>JAUTXW010001111.1:472500-515000 GCA_030620095.1 Kuschelorhynchus macadamiae | reverse complement strand
CTTTTTACCCATGCGTCATTAATCGATGAAAATATTAAAGACGTGCATTTTATAAGAAATTATTGAAACATTAAATATTGTCTTCTGAATATGAATAAATTCATGAAATATGTTAAAAGATAATTTTTGCTACATACCTCTGGGACTTAAAATTCTTTATATTCTGAGCCTCATCCAAAATTAAGTACTTCCATTTCTTCCTCCTAAAACTCTGATGGTCCTGTATAACCAGCTTGTATGAAGTAATGCATATGTGAAATGCATTAGGCTTTGTCCAACCCGTTCTCTTCAGCTTCCGTTCTTTCTGTGACCCATAATAAGTCAGAATTTTAAAGGCTGGACACCACTTTTTACATTCCATCTCCCAATTCAACATGACTGAAGTGGGTACGACAATTAGATGCGGTCCCCAGTTTTCTTTTTCACAGGCTAGATGGGCCAAAAGTGCAATAGTTTGTATGGTCTTACCCAAGCCCATTTCGTCTGCTAAAATTCCATTTAATTTGCGTTCAAACATGGTTACCAGCCAATCCAAGCCGATATGCTGATACTCCCTGAGAGGTAATTTAAGAAGGAACGGTACTTTGGTCGAAACGGTCGTGGAAGACAGCGTATTGCCCTTGGGCTGAATGCTTTCCGCGATGGCGGCAGCATCGTTTATAAGGTCATCTTTTTCGTCAGTCTTTATTTTTTCTCCCTCTTCTTTTTGTGAATCGTCCACAAGCAGTTTTAGGCTTTGCTCGCTGAACGTTTGCGAATCTTGCGAGTCTTCCATATCACTTTCGTCGTCAGAGTCCCGATCCTCATTAGATTCGTCAGAGTCCGATTTCGATTCGTTCTCAATTACCATTTTTTCCTTTGTCGCCTTTCTGCTACTCGTGGGAACAGATTCGATTATTTTGCTTTTTTTATCTTCAGTTTCATCGTCAGAATCGTCGGATCCGCTGAGTCTAAAAGGTAAGATACTAATGAATTATAGGCATGGCAAAATTATTAACTTTTTAATACGCAGTGTGAATATGCTAATACCACAATTTATTTTCCTTTTATTCTACTTTCATAATCGCTAATTCGCTAATCATAATATATACTATTATTATTATTATCAACATTACGAAGTGTTTTTACCTTATATTATCTCTGTTCAAAAGATAATCTCTCAGTAAATCATCCTCCAGTAAGTCATCTAATTCCATCTGAGATTCTCTTTGCAGCGCCTCAACTTCCGCAGATTGATCCGCGTTTCCAGGAGCCGCTTCCTCCAGTTCGATTGTTTCCTCATCGTCTTCGTCACTCTGCATTTCAGGATTAAACTCGTCGTCCGATTGAGGTCGAGAGGCAGACCTTGACGAAATGTTGCTTGAAGGGACATCAGCAGTGGACTTGTTCATACCTAACAAACATTTTTGCAATTTATCATGGCTACCTTGGCGTAACAATGATCTACGGAAAAGTAAATGTTTCCTCGTCTAGTATCAGCATTCCCTAAGCCCTAAATGATACTAAATGTTTTATACTACTATTTTAAGGTAAAAAATTAGTGGAATGTTAAACATGAAAACAACGTTTTAAATTTTCTTAAACACCTACCTTCTGCTAGTAACTGAGAGTACTTTTCTGTCTGATCAACGATGAAGCTCAGCTGTTGATCCAAGGCCTTTTTGCGTTTCTCTTCTAGTATGGTATTTTGCTTGTACTCTACTAATTTTTCTACATTGCTCCAGAAAATTTTAATTTCCTTCGCGCAGAAGGCTGCGATTCTTTTCAGATGTTGCTCATGTGCTTTTTCTGCCCGTTGCGCGGCCAGCGCCTTGTCCTGGAAGTATTTCTGAACCATTCGAGCACATTTTTTGGCTGCCGCCTTTTTCCATTTGCGTTCTTGTGCGAAATCTGCAGCGAGCCAGACCATTTCTTCAAGTAAAAAGTCCCAATGGGCTTTTCCCCTTGGCATTTCTTGGACCTACAAGAAAGTGTATAGAAAAAGTTGAAATAAATATTTATTTTTATCAACATTTTTTTTCTACTTAAAAAACTCTAGTACTACAAAATCGTGTCAGAAGGTATATTCAGACATTATGCTCTGCGGGGTAACTAATGTAAGAATGAAGTCTTTATCGCCAGATGGATTTTAAGCCAGTGTCTAGGAAGGATTTTTATGGTTGCCAAGATTTACCCAATTTAACCCGAAAAACTGAAATGCGTGTATGGTGCACACAAAACATGATTTCTAATATGAAGGGATTTAGTAGTTTTTTTTTGGTTCGGTAAGTAGTAATAGTAGTAGTAGAAGTTGAGGGGAGGCCGAAGCCAAATTTGACCATTGCGGTTTACCTCAAGATCTCATCCCAACCTTCCACACTGCCTCTACTGCTTCCTTGAACCTAACAGACCTATTTATATAGGTCAGGATGTCCTTCCACAGAAGGTCCTTAAGAACGTCCCTTTGCAGCAGCGCGGCTCTAAATATGTCTTGCCGCAGTCTGGCCCTAGCATCGCGCCTACATAAGTAGTCGTGGAGTTTTCATCCTCAATTCCTAGCAGGGCTATTTGTCTCCTTAAACGACAGTGGCCTGTAAGCACCTTTATGAGGGAGCTAATGATCCGCCTACTTCTAGTAAGCAGCCAGGGCCGTTTTGGCCTTTATCAGGTCCCCCAACGAAATCTTTTGTATGCCTTCCTTTGTTTAAGTGTGCCACTCCCTAATCAATCATTTAGAGCCGCCTTGACTTTGGTTCGTAAAGGAGAGTAAATATTTGCAGAATAATGATTTATTGTAAGGTGCGTGGCTGACATGTATCTACAATCAGACATCAAAAGGCAAGCTGGAATGGACATATTGCCTATTCAGAAAATTAAAATTAAAAATTCTACATGAAATAATATTGACAGTAATGCCATACTGAGTTGAGAGACAGGTCAAAACTACATCAAAATGGGATAATCACTGGAATTATTTTTAGAGACATTGGGCTTAAATCGATCTGCATATGATGTTGATAAAAACTTTTTTTGTGTCTAAAGTTTTAAAAGTAAAATATCAATGCTGCTTTTAGTGAGAAACAAGTTTTATTTTTTTCATTAATTAACGAATATTCTATTTAGTCTATATAATAATCCACAACTTTATTTTTTGCAGAAATTAAAGTATTTCATCCAAATGTCTAGACGTAATATCTTTAAAAATTCCCTTGCTTCTATAAATTTTTAAACACCTTGAGTGTAACTTATAACGATAGCACCATCAATTATGTGCGAATTTTAAATTGTTATCCAAACAATTCTTTCTGAAAAACTTTAAATCACTTAATTACCTATGGAGTTTATTATCTATTTGAAAATTAAATATACCTTTGGTAGTCGCTTTTCTGACCAGAGTCCCTCCTTTTGTAAATCGTTAATTCTCTGAACCACATATGCTTCCTGTTTAGCCTTTTCTACTATTTGCTCTTGGCTGTTTGAGGTGCTGGTAGATGTAGTGCTCTTTACAGACAATAGACTTTCAGATGTGGCAGATGTCGAGGTTGGAGGATCACTAGTCGTCGTCGACTGTTGCTGTTTTTGACTCTGACTACTGCTGTTCACAGAAATACCTAGAATTGCATAAATGCATCTAAATATATCTCTAAAAAATGAAAATTAAGACCAAATGATATACCTGCTTCTTTGTGAATCAATTGTCAAAATATTAAATTAAAACACCGTGAATATTTTTTAATTTTTATTGGGATAGCGTATATTGTGTGCTATTTTGCTAAATACTTACCAGGTAGAGAACTAGCTGCCGTGGCTGACGGAGTACTGGGAGTAGTATGGGGAATCGTCATAGGAGGAGGTTCCTCAGCATCAATTGCATTCTCTCTCATGTAAGCCAAATATGCTTGGCTCTTGGGCCTTTTGGCATACTGATACAAGTCCAGTATATTACCCCCTGTTTCGAGATAGTAAAGTTCCATTAAATGCTCAGCATATTTCTCTTTCACAAACTTTGATCTCACTATTCTATGATTCATTACACGTTGTAATTTGGCGGCGTACGAATCTTTCTTTTCTGGTGTCGAAGATGAAGGCCGTTTTGACGCTCTGGAATGGGTTGGAGTAGTAGGACCTAAAAAAATCAATTTTTGTCAACTTAAATCTAATAATCTTTTCTTTACTTTTGTGTTATCAATGTTTCTAATAATTTAAACAATTTACAGTTGACCCAATAAGTGTATAGTACATTGATTTTTTTCCTTTTAAATAATATTTGGTATGATTGTTTAATAAAATATTTTTGAAAAACAAACTGAAGGGTGCCAACAAACCTGATGAGGATGTACTTGAAGAAACTGCATCGCTGCTCTGAAACAACTGCAAACGGACACCAGGGTTACTTCGCTTCAGGACGTTTACTATTGACTGATTGGTTAAACTGGGTCTTAATGGTGATGTCTGCCCTCTCGATGGACTTATACTTATAATACGAGCGACTCCTCCTTGTACATTTGATAGAGTTCCTGGACTAAGCTGAAGAAAACAATCTTTATTAGAACATAAATATAAACAAAAATATTGTGTTAAAAAATTTTATTATACAGGGTGTTACGTATAGAACAAAACAAAAATATTGTATACTCAGTAAAATGTATTTGCTTTTTTTTCTGAAGTTTTTCCCTGTATATTCGAACCGGAATAATATAGTGAAACTCGTACGCAAATGCATCTTCTCTTGGGACATTCTTGTCAAAATTGACGACTTTTTCAACATTATTCGGTTATACATTTTTTGTATTGGCATTTTGATAATTTCATATAGCATTTATTTTCTGATTAATTTTACATTTTCATTTAGTACAATCAACAATTCCAAATCACGTTTGAGATACATTTTAATTTATTTTAAATGATGAGGAACTGCACCACTAAAATAAATTAAAAAAGCAAGCAATATATTTTATTCTTAGTTAAAGTAATATTAAAGAGTGCACTAGAATATTAAAAACAAGTGTCTAAGCTTAATTGCCGTGGTTAATCATGACATTAATATTTTTGACATTTGTAATAACTAGGGTTGCCGTAAGTATCAAATTTCCTTTTGTTGTGTGTTGAAAAATTTTATTATACAGGGTGTTACGTATAGAACAAAATAAAAATATTGTATACTCAGTAAAATGTATTTGCTTTTTTTTTCTGAAGTTTTTCCCTGTATATTCGAACCGGAATAATATAGTGAAACTCGTACGCAAATGCATCTTCTCTTGGGACATTCTTGTCAAAATTGACGACTTTTTCAACATTATTCGGTTATACATTTTTTGTATTGGCATTTTGATAATTTCATATAGCATTTATTTTCTGATTAATTTAACATTTTCATTTAGTACAATCAACAATTCCAAAACACTTTTGAGATACATTTTAATTTTAAATGATGAGGAACTGCACCACTAAAATAAATTAAAAAAGCAAGCAATATATTTTATTCTTAGTTAAAGTAAGTATTAAAGAGTGCACTAGAATATTAAAAACAAGTGTCTAAGCTTAATTGCCGTGGTTAATCATGACATTAATATTTTTGACATTTGTAATAACTAGGGTTGCCGTAAGTATCAAATTTCCTTTTTAGAACAAAATAAATTATTTCATATTCAAATAGCTAGTAAATAGCATCTTTCATACATATTGTGGTTGTCTGGCGTATAGTGTCTAAATTCTTTAGTAAACTACTTGCCAAAAACTCGATCGTTAGTACATAATACATTAATAATAATACATATAATGTATTAAACTAAAAATATATATATGGGCACGCCTATAATCTAAGTACTAGTATGCAAAAAAAAAGGCATTTATGCATTCAGTAACGTAATGTTTAATACTTCAAATAATGTCTATTTACTATTTTTTCTCGTTTAACCCGATTTCAATGATTTTTTTTTAACTATTCAGTGTAGGCCATAATGATTGCAACATATAGAAAACTTTTTTAATATTGTCAGAAAATTTTATTCTTGACAGAAGTTTATGCATGGAGAAAGAATATTTCGGCATTATTAAACTTTAGGTCAGATGTATAGTGTATTAAAAAAAAAACAAAAAATGGCACAGTAAAAAGTGCGGTTAAATAACAAAATATTCAAAAAAATGTATTTGGGGAAAGTGATTAGAATTTAGTTTTAACACCGTAGGTTTTGCTACTGTCAGGCTTGATAAAGACGTCCCTATAAATTAGTAAAAACCCATAAATTGACACAGTAATATAGTATTGAGTTATTATTATTGAACTTCAAGCAATTGTCCAAGAGACGAAAAGGCCCAGTTTGGTTTAAACACGTTTTTACTTAACTGTTTTGATGTGATAGGCTTGCTACTTATTTATTTTATTTTGTTCTGTTTTTTTCTTGTTCTCTTTTCTTTCCTTCTTCCTTTTTTTTATTGAAATTTTGAATCTTGTTGTTTTTATTGTTGTTGTGTATATTTATTCTATTTATAAACTATGTAAAATTGGGCTTTGCCCGTTGATTAATAAATAAAATAGTTCTAATTTGCGAATATTCTTAGAATAATTACTAGGGAATTACAACTAAGAATTATCATTAAGTATGCGAAACTCTTTACTATTGCTGTATGGTAAACTTTTGAGATGTTTTGAATTATTTTAATCTGATATAGGGTTTCAGAACAAACATTGATAGTTTTTATATTCTTAATACTTTACTAAAATATTAAAAGAAATTCATTAGGATGAAATAACTAGCCCACTCAATATATTACAAAATTCATGTCAAAAACTACGACTTACTATAATAGAATAAAAATCTAGAATCCACCATATCTAATGTCCTATCGCCAGAGTAGCCGAAGTGTTTTCAGAAAACTCAGAATATTAACTGTGCCCTCTGTACATCATATACATTTGTGCCATATTTACAAGAAACAATTTGGAGAAGATTGATACAAATGGTTATTATTCAAAAAACGCTACAGGTAGGAATGATTTGAGCATACCAGCACACCACACAACATTATTAGAAAAAGGTCCTTTAATGAGATTGGGGCCTACAAAGGTTTGTTGTGGAAATCAAATCAACTCAAGGTTGGAAAATTTAAAGCTAGTTTGAAAAACTACTTAATTGTCAAGGAATTTTACTCACTTGATTTTTATCAAAGTTAATATAGGGATTCCCAGCTTAAAAACAACATAACGCAAGAATGGACTGTGAAGTACGGCAATCAAACAGACACTACTCTCCACGTGACTTCTTACCAAACTAGTAGAAAGCACCTTTAAGGCATTTAAATTATTAAAATCACTAAATGTCTTTTCATAAAACTCAACATTTTTAAGTGCCTTGTTACAACAGTGCTCGATATGTACCACATATATTACTTTTAGTTCAGCAAAATACCAACGTCAAGTTTACAGGAAACAGATTCAATTTTGCGATTGGAGCCACACCTCTTATAAAGTAGATGTATTTACATTGTTTTACATTCATACAGACTTATTTCGTTCTCATTGCACCAGTTCTCAAATCTTAAGATATCTTGCATCACTGCGAAGCACTAGAAGAATTTAAGGGTATTGCAGATCATCTGCATATAGCAGTACATCACAATGTTGAAAGCAGTCGACATCATTAACTGATTAAAGATGAGCGCCCTGTGGAATCTCAAACGTGGCCACACATGGTTTTGATAAGAATGAACCATTTACTTTTACTATCTGGTTTGTGGTGTACAGATATGTATCCAATCCATAAAAGTACCTCGCAAGCCATAGCACTTAAGCTCTTGTTAAGAATACTGTAGTCTACCCTATCAAAGGCCTTCAAGAAGTCTGTATATACAAAGTCCACTGCATATCTCATCTCCACTTCACTCGATATGGCATTCTGGTCCAGTAGATTTGTTGTTTTGGGCCTACCTCCCATAAACCCATGTTGTTGGGTTGATATAACATGTTTAAAGATATTGGCTAAGTAATTTGTAGTTATTGTTTCAAAAATTTTAGGTATCTGGGAGATTTGAATGAATGAATATGTTCAATTCGTACCAGTTTATTCCTTAACATTTAATTTTTGTGAAAAATTTGGAAACTAAATATTTTATTTGGCTTCTATTTGTTCGGCCATCGTGAATTCGTATCACATTTTTACTACTTTATCTCTATAACACACTTAATGTTTGCAAAAAATTTGAAAGTAGTTTTTTCCAGGCTGATTTTTTTAAATAATTTATTGGGCCACTATCTTGAATTCGTATCAAAATGTTACCAGTTCATTTCTACGGAACGCTTGATTTGTGTACACATTTTTTTGTAATATATTTTTTTACATTTTACAGCGCCGTTATTTTGTTCCGAATGGACACATATGACCCTTAATTTTTGACCAAAATTTGAAGTCAATCGGGTAAAAGATTTTTAGCTACGCCGCGAACAAAAGACCGACAAACAGACCGACGGAATTGAGAAAACCCATTTTTTGGCATCCAGACCCTAAAACGTGCAAATCTCTAAAAATCTGAGAATACGATTTCTTCACGATTACAGTACAATTATTACAAAAATTATTCAAATTTTGCAGTAGGTCATGCAAAACGTTGCTGATTTTTATTTAAAATCATTAACAGTATCCATATACTAACAGAAATCCAGAACATTTATTAATATATTTATTGATAATATTGGACCAAAAAGTGCTACCTACCTAGATGTATGTAACAAAAGGAAAAAACATTAATAAACACTTGTTATCCAATAAGTAAACACCAACTTTGAAAATCGTAACATAAGCACTATAGCAATCAAATAACAAAAGAACTGTTTAAACTGATTTTCATTTTGTTGTATGCACGCTTCGCATAATTTTCCTATTTTCCTATTCGTTTTAAGGAATTAAGCTAAACAACGGGATGAGTAGAAAATATTTTTTTCTCTTACTGCGTTTCCTAAATCTTGAATATTATCATAACGAACTTCGTAAATTTTATTCTCCAGAAATCCCCATAGAAAGAAATTCAATGTCGATAAGTCTGGGGACCTAGGGGAGCATCTTATATGCCCGTTGGTTCCGATCCATTGACTGGTAAAATTATTCTCCAGGAATAAAATCGCCATTTGGGAATTGTGTGCAGGAGCCCCGTCCTGTTAATTTCGTTTACATATCCTAAGGGAACATCATCAAGAAAATCAGATATAGCTGTCTCTAAAATTTCTACGTAGTGATTGGCTGATAGATTTCCCTCAAATATATAAAATTTTATATGTGTTCCTAATATGAAGCAAGACATTTAAACAAAAGCCTGCCCTGATATCTTCCGGAAAATATTTGATGTTGGTTTTCCTTGGACCGAAATCTGCTACTGTGCCTATTAAGTATACCAGAATTACTAAAATGTGCTTCGTCTGGCCATATAACCTTCATTCCAAAACCTCTAACCATATCACATCTTTCTCGATACCAATTTTAGAAGACTACCCGACCCTGAGCATCCCCAGAGTATAAGTGCTTGACAAGCATAAATTTGTACGGGTTATTTGTTTTTTTAGAATTTTTTGAACTTTTACACAACACTACAACAGGAGTTTGTAGCGTAAGCTTCTACATTAGCCAAAACTGTGATTTCCTCAACTTCTCGATTTTCTTTATTATAAGTTTTTGAACGAAGTTTGTGAAATGATTCGTGATCAAGTAAATTCTTTCTAAATCGGTAAAAAGTGGATATATAAGGTTGCCTCCTTTCTGGATATCTAAATAAAAATTAAGCAATGGTATTTAACCTAAACACCAACTATTTAGCTGTTAAAATACATATCGTATTTCTCAAAATGTTCGAAAGTTTTTCTGTCATAATCATAAATATACCTTTACACAATAAATAAATACAAAAAAAAACTAGCAAAATTTAAATATAAAACACAAAACTTATATAAATAAGACAAGTAATGGCACAGCATAGAACAAAATTTGGGAACTCTCACTTGCTTTCAAATACAATAAAAAGCAGCATTATTTTGCATAGTCTACTGCAAAATTTTGAATGCGAATTATGAAAATTAGGTTTTTTAAAATAGATCCATAGTGATATATATTTTTAAGAAGCTTTTCAAAAAGACAAATTAATTATTAATTTATTGACAAATATACAGGGTGTCCCATTTTTAAAATAACCAAGGATTGGTCAATATTTCAACAACAGTAATATTTAGAAAAAGACTGACTACGCCACTGAATTCTACGTAAAGTTCTAAAAGCATTAGTTTTTATCTTTTTGACAAGTCAGTCAACTCAGATACAAGGGTACCTGAAAATGCAACATTTTCAATATCCCCCTGTAGCTCGGAAACCAAAGGGCCATGACTATTTTATTTGCGAAATATTTCGTTTCATAAAAAAAGTAGCTCAAGTTCGCGAAAACAGAAAGGTTCTATCTTTAAAAATAAGCGAGATTCCCCGCAAATGCAACCAAAATAGGACAACCGGCTCAAGTTTCTTTTACCTGAAATTGGTTATAAGGAAAGTATCTAGTTTTACATATTCTAGGAGCTTTTCTAAATAACGGAAAATAAGAATTTTGCTGCGGAAATGCGTCATTTCCGTTCTGCACAGTTTAGTATACCTGAAATCAGTTACATGAAAACTTTGCATTGCATCTCATCCCAAACTCTTTCCCAAGCACGAAAATGTTAATATGTGTCTTCGGAAATTTGTCATTTTCATTTTCTGCGGAAATTTTGTATAGTTTAGAATATCTAAAATCAGTTACACAAAAAAAAAACTTTGATTTACATTCTAAATTCTTCTACATTTTTTAAGTAACGAAAACGAAGGCATGATTGCGGATGGAGGCAAAATAATCGATGCCATTATTGCGGAATGCTCGTATATATTTGTTCGATTGCCTGACTCAAGAAAGGATCATCCTTCTTTGTTTATATTCCTTGAAGTTCTCAAAGATATGCAGACAGATACTTATATGAAACTTCGTGACTCAGACAAATTATTGAGATTATCTAAAAAAAATTTCGGGCTGTCACGTATTCGGGTATAAAATGTCGCTGACAATACGATGCGTTCAGCCGTTATTTTTACATTCCGCAATCGTGCCCTCACTTCATTTTGTGAAAAACTGAATACTAATGTTTCGTCCGCAATCGTGCCGCGCCCTGGAAAAGCGCTCAAAATTTCCGTGAAAAATGTAAATGACAAATTTCCGCAGACAAATTTTTACATTTTTATCTTGAGGAAAAAGTTTAGAATATAAATCAAAGCTTCTTTTTTATGTAACTGATTTCAGGTAAACTAAACTATACAAAATTTTGTCGGAAAATTAAAACGACAAATTTCCGCAGTAACATTTTGGCATTTTGGTGCTTGGGAAAGCATTTGGGATGAGATGCCAAGCAAAGTTTTCATGTAACTGATTTCAGGTATACTAAACTGTGTATGAAAATGAAAATAACGCGTTTCTGCAATAAATTTTTTCATTTCCGTTGTTAAGAAACACTTCTAGAAAAGATTTCTTTTCCCTTTAAAGTATTTTTACCCCACCCAGCACCCCTATTCGCTCCAAGATCCCGCAAGCTTCTAAATTAAAAAAAAAAAAAAAAAAAAGGGGTGTACAATGGAAATGACGCATTTCCGCAGGAAAATTTTTCATTTCCGTTGTTAAGAAGGGCTTCTAGAAGGCAATCAAATATTTTTTTTCCAAATAACCCATTTCAGGTAAACAAAACTTGCCCCGGACAACCTGTACATACCATAAAAAATACATCAGGTCGAATTGAATAACATTATTATGCTGATATAGTTTATCTCTGTATGATGCATGTTATAAATTTTATATACCCTAAAAAAACCTATAGTTGTGAGTTTCTAAGCAAATAATTTATAATGCAACGCATAAGTAACCTCGATTTATCGAGTTCCGCCTAATAATGTTATCTAGACGATAGCAAAATAGCGGATATTTTTTATTAAACGATTTTCTATTCACAATGAAATTTTTTTGTATGGCAGACGTTTGATATTATAGGTATTTTGGTTGTTCTTTAACTTTATTATTAAAGAGTAGGCCTACTGTATACATTATAGACCACGAATATCCCTTGATTTACGTTTTTGCTGTCTTAGTCCCCAATGAACAAGGCGAAATATTTTATACATGACATAGAGAAATCTGATGAAATTACGTTTAAAAACTGTCACTAGTAGAAAATATCAATCTTTTGTATATTCAAAATATTTTACAATCATTACCTTAGAAAACTATTTCCTTACGCTGGGAGCACCTTATCTGAATTTAAACAATGTCACCCCAAATACACCAAACCAAAAATGTTTACAGACTTTACAAACTTTGCCCAACCAAATTTAAAACCTTTAAATGTGGCAGACAGATACAAAATTTAATAACCAAATGACGTTGACAACAAACGTTTACGAGTACCAACAATGACACCAGACAGACTGTTCAGAAAATAATATTTATCAATACGCCATCAAAGTTCACAATCTTATACACAAAGCGTTTCACCTTCTTTTCTGGTTTCTTCAGTAATTTTAATAAGAAAACGATTAAATGCGCAATTAAAATATCAAAATTACACATATCTTACAATTTATAACGTATATCAGTCAAAAATCACATCAATAAAATTGTATCTGTCAACTGCTATTTTGAATAGGGAATATTTTTTGATTTTGTTTTTATTTTGGATTCAAAATTTGACAAATTTTATTAACTTATCAGTTTTTGGTAGTTTTTATTATGGATATATGCATAAGTGGATCAGTATCATATTTTGACATCAGCGGTTCAAGGAAATGAAAAAGCGGATAGGTTGGCGCGTAACGAAGCAAAGACCAAACCATACGGTCCTGAACCCTTCGCGCCGCTATCCTCTAAGGCGATCAATCTAAAGATAAACGAACAGGCAATAGGGAGTCTAAGAGAGAGATGGGAGAGACAAGACTTCAGACACTCAGGTGCCGCAATCCGCGGCCCTGAGGTCGCTCGGACTGAGTACTTCCTTGGACTCTCTCGAGGAAATCTTAGAAAACTGGTAGGAATGCTAACAGGACACTGTAAGCTAAACAAACACCTTCACACCTTGGGCGTTCTTCCGGATCCAAGTTGTAGAGGGTGCAACGAGGATGACGAGACTGCAGAACATATTCTTTGTTACTGTCCAGCTCTTGTAAATACCAGGAAATCCATTATGGGGGAAAGATGGCCAAAAATGGCCACAATCGAAGGATGCTCGGCTGCTACGGTGTTAAATTACATTAATGCTGTTGGCTGGCTTGACGAGTAAACCTCTAAAGGAGGTTACAATGGGCCCACTTGCGAGGCCTAAGTAAAAGGTTGGCACAAGTCAACCCTCCATATTCCGTTGTAAGTTTAAGTAAATAACTTTACTTTATATAGGGTGTTACAACACACAACATAGTAGACAAAGCTGGAAAATTCCGATTATTTTCGAAGATATCCGTAAAAAACCGAAAATTGTAACTTTTCTTTTAATTTTTCTGAGGCTGCAGATTTTCCCAGAATCTTGCCAAATTGACAAAGCAGAACTTTAAATACTCGAACCGTACGAGTTCATTGATTTTAGGAGGTCAAGAACTGAAATAAAAATCAAGGGTTCGTTTTGAAAAAAATGGAGTTGCTGATCAGATCTCGAAAGCGAAACGTACGAATTTAAAACTGAGTACACCATCTTGCAAAGGAGGAAAAGTAGATATGAAGATGTAAAATTTATTTTGTTATCTCTTCAAATGCAGGCTGAAAAAAAATAAAAAGGAAAAGGACGATTTTCGGGTTTTCATGGATATCTTCGGAAGTAGCCCGAATTTTTATCAACGACATATTATTTGACATTGAATTGCGAAACTTTCGCCTAATTTAACCAAGTTTCTCTTACGTAATAATATCCTTTAGAACTTGTAACCCCCTGTATAGGTACCCGGTAAAAAGCAAAAAAAAAGTACTACTAATATTTTTACTATAATTACGTAAACAACATTCGGAATGAAATAAACCTAATAAGAACTTATAAAATTTGGTTATTGTCCGTATAATTTATTCTCATTTTCGATCTTTGTCAATTCATACCGCCTCTAAAAGCATTTGAAAAGATATTTATTTGCGAATTTCTGGACACATGTTGGATTAAAAAGTCCGTCTTGTCAAAATGTCTGTCTAATCAAGCCGCCGCGTCAGCAAGCGACACCTTGAAAAAGTAACAGATTTCGTTTAAAATGAAAAATTTCTGTATTTTTTTTTTAATATCTTAACCTAGGACAAAAAATATAAATCTGTGTCTCATAGCAAAAATATCGAACTCTTGATCTGCCCAATCGTTTTTGCCTTAGGAGATACCGCAACGCATGTACGAAAGGTTAAACCCAAAGGCAGCCGTGAAATAACTGCTAATATTTCGGACACCCTGTATACTATATTAGCTAGTAGCATATGTATATACATTTAGAATTGTCTCAATGAGCTCTTCAAGTTGTTACCTATAACAATGAATTATAACAATATTTATTTTTTATCTTGTATAAAGTGGCGTACAACTTCGATCATTATGATTTTTTAGACACTAGTGGGATATAGGAGAATCTTTTGACGATCCAGTTTTTCGGTCCAGGCGTTTAGCCTATAGATGCTAACAAACAATGGATACATATATACTTACAGACTAACAAACACTTACAGACTAACAAACACATTTATTTGATCCTGTCTAGTAAATCTACTTACTCGACTATACTGGTTTGCAGCCGGTAAATCGATCATTACAGTATTTGATACTGCATGTTGCCTAGCAACACTATTATACCACGTTATTGTTTTTGGGGACCAATTATTTTTTAGTTTTCATATTATATTACAGTTTTAAATTTTGGCATAGCAAATCATAGCTAACTATAAAAATGCCTCTCGACAAGTATAGCTCTAGCGTCTCTTGATATAAAATATATTTTCTAACAACTTTAGTAAATAAAGAGTATTAGGCTTCTATTTACCAATTTTTTATTATTTTGTTTAACTAAAGTTAATTATTTTATTTTATTTGGACCTATACCTAATGATATCTACATATTGATAGTCTTTGGGAATTGAGTACCTACGTACATCTACTTGTCAAATAAACTTTTCTACTAACTTCAGTAATGCACAATATTATTGAGCTATAAATTAAGCTTCTACTTACAAAATTGTTATTATTTTGTTTAACTAAAGTTAGTGGTTTTTATTTTATTTGAGCCTGTATTGATTCATATTGATACAATCAAATAATTTTATTTTATTTTATTATTTAACTGTTTTTTTATTGGGTATTAAAAGTATTCTCAGAAAATCAAATTTTATAACATATTAAAAATACTTTTTATCATATGAAATTTACGAGTAAAGTGATATTTACAGATTATTAGGAATTAGAAGAATAGAAGTAGGAATTTCTAGAGTAGTTGTATTTTATATACAGTGCGTCTATAAAGCCTTACCCTAGAATTAAATATACAGGGTGGTGATGCATGTAGGCGCTAACATCGATGGTGTAACAGTGATGGTTTAATACAGATTACCCCATTGCTTATAACATAATTAAAATCTGAGTAAAATTCAAGCTATTTATGTAGCATAGGTTATACCTAGGTTCAATTGTTTCGACCTACTTTTTATATTGTTGCTTGATAATATATTTAAAAACCAAAAAACTCAAGATACCTCTGGACAATATTTTAATTAATTTTGGAGAAAATAAATTTGGTAAGTTTGGTATGTAAGCCAAGTAATTTTGGCATATGACCCAAACAAAATCTCGTGCAAAACGACTTGCTCTATTAACCTTAAATTACGTAGATTAATTTTTAGAATTTATTTTTGTAAAATTATACATTTTTTTATGTATGCGAACCCTAGAAAATAATAATAATTTTAATCAACGAAAATATGAATTTTTCCAATAGATTGAATTGCCAAGATATGGAAATTATATTTGATTGGTTAAGTGAGACCTAACTTTGCATATTTCTTACCATGACCGAGTAGTTGTCATATCTTCTTTTATTTCCGAATTTATGTTACTAGCTTTTGTTTTTTTTTTAAACTTTACGTATGATTCTTTTCATCCAATATTCCAATCTAAGTACAGGATTTTTGTAAATGTAAACCGCATGTATAAAGGATGTCTCAAAAATAGGTGGCAGACCCAATGTATATTTTTTAAATGGAATACCCTATACTTTTGGTTTATTTGCTGATTTCTTAGTCCTCCCTCTTTACATCTAAGATAGTTAAAAGGGTGTAAAAGAAGTTTGGTGAATAAGAAACGAAAGCGCTCTATATTAAAAAATTAGGTTAGGTTAGTAGCTGAATTTTGGAAATAGAACATATGTCAACGCTTTCATGGAAAAAAACGCAAAATGAATCCTATAAATAACCTTCAAATTAGGTATGCATTGGGTAGACACATTGCGAAATAATTTATAAACGGTGTAAAATACCTAAAAAAAAAACTAAAAGACCAAATAGTTATAGGTCAGAATGAGGAACTTGACTGTCGTAAAAATAGCCAGTGACATAGCCTCAGGTAAAAAGTTCGGGAGTCCGTCAAATAATAACATCTATTAGATTTTTCTAAAACTTATTTAGTCGCTATATTAGTGTTAGTCATAGTATCATAGTATACTGTGTACTAAATTTGTAATATACGAGATGTATCAAAGAAAACCAAAAAATATTATATTTGTGGGCTTATTTCATTGGGCAGCCTAAAGTAAAATTTTGGATAAAATTACTAGAGTAGAGAAGAAAACTGCAGTAATATGGAAGTCTAAAACCAGAATATCAAATGATGTTAAGACTTCTAGGGAAAGGTCATAAATAGGACAAATTGTCTTCCAGAGATTCAAAAACAGGTAATAAATACCAAAATACGACCTAAACCTTGATTTTCGACTATAAACGAACGCCAATAACCATATTGATATATTCCTATTTAATATTTCATTTGTCATCAAAGATCTCAGATTTGTCAAATTTGTAATGGAGGAAAGAAAATTATACAAATGAGTATGCTGTACACTGCTTGTGATTACGTTCCTGCCAGTGTGTGGGCTAAAAAATATGTGCGCGTCTATATTTTATGTATAAAACTAGTTTTTGCTTATAAAAACTACGTGTGCCTCACTTAAAACCGTTTTTAAGAAAAAAAAATAGTTGTGTATTTATATTTTTAGAGACTATTTACGCGCTTGTTTAATTAGGTTTAATAAAAAAAATAAAAAAAAAAATATATATATATATATATATATATATATATATATATATATATATATATATATATACATACAAATTCAGTGTCAAAAAAAATTATTAGATAAGGCGTCAATTAAAAGAAATCCTAACAGTGATTATTCTAAATCCCACCTTCCAAGAAAAATATAGGTTGACATAAACTAGGGTCAATTAGAAAATATTTTCCTATATAGGATACTTTTTATTAATCTGTGCTAAAATAGTTAAATTTGAAGAAAAAGTCCAAATTTCTTTTCATTCAGTTCATAGAGGGCCTGTACGGGACCTATAACAGTAAAAGAGTACTAATTAATATTTGACAAAAAATACAGTAGCTGTTTACTTTTTTTACTCCTTTCACAAATATAATATAAAACGTTTTTTACTATTACATAAGACAACCAGATTCATAATTTATTCTGGTTTTATCTAATGTTATTTATCCATTAGTTGGAGATTTCAATAAATGACCGTCTGGAATAAAACGTTCAGACGCGACTAAAGTGTTATTGGTTAAAGGCAGATCTTTTCGAGGACTCATTAGGGTTTGAGGCACTGGAATTTTTTTGCGTAACTTTTGCAAATTTCGGAAATAACTACTCAACACCGATATGGTTTAAACTTATTTTTTTTATCCGGTTAGCATATAAATCTTACCAAAATCTTTACTAAATCACGACGAAATAATTAAGTACCTTAATTAGGCAAGACACCAGCGTTGCAACGTCTACCATGTGGACTTCTTGCTTTTCAGGATAAAAATCCTTAAAGGTTCATAATCACGGTTATGACTTCGATTTAAAAAAATACTAATTAGGCTAGACACCAGCGCTACAACGTCTACTATATGCCTTTCTTGCTACATAGGACTTTCGGGATAAAAATTCGTAATGGTACATAATCAAGGGTATAATGACCTCGTTTAAAAAAAATACTTCTAAGACAAAACAATAGGATTTTCTGATTTTCAAGTACTTTAAAATATCCCTATTGAGATTTAAATGAACCAATAATGCATATCGGTCCTTAAAATCAATATATAGTCGTAAATACGTAATTTTGAATTTTAAAAATGGATAAATATTTACCCAACTATTGGGACAAATCCTAGAGGAAAATCGTTAATTTTGGCCACCATACCCCTGTAGCACAAAATATTGGTCCTAGCCTAGTGCACTGTTGGCCCAATATTTACAAGTAGGGCCAATATAGAAGTTTTTTAGCCTAAGTAGGTGTTATATTGGCAAAAAATATATGTTTCGATATATAATGTCACTTCTGGACCCATATAGGCCCAATATTTTATCAGTCAGACAAAATATAAAAGTTGTTTAACCTATGTAGGTGTTATATTGGCAAAAAAAATATGTTCGATATATAATGCCACTTTTGGGCCAATATAGAACCAATATAATATATAACCTCTTGTAAATTTGTATCCGTTCGATGTTTTTAACCAACATAGTACCTTCGTTAGGCCAATATGGACGTAACATATTTTTCCAGAATATTTGGCCTCTATATCACCAATGATGGCGATCAGCCGGATCGGCCCGTTTCGGTCTTGTTCAAATGCATGTGGAGCATCGCATGACCTTGTGCTTCTGACATCCCGACAGTTTTGCTGGATTGGAGAATTATCTCGGTAAATATGAGATAAGTTTTAGTTTCTGTGTTAATTGCGCAACTTCTATACAGGATAAAGCTCAGACACACAAATCTACATCCTTGTTATCAGGAATAGAAAGTTGGGTGTACTAATATTTTACCAGTTCATTTCCATCTCACAGTTATTTTTTCTGCAAAATTTTGGATGAGTTGTATAGGTATAGTTCTTATTAAGATTATCTAAGGATCCTGGAACGTAAAGATCTGAAAAAAAATATCGGAGGGTATTTTTTTAAGATTATAATACTTTCCCTTACGAGGAAAGTAAAAACAAATATTTATAAATGCGCCGAATCTTGGGATTAAAAAGTAGTATATATTTCCCAAATTTCGGGTCATTTGCGACTTTTGGCAACGCCAAGTAGCTGTGGTAACTCTGTTTCAAATACAAAATTCAAATGGCGTGTACGTATAGACGGAAGACGGCAATGACGCCATAAATTCGTGTTTTTCGAAGAAAATTGTGAAAAAAATTGCTAATATTTGTTGCATTTTGGTAAGTTTTATTTACGTCTATATTTTGCATTTGCACCTCTAGAACTAGGTACACACTAGATTGTTTTCAAAATATTCACGCCAAGCTGAATATTGCCAGTAAAGGAATGATGAAATCGGATTCGTAAAAGAACATTTTTTTATAATTGCGCTAACTCTGCCGGGTATATCAAAAATATCTTGAGGGGAAATGGGGGGTTAATTGGTAAAAAATAACAATTTTTCATTAATAATTAATTCGTTATTGTCTTTTAATGGGTTTTGGGTATGCAGATTTGAATTAGAAAAACTGTTAAATAAGGGTAAAAAGAGGGCGAAAGTGAAAATGTATTTAAACAATCGGGTAATATGTCGTTTTATATTAAACAGTTATGGGGTAAATATTTCGATTTATTTTGAATTTTCTTTTCTAGATATTTTTCTAATGTATCGAAAGTGTAGTACAATAAATTAAAATTCAAAACATTTGACAGATAACCGAACGAAATTTGAAACCTGTCATCTCCTTTGAGTCCAAATCCTACAGGGTGGCCTAGTTACGAGGGACCTAGGTATACCTTATTATCTCCGATATAAATTATATGGATATAAGTTTTATATAAAAGTTATTAGTTTTAAAACGATCTTCAATTTTTTAATACTTTAAGACGACTCATTTCAGTGTTTTGTTGTTAGATTTATTTGTTTTCATTTATTTAAGGGGCAGTGCGAAGACGATTCAAAGATGTTACGATAAAGATATAAAAAAGACAGTTTCGTTTTTTTTTGGCAGGTGTAAAGGACCGTGATAGAGGGCGCAAAATTCACGCGAGGTGCCAAATACACCAATAGGCTCCTTGCGAGAGGAAGAAGAATTAGTAGAAAACGATCTGGCAGTTCAAGGGTCTTCTAGTAACTGATGGAATCTCATTTTCATTTTCATGTTTTGTTGATTTTTGTTATTGATTATAAAACTGAAAAATTAAATGACATATTTTACTTAAACTCTCTCTTAGGACTACGTATGGTATTAGTCAATTACACGGTGCTACTAAAAAAATCTGATTGATTTTTTTAAGTGACCTAGTGCTAGGCTTTTTACTGTAATAGTGCTCGATTGTTAAATTAATATAGTGTATAATAAGTGTGTGGTGGCCGAAAAACGGTTTTTTACAATAAATTGTAAACAAGTTTTCAAACATGGTTTTAAATTACACTGCATATAGTGAAACCTAAGACTGTGTTTAAAACTTTTTACACCCTCTTAATTTTTTTTATTGTTAAAAAACCATTTTTTCGGACAACAGACATACTAATTACATTATAATAATTTAACAATCGAGCTCTATTACAATAAAGGGCCTGTATATATTGGCAATAAAAAAAAAACAGGTTGAAAGTCAGTATTGGTCCAGGATCAGTTCTTATTATTGGATCCAGGTAAATTTCATATATTGGAGGTATATTGTGGAACAACATTGGTTCTAAACAGGATGCCAATATTGGCTAACAATAATGGGATAATATTTAAACAATCTGATGAAAACTTTCTTGGTCCCACATGAACTAGTCAATATTGGACCAATAAATATGTGCTGCAGGGGTAATTGCCCTCAAATATATTTGGTCCATAAAGTAATATTTTAGGTCCATATTTATCAACATATACTCTAAATTTGACCCCAATTCGACCTAACTTTTAAGCCTTTATTGGCGTTTTTTTTTTAATATTTCAGACCAACAACTCGTTACTTACTTTTGAAGTAATCTAAATAGGAATAATTCACCATGTTTCGCCTTGTTTGATGTACCTTAAGATATTTATTTTCAAGAGGGCAATAAATATGTCAATATTATGCAAATTTTGTCCTGATTAAGAAATGTCGGCCTATACATTGTTAATTTTTAAAACTCTATATGATTGTTTTTCTTATTTATAAAATTGATCATCTGTCAGAGTTTTGGATAAGAATCAAGTTACGCTCTACATATGTAAAACTACGTGTATAATGCCACCACGATAAGAAAGCAATAAAAGTGTGAGGATTTTGTCAATTTCTTAGGATCTTTAAATACAGGAGCATTTTATATTCTGCCATCACTAAACACATTCAGCGAAAGGGTTGACATCTTATGAACGTACAACTAAATAGTTTGTATTTTATATGCGTTGCGATTTTTTGCCATTCTCCGCCTTCTACAGAGATACTACCAAACCATGTAGCACCAAGTATGTTACGTTTTTAACGATATGCATAACCTGGTATGTATCAGCATTTTTAGTTTGTAAATTTACTTTCACACAATTTATTACATCAGCCGCGGTTATATGATAAAACTCGGTGTTTTTTGATAAAAACACAAACAAAAAACTTTTAACCAGGGCTAACCAAAAAAGCAATCAAAAAATTAAAACACATTTACATAATTACAAATTTTGTCAAAAAGTCTCCTTCCCAAAAAAACACAAGCCGATAAACCACACTTTGTATACCTATAATTAGTATTCATACTAAACTGAGCCCTCTAAAAAAAAATAAAGGCAAAAATAAAATATACTCAATATAGGACGAAAGCGCCTAAAACGCCCAATAAAATAGTTGAAAATATGCGCATTTTTTACCTTTAAAATATGTAGATAATTTAACTTTTAGAATTAGTTCTAAATTACTTGTGAATATATGCAATTTAGAAAATGTTCTTAATGTTTTAAGAACCTGATTCTAATACTGATGTCAGTCTTGGTAAACCGCATCCATCTAAAGTCCACAATTCAGATTTAGACTCGGATCATGAGTTGCCTTTTGCAACTTGGAAAGAGAATCAGAATCCTCAACAAGAATAGGATTTAATCGTACACTCACTTCCGTTTTGTTATCTTTTTATTAATTTAAAACATTTGTTTTTCTGAATGTATCTTTTATTCAAGTGTTTTATATGAAAGCTTAGTTTAAATATATTTTGAAATAATTTATAAATGTGTTTTTGAGAAATATTCATTCACGATAATCATGTACCACTTCCGTTAAAACAATTTTCAATTTTAGATAAAGATAAAAAAATAAGAATCATTCAAGCTCTGCGCTCTCCAGGGTATGTTTGTATCATTACATTAAAGCTAATAACCTAAATTTAAACAAAAAATAAAAGCCAATATTTTTCGGAAAACTGTAAACCAATAAGAGACAATTTCAATAAAACGACCCTTAAATGATTTCTTTATTAAATCACATTTTGTTTAGCGTTAATATGAAGATGTTACCTGTGCTAAAGCTGGTACACCGTGCTGTTGGGTAGTCAAGACATACTGGCCTCCAGCAACCTGGGTTAATCTCATGGTGGTAGGGCGCTCTGCTGCTGCGGCAGTTCGAAGGCTTTGGCCCTCTCGCGGGGGCAGAGCACCCTGCCCTGCCCCCGGAGTGTCATCACTCATCACTGGTTAATCTGCGAATAAACAGCAATGTAATCCTCACAAACGAAGAACAATGAAGACTTCGATTAATAATAAATGTTTTATGTATATCTGGGAGTTAAAACTCAAAAATCTCTGAAAAAAAAACGGATAAATATTGAACTTATTTCGTTGTAATTTCAGCAAATTACTAAATATTTTAATAGTTTTATTTTCCAAAACAATTAGTTACCTCATTATATATTTAATAATTTAGGTTTTTGTTTAAAAAGCGGCTAAATATAAAAAATAGTGTTTAGTGACCCTTATATCAGGACACACAATCCGACAACACGGAATAAATCCCTCCTGCGCTTCAGTTGTATTCTGTGATTTGCTACTTTAAACAAAGAGGAGGGAACTTCCCGCCATAGAGCAAAAACTATTTTATTTGTACTTAATTATGTTAATGTAAAATCTATTTATGTTCATTTTCTTCACTTATTTTGGGCACGGATATTCTGTGCTACACATTCGTTTCTGTTAGAAAATCATTTTCTGAAAATGTATTAACAGTTAAATATGCTTATTTAAGGCAAAGCGTAACAAAACCCACATTTAGCTGGAACAGTTTATAGGGAAATTTCCATAAAGACTTTCAAATAATAGAACTGTTATTATCAACCCGTACGAGGTGCGCATTTTCAACACTCACTTTAAAATGATTTTCGTTAGGGCGGTTTGTGGTGCAAAATTATAAATTTTGTAAATGATTCTAAATTACAAATTTTTATTTACTCACGAGTATTAATTTTTTCTGTTTAAAAAAATACTAAATTCAAGCCCCATAAAACAATATTCATAAGATTTTTAAAAATATGCAACAAAACTTTAAGTGTAATTTCTATATCGAATAATCAAACTAGCGTTTAAACGATAATGAGAAAGAGTATAATCGCAATGTTGCCGCCTTGTTAAAACAACTCCACCCCTTTTTATATAAGAATTTTAGCTCTAAATTAGCAGAACTTCCATCCGTTAAAATATTTGTAGTTATTTCTCTTTCAACCTGTATTTTAATTTTAGATAATGTATATGCAAACTATGGAAAATTGTCTGGGAATGAAAACTTGACTTGCTACAATTATAACTTTGAATACATAAAGAAATCTAATAAATTGTTTATACCTGGAACTTCCCTCGTTATGATCAAGGAAGTATTCAACATTCAAATCTTGTTACCTTTGACTCCTTAATAAAAAGAAAGGATAACAATATCCTTTGTTGCCGACCAAATCATAACGACAAAGCAATGTCAAAAGAAGAGAAAGTACTCGCATGAAGTACCTACATACATAATATAACTTACCTGCTATTACAATTTAAAAAGATATTAAGTAGAAATAGAAGAGGTAACAGATGTGTGACTTTTACAAATAAAATGTTAAATTACAATACTAATACATATTAAAGAAAATATAATAAAAATTAATACAAATTGAAATCGAGATAATGAAGTGATTCAGCTAATTCTTTAGTAAAAGATCAGTCAGTTTTTGAAAATGATTATGCCTTGAATTTTTCTATGGATTTAGTCGCCAATTCATACACTCTCAATTAGAACACCTTGAGTTTTTTACCTGTTTTGTTGCCAGTTTGCACAGGGTATCCCATTTTCGATGATATTTAGGGGGTATCTCACCTACGAGTAAAAATAGAGTTGCGGTTTTCGCATTACTATGCTACTTTTTTGTAAAATCAAAGATGGTAAAACAAAATTTTCAGAGCCTGCTTCTTTTTGAGATACAAGGCGAAATTGAAAACATTGTTTTTTGGGATCCCCCTTGTATCTCCGTTATCCTCTAACATATAGCTAAAAATAGCTCTTGTACAGTTTGTTACGACTAGGGTTACCATCCGTCCGGACATGTCCGAACTTTAGTCCTTACGGCCGGACCTTGTCCGGATTTTTAATTTGTCTGGATTTTTGACGAAGTGGAAAATTTTTTAACGAAAAATAGTTAAAAAGCTTCATGATTATGGATTCTAAGTCTATTTTTAGAGCATCAGTTCCACGTTGAACGCAATTTTGTAGTATGTGCGCTGGGCATCCAACTCCCACTAGGTCTTTTTCTTGAAGGGTTTTTAATTTAGACCATACATTCTGGCCAGATAAACGGTTGACACCACCAAAGTTGACATTGGCATGATCGCGAGTGACAGAGACGTATTTCGCCAGTAGATCATACCTTTGAAGAGTTGTGTTTATTATATCTGTAACGGTATCAGCTGTTTCATTTGGTGCTCTTAAAACTTTTAGAAGTTTTGTCTAGATACCATCTTGCTAGTCAAAGAACTGAATTAAAATCTGGAATATTTTTTCAGCATCGTGATTACTGGTGTCGATCGAGATACCTACATAATTTAAGTGATGCCTGAATTTGTTTTATTACCATGGAGCTATGACATTGTTTACGAGAGCTTCAGTTTTTGTTCGTGCACACGAAATAGAACAGGTCATAAGGCTGCCAGTGCAATCAATCGTACAATCCACCGATTTGTATGATGGTATTTCACGGGATGAAACGCCAAGGTCACTTCTGGGACTGGTATTTTTAACCTGAAATATCGAGACAATTTTCACAACATTTGAAGCGCTTCTGCTTTTCTTCCCTTTTTTTGGTTTTAACATGTTTTTCAAGATCTCCCGCTCCTTTGTGCTTAATTGACACGTAACGTATCACAAATTGTGCACTTTGCTTCGTTCAAATTTCTTTCTTCTTTCAAAAACGGAAATTTGGCTTGTATAATGTCGGCGAATGTGCATAACCGCTTACTAATTGAAGCCATTTCGGACGAGTCCCCCTAACCGGTATCACAGTAGAATATGCAGTGCGCATGGGATTTAATATTTCCTATTGTCAGTTGCTAAATTTATATTTTGTGTGTAATATTGTATTTATTAATGATGGCTGAAAATTCATTATTAACATTTTGAAAAATATGACATGTTAGCCAACCTTATACAGAGCAATGAAAACTTCATTGTATATTTTAACAGGTTTGTTTGAATATTTACTTACATTTTGACGTAATTTAATTTTTGCGTTGTTTTCCCTTATAAGAAAAAAATGGTAGAACAGGGAACGTTTATCCAGCCCCGCCCAAAAACGTATAAAGAAAATCGAATCGGACGAAGTCAACATTTTGGCATCTACAGAGGCAACGACGTCACAATCATGTAGAGTTCTAGAGCAGGAAGTTGGTGCTCCCAAGACTTCGCATCCAAAGAATATTGACCAAATATAAATTTAGGCCACACAAGATTAAAATCTTTCGTCATTTGCATCCTGAGGATTCCAGACGACGGTTACTGGTTTGCCATATCTATAATATGGTCCAACGACTACTTTCCTAGTGCAGGTATTTTTAATAAGCATAACAACAATGCAAGGCGTTGGGCCAAAGAAAATCACCATGTAATATTCGAAACAAGCTTGATTTGGATTTAGCGTGGCTTATTTATTTTGGAGCAACAAATACAATGCAGAATTTATGATGTGTTGTGTTACCAATTGCAATGTGTTACTAGACAATGTCCTTTTATCTCATCTCAACACGATACATTTCCAACAAGATACTTTGAAAAGAATAACCACTGTATGTCTACATTGCGTTCGAGAAAATGGCAACCATTTTCAGCTCTTTATAAAAATATATTAAGGGTTTAATATCGAGGTCATTATCATTTTAATATTAACAAGTTTTGATTAGTTTTATTTTTCCTTCATGAATAAAGTTGTTCATAGCTAACTTAAATTTAGCTTTTTTAAAATTTCTTTTGTAATATCCTAATATAAATAAGTTAAAACCTACTAATACTAATACTATAAAATACACAATATGTTATTACGGTATGGATATTTTAATTATAAATTTCAGGTTTATTATTTAAAATACATATCATGTGTTATATGTTTTTGTAAAGCTTTTAAAATTTCCAATCAAACGAAAGAAAAATATACAGGGTGCCTCATAAAAAAACATAAGTTGGATTTATTAAGATCGACAGCTCACAGCAACAATCTGAACCCCTGAATTTTACGTACAAAAGCCAGTTTTTAGCTTTGTAATTTGTTAAAGGATAACCGATATACGAGGGGGTTCCCAAAATGCAATATTTTAAATTTCGCTCTGTATCTCAGAGACGAAGGGAACTATGAAAATTTTGTTTATACCATTTTTTATTTTACAAAATAATAGCACAATATTGCGAAAACTGCAACTCTCTCGTAAGCGAGATACTCCGTAATATCATCGAAAATGGGGCACCCTGTATACTTAAATTTTAAATTATATTAACGTTAAGGAAGTCCAAGAATTTAGTTTCAATTCGTATACTATATACTAGACACATAAGTTACGAAAAAAGTACAAAATACTCCTTGCTTGTAGAACGAATTTGATCATTTTCATTTGCGGTAAAATTAGTCTGCAAATCTGTATATGGGAACTTTTAACGCCGCTTGTTTTTTGCCGTGCTCAATATCATCGATCTTGTCAATATTTTACCTAAGATGCAGCGGTGTGCCGGAAGGGCCCGCGGCGCGGTGCGGGGTGCGGCTATACTTATTCAAATAAAATTTAAAAAAAAATTATATTTTTGCAACCATCGGATACATAAGGAAGTTTATTCCATTTTCAGATATTTTACGTTATTTATTTAACTTATTCAAATGATTTAACTAGCAACTGAGCTAATTCAGATAAAATCATTATTATCTAACAACATTTAAACCTTAATACAACTCGTTAATTCGCAAACAACACTGTCGAAAAATATGAATTGTTGTTAGGTAGTATACCAGAACTGTGTTCTGCATTCCAATTATTTATTGTCCTTCCTGTATTGTCCTTAGGTCGACCATGACTCAAACTCGTCTTAGTTCTCTACCTCTTATCTGAATAGAGCATGAAAGGGCTAGAGAAGTATGTACTGACGAACTAGTTGATAAATATTTATCTAGTCGATACAAAAACAAAAAAGTTTAGTGTTCCGCCAAAGAAAACAATTCTTGTACTCTTAATTTTTTTAATATTCTTTAATTTTACTTGAACCAGAGTATAGTTATTGTTTTTTAATGTTCAGTTAATTTTTTATTTGGGTTTATTAGTTTACGTACACCTATTAATCTCAAAATGTTTCTCGTTCGTTCCTTTTTTTCATTTTTTATTTTATGTTATAGTTTTTGTTAATAAACGTATGACATTTTTTGTTTATTTATTTTTTTGGAGACATTATGCAGGGGGCCCACAAGAAGTCTTACGGGGGGGGGGGAGGGGGCAAAGACTCGGCACGCCACTGCTAAGATGCCCCAAAACATGTAATTGTTCGTTCAAGACAACTGATGAAAATGGAACATTTTTATCTAGTACGGTTTGTTCGAGTTTAAATTGCTAAAAAGTAATCTAGTTTGAGTTGATAAAATAAAAGTTTATCAAACCCTCAGAAAAAGATCGACTGATTTTTAGCTAGGTAAATCCACGTGCATGAATAGATCCTAAAAAATACTAATAAATAACTGACAAAAGCGTTTGACAGCATTAAATTTTATTGTAAATATGTATTATATTGCTTGGCAACGAAACCTGGATAGATATTTATCTCTAGCTAGAGGGGTTTTCATCGCTGTAAAAAAGGATATACCTTTTTTTATCGATATCAAAGTGACAAAACACAATATTCAAATAACAATTTTATTATAGGATTGGATGTATCAATACATAAAATTTCAGCTTTTATCAAATAACCGTAATTTTCTCGGTAAGTTTTTATGACAACGTTTAACTTGGCACAGACAATGCTTTATCTCAGTAGCTATAGAGAAATGTTAAATACAAAAGTTTTTTAGTAGAGAACTTAGTTTTATATCCACTACGGACACCACAATTTACAATATTTTTCGTATGTTTTAATAGGTGAAGTCAAAATTAATTTGTTTTTACATTATGGACAGTTGAAAAGTAACTTTTGCTACTTTGTGGAAGCTAAACGGCTTTACTTAGAGTAAAATGGTACACACTTTCTTAACTTATTTATAAAAGATCTAACCTCGTATCAACTTAGGGTTTAACTGGAAGAGCCAAAATCAGAATTTCCGGTTACTCCGTAAGTTGATATCAAGGATCAGATCTTCCAAAACTAAGATAGGAAAGTGCAAGACAAGTTTGCTCTAAGTGAAGCAGTTTAGTTCCTACAGTTGTCTCAACTAAAAAACTTTTCTTTTGAAGAGCATATTGGATATTGTTAGTTGATTTTAAAAATAAAATTATATACACGGTGTTTCATTTTAAATATGAAAGTTGGTACACGGCTCGAAAAAACGAACCACTCTGTAAATATAAAAATACCAAAAAATAATACTTCTTTTCTATCACAAAACTCTTATATTAAACAACTTTTTCTATTTTCATTGTTTCTAATAAACGGGCCACCCGGAATTTGTTCTTTACTTTCAGATTGTTTTAATAAATGTATAATTTTTAAAAATATTTTTGTGCATTATTACTACCCCTGTTAAGCATTAAAAATTAAATGTTTCTTTGACAAATTGAATAAAATTTACAAATCGTGAAAACGTACTTCTTAATTCTCTTGTTAACATAAATTTCTCATTAACCATCATATTTGTTTGACAAATAAAACAAAATTTCCAAATCGTGAGAAAAAGTATTTTTTAATTCTTGTGTTACATAAATTATTATTATAGTAAGTTGGAGATAAGTATTGGCAAAAGTTCTTCATGCTGTTTTGAGACCAGTTTGCATACAGAAAATGAATAAGCTAAAAATTACATGATAATTATTTCACAGGGTTTCTGTTTACGAGTATAATTGAAGAAATAGAGAAAAACTAAAGGTTTAAGTTTTTATCCGAGACGCCAGGTCTTGACTTGTAAAGAACGTAAAATGCCCATCGATTTTGTTATGCTTGTATGATATGGTTTCATTAAATGGATTTCTTCTTGCAGATTATAAATATACGAAGTTTGATACTTTGATACAAAAATTCTGACATAAGGGGCAATGGATTTTGCTTCAAACATAAAGGTATTAGGTCTTAAACCTAGTATATTTATGATCAGTAAGCGAAAAAAAAATGAATCAAACAATAATTTGTTTACTTTTTTTGCAAATCCTAGCGGTTTAGATAAAATGAAGCTTCTAGATCCGTTCAAGATTTGGCATTATCATGAGGCGCAAAACCAATATTTAAATTTAAAATCATCAAAAAATATAAAAAAGGCATATCATTTTCTGAAAAACACTCATTTACACTTTTAGAAGCAATTCTAAACTCGGTCAATTTTTCAACGTTTTATTAAAGGAAATTCAAAGAATTTTGTTGATGCGATAATATTCTTTGACAAAAATGTAAAAAGATATGTACTTATATGTAAAAGCAGCTGATGGCTTATTTTACTAAATGCCGAGACGAGACGTCTAGATACCCTTATAAAACGATGGTAATGTTCTGGTGATAAATTGGGGAAATGATCTGACATGCGCTCCTGGAGCGTGAAAAAATACATGGGTTATAGAATAATTTGTAAAAACTGTGCCCAAGAAAAGAATTTAACGTGTTATCATCGTTCTAAGTAAAAAAACAACCTACTGAGCCAAATGATTTTCTTCCGCAGAAATTAATAAATAAAAGTGGAAATATTGCCATTGGAATTACAAAGAAAAAATAATAAAATAAAAATATAAGGTTATATAAAAATCATTTCACATGTAAAAAATAACAAACGTGCTATCCGTAAAGAAGATGCCCAGCTGTCAACATATCAAATTCTAATGATTTTGAAATCACTTGCTGAGGAAACTATTGTTGAAGCCCAATTAAATAAATACATAAATATTACGGAAAGCAGCAACTTGTTAAATATATATGTTCTTATATTTGAATTAGCAGTGTAAACTATTCAGTCCTTTACAACATTTATAAGGCAGGTGGACCTAAACATCAATATTTCAGTTTACTTGAAGCATTCTTAAATCTTAGGGTTAAAAAAAGCGTTTTTTTTGATAATTTGTTTGTTTATTTGTATAAAATAGTTTTTTAACACGTTTTTAACTCCACAGTGAGGATTATGTTTAAAACAAAAAAAAACTTGTTTTAAACTAAATATAATTCAACCTATATATGTATTTTTCTTTGTAAGCTTTATTATAATTACCTTGATGTATCTCTCTATATAGAGTTGGGCCGCTTCTCTAATCGATTATTATTCCATGAATCATACAGGAAAATGATTAAACATGAAATATTGTCTTCCAAATATGAATATATTCAAAAAAGTTATAAGATTAAATCACAAAACGAACTTACTAACCAAAGACTGTTTTTCTAATATATATATTTTTAGTTTTTTTTTAACAAAAATTATAAATTAATAAAAATGTGGGTTAGGTTAGGATTGGTCAGACCTAACCAACCCTAACCCACATTTTTAAGAAAGAGCGCGGTAGTGCGCAACAGAATTCCGAGTCGATATTAAGACAAAGATTTTTTTAACAGAACCTATACTGTTAGGTAGATCCGTCCCGTTAGGTGTTCGACAATAAAACCATTATTAAAGCCAAAATAAAAACCTGTTATACAAGGAAAAGAAAAAAGGTGAGTGTGGCAACAGTGCAATAATTTTGTTTCTGTATTCTGTCAAAAAACTAATAATAGAGAGGTTTTGAATTGAAAAGTAGTTAAAATTGTGGTATTTAATCTTTTTTTTTGTTTTGAAAAAAAAAGTTAATTTGCCAAGGAATGTTTACTTTTAATCTACTACTAAGCATCTATTACATAGTTTTAAACAGTTTAAAATAAGTAATAGTGTTTACAATACTTGTTTTCAAATCAAAATGTTTAAAAACAAAACAGTTTAAAACCAGGTGAATTGAAAACCAGTGTATGTCTTTTAAACACTAACGTAAGTCTCGAAGTTGTTACATCTTTTAACGATTTGCACTGCACATTGATAACATAGTGCTTAAGGGTTTTAGACTGCTAGATTCTATTAAAAGACACACTAAGCATGTCACTGATACTAAAGCGATTACTAGTCTCTATAACTCTTTAGTACGGAGTATCTTAGAATATTGCTCTACTATATGGAGCCCTTCGTATCAGTGTCACATCGACAGGATTGAAAAAGTTCAGAATAAATTTGCAAAGTATCTTTTGTTCAAGTTTCCATATCAAGATCTGTCTTATAATACAAGAATTCTTCTCTGCGGCCTACAGACCCTTGAGTTTCGGCGAAGAAAGGCAATTCTGATTTTCTTGCACAAATTAGTGAATGGAGGGATTGACCGTGAAATACTACTACAGTCAGTCTCCTTTTTGGTTCCTATCAGAAGAACGAGACAATCACAGCTGTTTTTTGAAAGGTATCATCGTACTAATTATGGGTTTAATGCATTTGTTGACCGACTAGTATATAATTATAATCGTCACTTTTCGGCATACGACATGTTCAGCCTTACGTCAATTATATTGACACAGTTGAATGGATTGATTATGTGATTGTCCTCATTGTTTTTATATGTTTTGTCTGATAGTTGTGTCACCATTCTTTGTTTTGTCTGTTTTTATTATTTGACAATATATATATTTTTAGTCTTATTTTACTCTTAATATTATATTTTTTTATTCTGTGAATTTGTACCATTTGGAATGTTTAGCATTCCGTAGAGTACGTTTCTGAAGGACCACTTGTCCGATGCGTGCATCGGCTACGTCCTTACATTATTATAATATGGTTATTTACAATGATATGATTAAATTGTAGTCTGTTTGCTTTGGTAACAGAAGATGCAATATAATGTGTTTTCATTAAATTTAAGGTAAGTTTAAAATTTTGAAGCCAATTCATCACTAATGTTAAGCCATTTGTAGTTAGATTTTTTACATCTTCTCATGTATTAGCCACAAAGACAATCACTGTACCATCAGCATACGATATGGTTAATCTATTGATACCGCTCAAATTCAATAGAGAATTTATGTAGCATATAAATAGCAGTGGTCCAAGTACAGTACCTTCGGGTATGCCAATTTTGATATTTTGTTTTTCACTTATAAGCCCATTAAGTTCTATCAGGTGAAATCTATCAGATAAATAGCTCTTTAAAAGACTAAAAGCGATACCCCTGATGCCATACCTCGGTAGAACATCCATAAGTTTGCTATGGGCTACAATATTGCATTCTTTAGTAAGTCTAGAAATACAGCCAAACATTTTTTATTATTTAAGTTATTGACAACCTCGGTTATGAGCCTATGCATAGCACCCGAAGTTCTACATCCCCAACAAAACCAAACTGATTTGGAGAAAGAATATTGTTACTACTTAGAAAGAGGGATAGTCTTTTTTTAATACATTTTTCCATTGGTTTTGCGAAATTACTTATTAAACTTATAGGTCTGTAATTACTAATGCTATTAACAGATCCTGATTTATGTATAGGAGTTATCATGGATATTTTGAATTCATTTGAGAAAATTCCTTTTTCTAAACTTAAATTAAATATGTGTAATAAAGGATCAATTATCTAAGTGAGTTTGTTTCATTATTTTTACCTGAATGTCATCGTATCCCAGAGAGCTATTAATTTTTAGAGATGATATATGATTTAGTTGTTTATTTTTGGTAACAGGTGGATGAAAAATTAAGTTTGCTGAAATAAGGTCTTCTTGGCCCTCTGTAGAGGAGAAATAACCTTTGCTTTTTCAACCCCAATATTACTAAAATATTTATTACAGAAATAAGCCATTTCTAAAGGATCAGTTATTTGTTCATCTAAATAATTTTTAATGTCAACACGGTTATTATTTTTTGTATTTTTCTCATAGGTGGCATAGTTAATAATTTTATATTATTATGCTTTGATACCATTTCTATTATTTTCAATTTGATATTTGTAATATTCATTTTTTTGTTTATGTATGTTTATTTAAAAAATTACGATATTCCTTATATTCTCTTTCTAACTGCGCAGTATGATTAGCTAACACCCATTTTTTCATTTTGTCTCTATTAATAGACATAATTATTCCATTAGTAATACATTTTAATTTTTTATACTTTTTAATATTTATTGTATGCGCATCAGTAGCATTGTCTAGTAATATCCTATAGGTACTTAAAAAGGTGTTTGTAGCTACTTCCTAGCACAGAAAATAACGCACAGCATATTATTAATAATGTAATTTCGATCGAATCGTCTCCAATGGGCGATGCGTCGAAAAGTAAGCTGGATTTGATATAACAAAACGGCAAATTACGCGCGATCGACAGGCGCGTAACTTAATTTAATTATGACCGTATATCAATAATAAAAATTATTATCATTAATGTTTTAAAAAGATATGTAATAAATAGCAGTTTCTTTATTGAATTTTTTTGGAAAGAGCACTAACATACTCGGGTGAAACATCACTCTGGTATTACCGAGGGGTGTTTCACGACCTAAAAATATTTACACCACTGCCGATTTCGGCAGCAACCACTGAAAAATGCTGTATATTGCCTATATTTTCAGCTCACTGCCTACACTACCACATTACTGCCACACTGCCGATTACACTGCCTTACATTTTAATCAATACTCCAAGTTTTTAAAAACGTAAACCACTTTTAGACTTTAAAGACTGTTTTCAATATCTTTACTTAACACTGTAGACTAAACTTACTCTGTGTTTTATTCGATATTTCGAAGCTAATGAAAATGATAAGAATGTTTTGTTAAAATTGAGTTGTTCTCGAGTTAATGGCACTTGAAAAATGGCAGTTGTGCTATTTTGACATCCTGTGTAATCTAGGTATAATTTAAACAGTTTTACTTACACTTAGAACAAAACTAATTTGATTTTCATTATTTTCGAAAAATGTCGATTTTGAATGTACCCCTTAACTTTAGTATTTCAAGAGATAAGAATTAATACAGACCTGGATGTTTTATTTCACTTTAACTTCTCAACTCGCCAAAATCAATGATGCATGCATTTCAAACAACTGGTTTTTCTATAATAAATTCTGAAATTATGGTTTGTCGTTTCTCTGTAACCCATTGTCTATTATGGGAAAATCCTAGATTTGCAGTCTGATATACAAAAAAAATTAAATAAAAAATTCAGGTCCTTTATTAAAAATGTTAAAACTAACCTAATTAACTATCCTAAACTAACCTAATGGAATTCCATTTCTGTATCGTATATATAAATTAGCTTCACCCTGCATTTTCCTTTTGTCCAACTCCTCATATAAGCTTTTGACCTTCCTTTGAATTTGGGTAAGATCTGACCTTATCTTTATATCACTGGATTTCAGTTTATATTTGTTTTTAAAACATTGGTTAGTCAAATCTGCCTCAGAGAAAACTACTTTCATTGGTCTAGGTCGTGATCCTGGGCGACCAATTCTCAGCACCTTAAAATCACTTGCAGCTTCCACTTCCAATTTAATAATTAAATCTAGCACATGTGCCTTATCGTGATCTATTCGTTCTCTGATTATTTTAGACTGGCTCTCTACGACATTGAATACTAAAATGTTCTTTGCACGGAGGTTTCGTTCCTGCATTTCTGAAAACATATCATGATGTATATCCTCACTTTCCCTAGTGATGGTGTTAGGGCAAATTTGCGTTGCAGGACTGTTTGCCTCTAATTGGGAGATATCATTTTGAAGCTCCATAAATTTGGCTTCCAGAAACTCAATTCTTTCATTATTTGCACTCTGGCTTTCTGTAATACTGCTAAGAGCCATCTGTAGATCATTCTTCTGGTCCAGCAACAGGTCCACAATACATGAAATAACAAAAGTAACATCCTTATTCGTGGTATTTGCTTTTTTCATTAAATTTGTAATTTGTTTTTTAAGCATAACTTCACTTTCAGCCGTGGCTCCTGAGACGGCCTACATATTTTTCTCGATTGACTTCGATTTCTCATCATGATCCAACTGTTTACCATTGACGGCTATTAAGCTCAATGACGAGTTATTATCTCTAGGGGAGGTGGAGTCACCACTAATACCAGAAGATAATCTTCTGACCTCACCTTTCTTACAAAATTTGCATGTCCAATTATGGGACTTAGTTTCCTTGATAGATGAACAAATTCTATCATATTTACACTTGAAAACATCACTGCAGCCCTGGTGTACCCACGAATAGCATACCGAGCATTCGATAGAGGGTTGACTGCGTTTTACATCGCGATCACAATAGCTACAAGCGAACATGTTAGCCATAGAGATATTGGTAACTTTCAATGTAGCAACACCAGTTTGTAGCAACTCGGTAACAGCACTGGCTGTAGACCTGGCAACGTCGGTACCCGTTGAACCTATTGATTTTTACGACTGGCAACGCTGTTTGACACTGACATTCAACAATCAACACTTCAAAACAATGAGGAAAAAAGAGGAGTTTAAAGTCCAGCGAAGGAAACGGGAAAACTTTTATTGTAAATTACAGCACATAGTCCAGAGAAAAGTCACTACAAACACTTTTGAGTCCCAGAACGCAGGAAACGGAACATTACCAAAGTAAAATTATAAGTTTTAGCTTCTCTTTCCCGAATAATTTTGCTAAACAAACAGAGTAACATGTAAACAAATGTTGACGTTATGCCACAACAAAAAAAAAATTATAATACGAAATTTCGGATTGAAAGTCTTAGTCCATAAACCATATAGAAAACAGAAAATTAAGCAAACATTATTAATACGTTTTTTTTATCTCCCTTGAAACACGTTAAGCGGTATTGTTAACAACAACATTTTTTGAATTCCACCCTATATCTCAAAAACTTAGGGGGCTATGAAAATGTTGTTTCCTGCATCTTAAAATTCGTAAAAAAATATTATGAAAGCCGTTTCCCCTCTATCTTACTAATAGTTGGAATATACATCAAGAGTTGAAAACCCACTTAAAAGAAATTCAAAAACAATTGTGAGACTAATTGTAACTAACTAAAAATTAAAAATACTAAATTATAATAACATAAAACAACAAACATTATTTAGATAAATGAACTAATGAAATCTAGAATGATTAATTAAGTGTAGATCAGAAATGAGGTTAAGGTTTATGCACATAATGTGAATGGGGTTTTGTCGAAATATATTTGTTCTTGGGGGATATATTGCAAAATCGGGACGCTGGCGAGCACCAAAACGTGGAATGTGGAACTTTAGTTTATCCAGTAAGAAAGGGCAGTCGATAATAATATATATTAATTTATATAGAAATCTAACTGATTGCACATCTCTGCCAACACATAAGGCTATCTCATTAAACCTCTCTAAAACAATCCTGTAATTAAAGCCCCTTTTAGAAAATATGCGGTCCCCCGTAAAAGCGAGATATTTGAGAAACCTTCTCTTAACCACCTCCAGAGACTTGATGTGGCAATTATACAGTGGATACCAAATGATGGAGGCATATTCCAATTTAGACCGGACAAAAGAATAAAACTTGTTTGATTGTAGAGAAGTTGGAAAATTGTCTAGAATTACAAATGACAAATCCTAACAGCCTGGACGCACCAGCAATTATATGTTCAATATGGAGGATAAAAGTAAATTTTTCATCGAAAATAACACCTAGGTCTCTGAGAGTGGTTGATCTGCTAAGAATATTATCACCAATGGAAAAGTTAAATCTAAAAGGGTTATCAATTTGATTCGTCATAATAGTACATTTAGAGACGTTCAAATCCAACCTATTAACCAAGCTCCAATCAGTAAGAGCACTTATATTGAGTTGAAAGAAAAGACAATCAGCAATCGAGTCAACACAAAAATTTTTTTTTAAATCATCAGCATAGGCGAGTTTTGGGCAGCATATCTTACAAACAAGGTCATCGACAAAAACAATAAAGAGCAGGGGTCCCAGGTTGGATCCCTAGGGAACACCGGAGGAAACAGTAAAAGAGTCGGATCTGAAACCTTCAATCTCAATGAATTATTTACGATTTAGAAGATATGATCTCAAGAGATGAATAAGGCTATTTGAGAAGCCAAATCTGTTTTGGGCTTTATGTAATAAAACATAGTGGTCTAGCTGATCGAATACTTTGCAAAAGTCGGTGTAGATTACATCGACCTGTGATTTATCATTAAGAGCATCACAAACATATGTTGAAAGGCAGTTCAAATTAGAAACACAAGACCTATTTGGAAAAAAACCATGTTGCTCAAGGGATAGTTTGTTTTGGATTTTGAATGATATGTACTTATGCAATATTATTTCAAATATTTTAGAAAAATTACATAAAATTATATTTCCCATATTATGTATATAGGATATCCTGTACAGGGTGGTCTTTTATTTTTAAAATGTATTTTGTTTGTGTGTGCCTAATAAAAGAAGAGATCTATCTATTTAAAGTTAATATATATTGAGTGTTCTATTTAAAAAAATACGACTTATGTTTTTTACTCAACTTTTTAACTTTATTTTTAAAAGTTTGATATTGATTAAAGATATTATAGAAATGAACTGTCAGTTTTGTATTTACACTTTTTTTTGTCTAAAAAAATGAATTGCGAAAATGCATGTCGAAATATAGTGGTCCCTGATGATTGTCAGGCTTGGTAAAATGTTTATTGTTTATTGTTTTTTTATTTGTTTATATGCTATTTAAATTCTATTTATTTTGATATTGATTAGTTATATTATTTTATTGTATTTATTCATTGACTATAATTTATTTTATTGTAAATTTCTTGACGATCCTATGTACGAAATGTATGATTTTCTGGTAATATATCCTATTCTATTCTATTGGATTCTATTCTATTCCAAAAGTCCACCCTTTTCATATATAATAAAAAAAAAGGAAAAATTAGACAAGTTCGAGGACTATGACACAGTTAAGAACCACCCATATTGGACCAATATTATTTCTCCTATTCATTACTGTTGTCACATCTTGCTTTATTAACAGAAACTGTCTTCTGTTCACTGATGACTTATTCTTTATGTCCAACACGTCGAATAACTCGGCACTACAGTCCGACTTGGACCGTTTTGTCTTTTGGTACAAGACAAACCTGTCAACATAATAAAGTGTTCTTATATTCACTTCTCACGATCCCCGAATCCTACACGAAAATTCCACTTTCCACTTCAAAATGTTAATTATAGTATCAGATTGCTTCCATGTGGTATGCAGTGCTTAGCTGAGAGACAAAAATAAGCTCTGCTCTTGTTTGCCTTCAAGCTGCTCAATGGCATTATCGACTGCCCAGCCTTGAAATATATCAGGTGAGCTTTCAAATTCCAGCTCAGCGTACGCGACATAGCTTTCTCTTCTTCGTTAGAAGGCACGGCACCAATAAGGGCCAAAACTCCTTTACTGACTGCCTATGTCATGACTATAATAAATTTTATAATGACTGCCACATCTTCAACATTAGGCTACAACATTATTTGTTCTATTTTAATTCACCCATTTTATTAATTTAATATTATTTCACTAATTTGCATTTTGTATTTTCTATGGTCTTACTATTAATTAATTGTACATTAGTTATTTCATTGTACTTCTGTAGTCTAGTCCTACCTTTCACCTTATGTTTAACCCTAGGTTCAACTCTTGTGTTTTTGTTTTCTTATTTAGTTTAGTTTTTGTATTCTCTTTTAGTTTAGTCTAGTTTACTTTAGTTTTTTTTTCATCTTTTTTTTTATTTGTATACCATTTAGAATCTTCATTCTGTAGTAAATAGAGTAAAAGAAATTAATGTGCAAACTTCGAGCAGATAGGAATTTACATAGAAGAATAGCTAGCTATAAAGCATAAAATCTATTTTTTTAATACATATCACAGTAACTACATAAGCTGTCTTAAGTTTCTCAACACCAAATAAATAAGCACTAATGAATGAAGATCATTTATTTTTATTTAATACAGAATTTAACTGATTTTTAATATTTGAGGATATATGATATTTTTTATGTTTTTAATTCTGGAAATTCCTTATATAAGGTAGTTAATAGGGCTTTGTTATTAAAAAAAAGGAGTTGACTGTTAAAATATCTTATTTTAATTAAAAATACTAAAAAGTTAAAGAATAAATCAAGAATGTTTAAAATTCTTACAGAATTTTTGCCTATTTTTTCTCTAGTACATTTACGAATTCGAAAAAGGCCATTACCATCCAGCTTTAGTGGCCCATAAAAAATAAATTCTACTGTAATCACCTGTACAACTTCCTTTTATGACCAGACAAAATTACTGGAAACTAAGTCTTTCTCTAAAAATTATATTTTGAATGTATTATGTTTGATGTCAAGTCATAGAATATAGCACAATATTCTTCTTTAATTAAACGCTGTTTACAGTATTACTTGTATTACAGATTGTTGTCTTAACTCTTTTTCTGTCTCCTTATTTTGCTTATCAGGTGTTTGCTCATGCTTTATGCCACAAACCCTTATAAAGCTGTCTGTGGAAAGGTGACCTTTATTATCAAAAACTAGCCAGCACAGTGTTGAATATCTAACTAGTTTTGAAGCGCCATTTTTCAGTTGAATATTTAGGTACTGATCTTATATTCTACTTAAGGATGAATTGTAATTAAGTATGTACATCTATTTCATCATATTTCAACAAGCCAATTATATTTGCATCAGCGATATCATTACTACCAGAGCTGTTGCTGTCTTCAAGTTCTAGATATGCCCTATTTTCTACATACAGGGTGTTAACATTTTTAAAAAATTTATCATTTTTTTTTTAATAATTCCATAACAGTAGGAACTGTTTGATTAACATTTGGCACAACCTCATAGGTATTTAAAATCTACATTTTGACATCATCAAACAGTTTTTTGTAAACCATGGGCATAGGTATGGGTAACCATCTTTGACTTTCTTAATAAAAAGTTGGTAGTCACTGATTTTTAAAAAATATATCAAGTTTATCATTTAGAGCAATTAAAAATACATAGGAAAAGCCTTGCAGTATTTTGTGATACGAGAAGTGGTTTTCGAGAAAAAAAAAACAAATTATATTTTGATGCACCCCTCTCACACAGCTTATTACCTTTGGTTACAAACAAATATTTATAGAAACTTTTTTCTTACAACGATCCAAGGAATAGTAGTAGATACTGTAGAGTTATGAGCATTTCCAACTCCAAATTATCACAAAATACTAAAAGGCTTTTTTTGTGAATGACAAAGCTGATGAAATTTTAAAAAAGCAGTGGCGTACCACCTTTTTATTAAGAAAGACAGAGATGGTTACCCAGACATATGCCCAGGTTGATGATGTTGTCAAAATGTAGCCTTTAAATACCTATGAGGTTGTGCCAAATCTTAATTTTATAGCTCTTACTGTTATGGAATTACTAAAAAAAAAAAAAGGTTTAACACCCTGATCTCGAAAATAAAGCATTCGAGAGGACTATATTTATATAAACTTTTTTTTATGATCCAAATGATTACCTCCTTTAATATTTACTCGACGCTTAGGAGCACCCTGTATATATGTATTTATACAACCCTGTATATTAATATCTAAGTAAAAAAACCTTCTTTATTTTTAAATGGGAACTTTACATATAGTTAAACTAACCTAAACCTCAACCTTAATGTAAAAAAAAATAATAAAATCGGCAAATAAAAAATTCTATGTTCTAATGGGAGGCAATAAAAACAAAAACAAAAATATTAACGATACATTGCTCTATTCATGCAAAGGTAAAGCTAATCTAAAAAGCTTTTTAAGTAGACCACAGCGAGTTTGAAAAAAAAAACAAGAAAAATCTTTAAATTTTAATTTATCCTGTGTAATGTTCACGACAATTTTGCAAATAAATTCTGAATATAATTTAGGAAAAATAAGAAATGAAAGATTTTAAGAAGGGATTACACATTTAAAGGTAGAAAACAAGAAGAAAACAAGTAGGAATTCTAATTTAGTTGTAGGTGTCAAGTATCAGATGGGGGGTGATATAAATATCTCAAACACAGTAGTTTCGAAATTTGAGAAGAAGAAAAGCATGTAAGTCCAAATTTACAGAGGAATGATGTAGTGATTAAGATATTGAATAAAAGAAAAGAAAGCTCTCCTGTTTTAGGAGTTTAAAGAGTCAGGAAGTTAAACATTCATTTCTGTAAGATAGGAAGCACAATGGAAAGATCTATTCATCAGACTGTGGTCTAACAGGAGAATCAGTACTGGTTCTTCAAAGAGAATGTGTCTTTTAAAGAAAGAAGTCACATAAAGAAGGCATGCAGCTTCAGAGGATCAGTTACAAACATGTTTGGTCAAAGTATGGAAATATTAGTTAGGGAGACAGATTCAAGTCGGATTATTAAGATTAAGAATGAAGGTGTCATATAAACTGCTGGAACTTCGAAGTGCACAAAGGGAATTCTTACTGGAAAATCAAAATGAAATATTCTCAATACACATGAAGATTTTGAGCTGCGGTTTTTGGCTTTTGTTTGATCAATATTCATAGTATGCAGCCGGATAAGGGCAGCCTCAGGGCACCATAGCAAGCGTCTTATACAAGGGGTTATATAAGGCCCTGACATTTTTTTAAAAGTTTGTTCGACCAGAATTCTTACTATGGAAAATTTCTTTTTCTC
>JAUTXW010001111.1:0-470000 GCA_030620095.1 Kuschelorhynchus macadamiae | reverse complement strand
TCAAGCAATAGAAGCATTTTTATTTGTTCTTAACAGTTATCATACTTATTTTTTATTAATAGAGAATTATATTAAGTAAACATTTTTAACTGTGAATAGGGTAATTCGAAAAACTGTAGAAGTCATTTTTGTAATAGACTAATATTTTCTATGCGTTAATAGAAAAAATGGATTTATTATATTTACTACAAGTTTAAGTATTATAATTCAAAGTATTGTATTGTGATTATCAATCAGATTATTAATGCAAGAAAATGTTTTTGGTTTTGTTGTGGTACTTTACCATTTGTTTTATTTTAATTTGATCGTATGTGGCGTTTGAATTAATCACCAATTAATGAAAAAATATAAAGTTTTATAAATTGTGTTTACCTCCATATGTAAAAACACTTGGTCTAAAAATAAATGTGTAAGAACTTATAGTTTATCTGTTAAAAAATTATTGCACATTTAAGGGTCGTAATCATTACTAACTAACAAAAGTTAATAAAACTAATTCTTTGGATATAAAACTTTATTAAAAAAATGTGTAGTTATTTACATATTTAAAGTACTAACTGCTGTCAAGTACTATTTTTAACAATATGATTATATAATACAAGAAAATGTTTATTATTTTTTTGTGATACCTTACCACTCACCGGAGGGCTATAAAAAATGTAAAGTTTTAATAGTGCAGCATTATTTAAGTCTATATAGTTACTAACACATTAAAACTAACTGCTTTCAAGTACTATTTATAACAATCGGATTAGGGGGGTAATTGGAACCAATTGTTCAAAAAGATTTAAAGTTCCCCATCAGTGGGGTATTTATGGCGTCATTCTAATGAAGGTTTTGTTTTAAAATTTTAAAAATGCATTAAATGTGTTGACAATATGTGTTCATAGTCTAATACTGATTCAGGTAAGATATGTTTTATCTCTTTTATAATGTAAAATAGAACCTAAAAGGTTGTAATATTTACTAGATAAAACTTAAATATTGTGAAATGAGATCTTCCGTCTTAGTTATGAATGAATGATTTAGACTTGTCTACAATGATACATCACCCACCCCTAATAAATATTTTCTAATTCTTTCAAGAAATCCGAAAGACTTCACAAGAATCAAAGGAAGCATCTATTTAGTACGAAAGCTCTTCTCATGGCTGGAGTCAACTAAGAAATCCTGGTTCTTGGGCTTAGACCTTGTCAATTGAAATTTGTTTCCTATTTACAAAATTACAATTTGACCATTTTTTCCCATTTTCCGCGAGCCATGTGTGCCATGACCAAGCATAAATATACATTTCCATTAATAAGTTCTAAACAGTTCAAAAAATTAAATTAATGTAAAAGACCAAGAAGTTACAGAACAGAATAAGGAATGGAATTCGTATAGCACCCTTTAAATCGTTCAATGTAGAGGATTATAGTGGGAAGAGGGCAGGCAAATAAAACCTCTATGGTAATTTATATCCCAACGTTTCGTGGTCAATCACCACTTTCTCAAGGGCCTATAATAAAGAAAAAGAAGAAGACACATTACATTTGGACGTACTATGATAAATCTATCTAATCGGAATGTCAGAAATTGTACTTAACCCTATTTAAAAAAAGACGAGCAACAATAAATTGAACACATTAAGACAAGAATAAATAACATTGTTTAACTTACCAATACCTCACACGGTCTGGATGCCTTTATAAATCATTTTAGAGTATGTAAATTACAAAGCTTTATGAGATAACTGCAAAATCTTAGCAAATATACCCTTTTTACGTTTTAAGGTATTCTTATAAACAATGTTTTATTTCCAACCGATATAGGAAACAATATGAAGTTAGATATTAAAGAATTAGAGGTTTATCGCAAATAGTAGAACTACATCAAGACCGCGCCGTATGGCGTATACAAAGTCAACTAATACATAAATCAAACTTAAAAAACATTACGAAACATCTAACCTAGTAGGTCACAAATTTAAAATATAACAAAAACCCAGAAAAATAGTGGAAAAATAGGACAGACGAGGGTAATATTTTTTTATATTATTGGTTTAAACCACTCTGGAAATGATCTTTATATTTATTTAGTATTGATGAGTAACAGCAACTTAAATTGTTTGTATCTGCTTAATCAGGGAGATCTATTTAATAACATCAGAGAGCTTTACGTGGAAGACACATACAGAATTTTTAAAGAATGGGCTAACACAAGCAAAAAACTGAAATCAATATGTAATCGAAGAATTTTTCTTTTGCAATGTAGAAGAAGTAATATTTTGCGAAGCCATATTATAAACAATATACGATCAGTCTATTCTTTGCAAATAGATGAACACCCATATAGAAAAGATGCCGACCTGACTGTCCAAAAATTTCAGCGTTCCATCTTAAACTTGGAAATTAAAATCACAATTTGGAAAATACATTCATTGGAACAAAAACTGCAAATGATCATCAGCACTGCAAGCGGACTTGTCAATGAATCAGAATTTAATGTGTTTAAATGAGAAAACATAATAGCATACAACAGACATTTCGATAATATAAAGAAAGGGAACATCAAAAAGTTATATGCCTTGAAACAAAAAAGGGTTGATTTCCTTCCAAAAGTTGGACAGAACTTTTTGTTTAATTTTACGAACTTACAACTACCAGAAGGGGTTGAGAGGGTTTTGGCCATGGGACCAAAATTTGGAGTACCTTTAAAGCAAAATGAAATTCCAATTCCCACCATAATTAAGGATATTGAATATTGCATTTCTACGCTTCATTTGGATGAAAATACACAAAATGTTTTAAGGGCTGATACGACAAATATTATTAGTAATTTTTATTATACTAGTTGGACACATTAGACCCATTAAAGAGTACCAGCACACCAAGAAATATTTAAAAGAAAACCAAGAGTTGATTGTCATGAGGTCGGACAAGGGTAACTCTACAGTGCTAATGTGGAAACATCAGTATATGGATGCAATGAAACCCGAACTTGATATCATATCGAGATGCCAAGAAATTAAAAAAACACAATTCTGTACCTTTCATATATATGGAATGAGAAAAACACACAAGCCTGGTGTGAAATTGCACCCGGTTCTTATTTCACCAAGTTACACCAAACTTAAAAAACTCCTATGAGTTTGTATCCTTTTCAAAAACAATGACTCTACCTCAAGATCATGTACTGGTTTCACTAGACCTTATATTTATTATAATATTCCTACTAGTTGAATATTATTAATAAAAAATGGCATATTCATTATACAGATATACCCATTGTTGACTTTCTGTTTTCAGTCAAGTTATTTTTTGTTAGATGGTAAATTTTATTCCCAAATTGCCATGGGCAATCCAAAGCCCGGTCAAAACCTTATAATGAATACTTGATTGAGACAGTTTCTGACAGTCTGCCTTTTAGTCTGGGTTTCATAAGGCTATATGTGGATGACACTTTGACCTCAGTACCACGTGACAGGTTGCATGATATTTTGTACTTTTGCAACAGTTATCATAAGAGACTTCAGTTTACCATGGAGACTGAATCTGATGGTAAGATTGAGTTTCTGGATACGGTGGTCTACAGACAACCGAATGGACAGATTTTGACTAATTGGTTCATGAAACCAACTAGTTCTGGTAGACTATTAAATTTCAATTCTAACCACCCAATTTCGCAAAAAATAATGACAGTCAAAAATTTATTATATAGATCAAGCAACCTGTCACATGAATTGTTTTACAATCACAATTTAATTAAAATTAAAAATATTCCTCTAAATAATAATTATCCGCTTAATTTCATAAATCAAATAATTACTAGATACAAAGGTAATACGAGTTTGAAGGAAAATGAGGACAGTAATAAACTGTATTATAAGTTTCCTTTTATACCTGGATTGTCCACTAAGATTCAAAAATGTTTTAAGGATACCAACAATCAATGTAATTTTGCTTTTTACAATGTTAAAACTGTTAAAAATTTGTTTATAAGATTGAAAGCTAGACTGCCTGCTGAATACGAGTCAAACGTAATTTATAGAATTCCATGTTCCCAGTGCCGGAATACGTTTTACGTCGGTCAGACGAGGCAGTATTTAAAAGAACGCCTACGACAAATTCAAATTCAAATTCAAAAATTCAAAAGTATTTATTGTCTAACAGGAACAATCCCAATACAAAGACAATTATAGATTAAATTAGCACATAATAGAAACTATTTAAGTATGTAATGCAAGATAAAATTTAAATTTTATACACAAATAATTTATAAGATTCAAGTTGATGGTACACATATTTACACTAAGAAAGAAATGACAATATATAACAAAATAGAATTAGAGTGCATTAACACTCGAGAGTATGCTTTTCTTAAAACTACTTAGACTTAAGTTAAACATATCAGTTTCATTAACTAAAGTTATTGAATTAAAGTACAAACAGGCTCTATACAGAGGTGCCTTTTTTGCAAGGTTAGTACGACCTAAGGGTTGATAAAATATTTAGTGTCTACGAGTGTTAGTTTGAGGTATCAAGAAGCAAAGCTGTATGTATTCCTAAGAGATAAAAATTGGAATCGATGAAGAAGTAGATCATGATCAAAACCTCTTTCAGGATAGACACCATCCCTTTTGAAGGCCAGGTACTTGAGGAATTTTCGCTGGACAATTCAAGCCTATTAACATGGACATTGTAGGTAGGAAACCACACAATGGCCGCGTAAAGTAGCCTGGATTTAACCAGGGAATTGGTCGCAATCATAATAAAATAGACACAACTGCTCTCAGTCTTCATCATCGCAACACGGGTCATGAATTTGATTTTTCAAACACAATAATTTTTGATAAAGAACAAAATTATATAAAGCGTAATATTGGGGAAATGATATATATTAACCTGAATAATTCGATTAATTTTAGAACAGATACAAACAATTTAAGTTGCTGTTACTCATCAATACTAAATAAATATAAAGATCATTTCCAGAGTGGTTTAAACCAATAATATAAAAAAATATTACCCTTGTCTGTCCTATTTTTCCACTATTTTTCTGGGTTTTTGTTATATTTTAAATTTGTGACCTACTAGGTTAGATGTTTCGTAATGTTTTTTAAGTTTGATTTATGTATTAGTTGACTTTGTATATGCCATACTGCGCGGTCTTGATGTAGTTCTACTATTTGCGATAAACCCCTAATTCTTTAATATCTAACTTCATATTGTTTCCTATATCAGTTGGAAATAAAACATTGTTTATAAGAATACCTTAAAACGTAAAAAGGGTATATTTGCTAAGATTTTGCAGTTATCTCATAAAGCTTTGTAATTTACATACTCTAAAATGATTTATAAAGGCATCCAGACTGTGTGAGGTATTGGTAAGTTAAACAATGTTATTTATTCTTGTCTTAATGTGTTCAATTTATTGTTCCTCCTCATTTTTTAAATAGGGTTAAGTACAATTTCTGACATTCCAATTAGATAGATTTATCATAGTACGACCAAATGTAATGTGTCTTCTTCTTTTTCTTTATTATAGACCCTTGAGAAAGTGGTGCTTGACCACGAAATGTTGGGATATAAAAAACCATAGTGGTTTTATTTGCCTGCCCTCTTCCTACTATAATTCTCTACATAGAATAAGGAATTTTCACTTATAGTAAAAATGGTTAGTGGCACTGTAGTAAACATTCCTGTGAGGTAAAAGAAGTCGCAACCTGGGAAAAAGTAATGTCATATAAAGTGTTCCGAAATGTTTCATAGCCACTCTGTAGGCATTAAAAAATAAATAAAAACTAAAAAAATTAAAATATTAACACTCCCTATCTCAAAAACGAATGCCTTGCAGTCACATGTTAATATGAACTTCTAGCCCTAAAGTGAGCCAAAAATTATGTCCCGCATTTTTGTCACCAACCAAAAAACACCCTGTATCAAAGTAAATACAATTTGGACACAAAATAGATATATTTATATATATATATATATATATATATATATATATATATATATATATATATAAAATTTCTTTTTGGCTTCTATAAGGCTTCCTGAATGCAGTAATTAAAAAAAAATTCTGTGAAAACTACTAATTTTTATTTATTTTGTATCTTTTCCTTAACTGAAATGTACTACATTCACAACATAATTTTAAAAATTTCCTACAAAGCTCTTATTTGTTAATTTATTTATTTACTTTTCAAATTTTTTTAACTGAAATGTGATACATTCACAAAACATTTTTTTTTTGGTCTCTATAAAACCCCCTGGATGCAGTAATTAATAAATTCTTCTGTGGAAACTCTCGATTTTTTTTTTAACAAAACTTATAATTAATTTATAAAAATGTGGATTAGGTTAGATTAGGATTGGTTAGGTTTGGTGTTATATGTATCTATATTAAATCAAGGATTTTTTTAACTTAACCTATAATAAATAAAGTTAGGAAAAGGTAAGTTTCTGCAGGAAATTTTTTTTTTCAAGTTCCACATTTCAGAAGTCAAAAAATCTATATTTGTGAATGCATCAAATTTCAGTTAAGAAAAAAGTAAAAAATAAATAGGAAAATAAATAAAATAAAAATTGACAATTTTCACAGATTTTAGCAGATGTTTATTATTTTGATGAGTCAAAATAAACAAAGAACTCAAGTCTGCTCGGCCTGAACAATAACGTAATTTAACTTTAAAAGAAAGTTATGTAACTCCAGTAAACCCTAACTGGTGATTTTTATGACCTCAACTTTTTAAATTAAATTGTTATATATCTTACAGTATTACATTAAACCTCTAACCATTAAAATGGGTGATATTTTATATTGATGTAATTTTCAATATAATTTCTTTAGAGAAATATTTTAACAACTTTTTTTTATTAAAACCCCATGATAAAACTGGATTTTTTTATGCATGTTACATGGTTGGGTAAATTTTTACTTTCACCTATAAACAAAAATACAATTTACTTATGGTTCGCTATGTTAATACAAACTTATAGATAATTTACAAATAGTTTAAAATGTTTAGTTATAAAAATATAAATCTACACAATAATTACAATATATTAAAACAATTTGTGTTTTAATTTTAATCAATGTTCATACTTCTACCAACAGAATTAGTGTATGCACAAAATCTTGTTAATAAACTTAACATAGGTATCCTAACACCAAAGTATAACAACATTTTAAGCACACAATCAGTTTTTGTCTAGCTCCTAAGTTTTAAGTTACTGCCAAATGAAACAAAACAAACTAAACCTATTAAAAATTCACCAAACTTACTTTACTATAACTGACAAAAAATTTTAGTATAGGCTAATATAAAAGCACATGCAGGTGTATGTATACCCAGATGCTGCTGTGTAATAATGTAAGCAAACATTTTAAAATACTAATAATATTAATATTAAATAAAAAATTAAAAATGATATTTGGCCTGCTGGTATTCAAATCCGAACATATTTTTTCAACAGTGTGTGATTGTCAAATATTCCACTTTATAAAAATATTTAGAAATTTCTATATTAATTAGGCTTAAGACAATTACAACACCCAAATTGTAGATTATTAGCATTAGCATTATTTATATTTCACTAGTTAATCAACCAGCTACACAATGTAAAGTGCAAAGTACTTTCATTACTCAACCTTTTTGCCTAACTGTTAATTAAATATAAATAAAATAAGAGTTGGTATCCAAACTTATATGTTGTCGAATATCTTTAAAAAGAAGAAAACTGTGGAAACAAAACAAAATGAATTGCTTCTGATAAAAATATTAAAATTAGTGCACCAAATTTAGCCAGAGTACCAAAAATCATTAAAATCGGCGAGCGTAGTCTACCTTTCATTGGGTTGAATGTGTAATATACAAACCATCAAGTCACGAGAGGCTCAAATAGTGAGAGATGAACATGTATTAAGCTTTTTCTTAAATTAATATACGCGTAATTGTAATTAAAGTCTATTAAAGGGGTAATAAAAAATCTATATCCAATTGGCATTGAAAATAATTGTCTAGATCCTGATCAAAAGCACAACAAAATCAGGAATAATTTTCTTTCGCGGGAATGACGTCATATTATATTTACGGTCAAACAAGGGAAACCAGTCGACATCACAGAAATTGACTTAGCGATGGTCGCAGAAACCCAGAAATTATTAAATATTGAAATCATAAAGTTTGGAAGATTTGTTTTTGGATCAGACTGCGAATTGAGGGACTGTTTGTGAATCGTAATTTGCTCTGTTCAGAATAATAGATATTTCAACAAAACATACCTATACTCCTAAACTTTGACTTTCAGTATTGCAGATTAAATAAAAATATTTAAAACAGCATGATGTAGGTTCGTTGTAATTTATTCATAATACCGGTATCATATATTTAAAAACTGCAAATCTACCGGCTCGATAGTCATCATATTCAACTGACAACGCTGGCAACACCGTGATGTAACAACAGTTTAAAAATCGCGCCCTTAATTATCAACTAAAATTTCTTTTAAGTTAAGAATAACTGATTGTTGAATATTGCGCAACATAGTGCATACTTAATTTCGAACTAAAAAACTATTTTCTTCAGAGGCATTCAGGCAGCAACCTTCCAAAAAAGAAACAAAAATCAATAGAGGCACCGGGAAGGTAAATTTTGACGTTTAATTCCGTATTTTTAATTACAACGCAAATGTAAGAGGTGCGCAATGCCTAATAAAGTAAATTTTCAAATCCGTAATTATATAATTTTATTTAAACAGGAACTATAGTAATTCAAAGTTTATTATTATTTTTTTTAATTTGGATGAACAAAGAAACTAGCCTAACGCCGCCATATTGATCCCATTAAAAGTTGATGTAACTTACCATAGTTGTAATCACAAAATATCTAGTTAAAGCGTGACCATCCACACTTAAAAATGCTACTAATGTCAAGATTAGACTCTAAGGAACAATTGGGTACTTCACGTAATGAAGAAATTATAAAATATATTGAATATTTCTAGCATTTTAACACTCACAAGGCCGACTCGCCCTTTACAAACATGGCGACCGACGGGAACGGCGATGCCGAACCTAGCGAGTCGGACGTCTTTCTTTTTTCCGGGAGGATCAACGTTGCCAAACCGACTTCATGATTTTCTGAACCTGGGGCAGGCGCACTTAAATTTTCACATTCAATGTTCAATTTTGATGACTAATTATTTGAATGTCTTGAAATAGGTTTTGCTTGGTTTCCCAGCCCTATTTCTCCTGGCAGCAATAATAAATTACTAGAACATCAATGAAAATATAACTTACGGTCTTACCTAAATCTGGTAACATTAATTATTACGAACCTCAAATGGCTTAAGATCAATATATGGATACGTTCATAAATCCTACTTGCCAACAAATTAAAAAAAACGAAATAATAAAAAGCACTTTATTATTTTAAACAGAGCTAAAAAACCGTAGTTGAAATTCAAAGAAATGGTTACTGGAATGATTACTTATTTTTAGCACATGTTAACTATACAGTTACAATGACAGTGGCGCAGCTATCACATAGCTGGATAGAAAGTCCCCAAGGGGCCCAATACAAACCATGAGTGGGTTTTTTTTCTTTTTTAGTCGTTCAATTCTTAAGGACTGACCGGCCTATAACAACTTTTTTTAGTAACGTATCCACAGTTCTTAAGGGCCCAATACAAACCACCAGTGAGGACTTTATGTTAGTCATCATTATCAAAGTTTACAGAATTAAATATACTTTATAAAACATTTAATTCTGTAAACTTTGTCATTAGTTTTATGTCGGACAGAAGTTTTTAAACGGCAGGGACTTTTTTTTGCTTATGAGCCCAACCGAGTCTTGCTTCGCGGCTATATAATAGACTAATTCGACGAAACATTGGAATTTTATCTATTTACTTTTGCAAGCATTATTATATATCATTTCTAAAAAAAAAACCGTTAATCTGATAAAAATAATAACCATATAAGAACAATAAAGTAAATCGCGTAGAATTTACTGTAGGTAGTGTAGGTATGACTGCGCACGTCTAACTGCATAAGTTGACAGAAAGCATCAGATAATTCCAAAATCATAAACGTACTAATTAAAGCGTGCTTTTTTGTATGTTGTAATAGACAAATATTGTAAAATGAGCCTTTACTGTTTTATTAGCAAAATTAATTAAACATATGGTTTCATGAAAAATGTATAACTCGATGATGGTAGAACTAATTTTATTATATGTTTATATTATTTTTTCGCATCGCATACCATATCGTAAAACAGCAAGTCTATCCGTATATCAAAGTATATTGTTAGTTTTAAATTTCACATTTAATGGTGTGGTCATCAGAAATAGGCGGATCCAGATTTTGTCTACATTCCGAGGGACGCCGCGTGACCTATACGATGTAATAAAATGTTTAAATATTTTTTATTTTTAGCATAACATAACAAACATTTTTTGTTACTGCTACTAGTTACTTACTACCTCATTCCTACTGTATTTTCGATGAACGCTTAACTTCATAACTTAAAAAAGGTCTTAAAAATAAAAATTTTCTTGGGAATGAACTTAAACAACCAAAAAAATTGAATTTAGTTTTTATTCTCACATAAGATGAAACTTCTGGAGGAGAGCTGTAGCCCAGTAGCACCCCCCCTGGATTCGTATATGCTCAAAACCATAGATTATTATTAACAATTTAAAACAAGAATAGATAAATTTACCTGCCTAATTACAACACAATAAAAATGGACACTGCTATAATATAAGGACACGCAAAACCAAACATATATACCTATAAGATTAACTGAAAAATATTTAATGTCGGTTTACATATTTCCTTTAATTATTTTTCATCTAATTCATAGTTGGATTTTTAGTTGAGTTGTGAAAAAACTAAACATATTCTACCCATTTATGTAATTCTAAATGCGATACAACCATACATATAGATCGGTGTATTAGTAAATACAACCCGGTAACTAAATATTTTATAGATTTGAGCACGGTTTAACAAAGTTTAGTTTAAAAAATATTATTATCATAAAATGTTCGCTTTATTGTTTTGCTAATTTATGTATCACAAACTATAAATTAATATGAAGGGTTAATTAATTTGCTTCTTTAAAATACTTAAGTTTAAAAAACTTTCGTTACTCTTGGCAACGCTGCTTCGATTTTACAATTCTGCAACTAGTTAAAGTATCGTCATATCCAGACGTCATCCGTTGGACGCACCGCTGTTTTGTGTCCTTCTCATTCTTGTTAAATCCGGTAGAGATAAATAGTTCTAATGGATGTTAGGGAAAATTATGGAATCATCTCAATCATCTTACGTAGGCGAATAATGATGTCCATAAATTAAAAATGTTTGGACTTTTTGGGTTTATGTATGCAATTTTGTTGAACGTGCGCCATTGTTACTATTCTTATTTTTTCCAATGCCATACTTTTTCGATCAATGCATAGGGTTGCCAGATTAGCAAAAGGTGAAAGCTGAACGGGTAACATATTGGCCTGGATATTGGCGGCCTTGTTTATGTATTGGCGGGCCGTGACTAGTGCAAAAATAGGTTTTTAGCTATGGATTGTAGGTAAAAGTTATTAAATAAAATTTAAGTTACATTATTGATAGGATAGTTCCTCCGATAAGAGGGTTACATCCTGCAAAATAAACTGAAGAGCAAAAAAGGTATTCGTTTTATTATTAGATCCAATTAACATTAATAAAATGCCCATTCCCAGCCGGGACAGTCATGAAATATCCCATACGTTTGTTTTCGTCGAAGTTTTTTTGGTTGTTAGATGAACAAAATTAATTAAATTATAATTTTTCTTATTGTAACAATTAATTTTATTTCTCCTTAAAAGCGGGAGTCTTAAACCGTTCGGTGGCAGGCCGGAGGTATACATAAAAAGCGGGAGACTAGGGTAAATTAGCCAGTGGTCGGACAGGTTAGGAAAAACTGAGTTTAAATTGTTGATTAAAATTTATTTATTGATGTAATGGAATTGAAATCTTGTGAAATAGATAGTGTAGATATTGGGCTTAATGTTAAATATAAGACTTTTTTACATAAAGTTACTCATGATTTTAATTATTTTTTTAAGTGATATAAGTGCTGTTTTATCAGTAGTCGGACAGTGTTTGCCGATGGCCGGCCAGGCAGTTACAATTAGTCGGACGCCTTGTGATTGGCTGATTCTGCACAGTCCCGTATTTAATATGTATCTACTAAAATTTTAATGCAAATTTATTCTTGAACATTAAGCTTTTTTTTGTTTTATGTATCGACAAAGACATATTTTAATCATACTTATAATTAATAAATAAAATGACTGAGGAAAAATAATTTTAACTTTAATACCTATCTAATAGAAACAACAAAAACCTATTGCTACTGCGCTACAAAAGCAAAACATATGAGAAGTCAACAAACAAAACATAAAAATATTTGTTAACAGCAGATAAAAAAAACTTGACTAAAAAAATCAAATAAAAATGTTAACTAGAAACAACAAAATAAAAAACTTTACTAATACTACGTATAAATTGTTTGGTAGAATTAGGAATCATATAAACAAATAAACAACTAACTGCCTACTCATCATTACAAAATTTGCATTTGAAATCTAAGTTAGATACTTCCCTATAAGAAAGTCCTGAAAATTCTGTGCATCCTAAATGAAACCAGCGGATACATGAATCACAACCTACATTTTTTTCCACTTCTATTTCGGTGTCACTTTCAAGTTCGTCCGCGCATTCTCCACACGTTTGCTTTGGTACATTTTTGTTTTGCTTTGGGTTTTCTGGATTACTATCATCAGCTTCAGATTCTTTATCCATTAAGGAAGACTCTCCTACCTCTTGGTCCTCTTGATTACCCGCATTCTTGTTACTTAAGGTTCTTGATTTATCTGTTTTACTTTGTTTTTCTTTATTCCCTCTATTTTCCTAATTTTTTTGGCATTCTCTTTTTCCTCCTTGTCTTTCAATTTATTTTCGTAATACTTTCGCCAAGCTTCGGAAGAAATTGCTGAGAGTAGTTTTTCCCTTTGGCGTTTCTTTGAATTTTTGTTTACAGGTTGAGGATGTGAAAGATGCCTTTCAAATGAGGGACTGCAACTGGCGAGCGTTATTGGATTTGATTGGGTTTGAACATTAGAATTTAAAATTGAACTCTCAATATTCTTTTTATTTTTTCCATCAGTTATCACATCCTTTATTTTTCGATTATGTATCTTTTTAGTAAGTGTTTCTGGTTCAACAATATCTACCTTTTCTTGTATTTGAGCTAAAAATTCTTCATCAGTCCTTTTTATTATTCTTTGGTTATCTGTCTCCTTAGTAAATGTGTCTTGTCCCAAAATATCATTAACTTTTTGTATTAGAGCTAAGCATTCTCCACCAGTTCTTACTTGTTTCATTTTTTGGCTCGCTGTGCCCATAGTGAATGTCTCATCTTGCCCCAAAATATCAACCTCTTTTTCTATTACTTCTTGGTTTAACACAGGTTTGTCAGATTTCTCCAATTCGTAGTCAGATATTTCTAAGATTTTTCTCTCTTCTATTTTTTCATTATCATGGAATAAATTATCCATATTTTGGTCTGTTTGGGCTACATTGAGAAGTATGTCTTGTAATATTACAACTTTAGGGCTTTGATCTGGTGCTACTCCAAGAACTTTACTGCCAGCTGTGACAATATTATCTGTAAAAATGAGATCCATTCCGTCAATTTCTTCTGGAGTAAAAAACGAGTCGCCATTGCCACTACCTTTTTTCAATGATTTTATAAGGGTCAGAATCGTATCCGTAGAGATTCCAAGTTCAGACAGCTTTGGTCTCAGCTTTGTAATAACTTTTTCAGTACTTATGATATCGGCTTCTGATATTTCTTCTTGACCCTTTACGTCTGTTTGAATTGCCAAGTTCTCCAAAACATTTTGTACGCACTTTTTATAATTTACCACGTTCGGATTGAATGGGTATAACCCACAGGCTTTAAAACCATTTTTCATGTTGTTTGACATTTTGGGGTGCAGAAGAGCTTTTTCAAATATAGGGCAACCTCTTCCCGCCAATTTTTATTGGAAATCCGCAAGCGGCTAAGTTTTCAATCCAACTAACTAATTTTTCTTCAATTTCTCCAGTTAAAACAGGATCTGGTCCCATCCGTTTGCAAACGTCGCTCACTTTGCCTTTAATACGGTCCTGCACTGTAGACTTTGGAACCCCGTACTGCCTGCATGTTTCTCGCAATTGTCCCCCTTCTCGGACAGCTTGGACTGCTTTTTCTAACGCATCTCGGTCATATTGATGAAAACTCCCTTTTGCTTTGGGCTTCATGTCTGAAAACAACGAAAAACTCATAACATAATCTGTCTGAAATCTGCAATGTGACTTCGAAAAAGGACTAGTGTCCGACCTTTCAAACATATTAAATTTAGCATTGACCAGTGGTCGGACACTTTTTATCTCCTTTAACCCGCGTTTGTATTGAGTTTCTGCTGTCCGACCACTAAACACGGTCGAAAACTTGTATTTCATTATATTTAAAACAAAAAAGACAATAGATATTACATGCCAACTAGCAAGAAAAAGACAAAAATAAAAGAGTTACCTTTTCCAGTAGTCGGACACTTGTCCGGCTACTGGTCTTACAACGAAACTGTACACCAGTTTATCGGACACCCAAATATAACCTTAAAATATTAAAAAATACCCTTTTTTGCTATTTAAAATAAAAATATAGACTACACTACATACGCTTAAGTTATAGGGACTTCATAAAGCAGATACAAAATGTTTTAACTTACCTTAAAACTGTGTCACTTCTATCTTTAAGAGGCAAAAACTGGAGAGCACAAACGTGTCGTCACTTTCCCACTTTTTTTAACGGTTTCAGGATGACAACTTAGACAAAGAAAATTTTATCGGACCGAGTGGAAGAGTTGGCAGAATCGGGTTTTTATTTATTTAAACCAATACTAAGCCGTGTTTTTAACTTATTTCCCAATAAATACGTTTTGTCCGACCACTGGCTAATGTCCGACTACTGGCTAATTCACCCTATTTTTTTATTCAGTTGCGAAAAAGCCTAAAAAGATTTTTGTTTGTCAATCTAAATGCAACAAATAATCTGAACAGATTTAAAAATAACCCTTTAGGTGGGCGCCAAAATATAAATGAAAACCTTGTACAAACAAATATTTTTTCTCCCTAATTACACAAAAAACAAATGTATTTTTATTTTATTATCCAAAGGATATGTTAGAAGTTTTGTCAGTCTTCCTTATGCTCTGTGTTTGCGTCAGTAGTAGTCTTCTAAAGTGTAATATTTAGTTATTATATTTTTTTGCCTTAAATGTTTTTGGTTTTACTTTTTTTATAGAGATTAAAAATACGTTTTTATTTTTATCATGTTCTCTGCATATTTATTGTTTCTTCAAACATAAAATATAACGGTAAACTCTGTTTAACTTAAAAAAGTACAATTCTATTTAGAACTCAGGCTAAGATGTGCAACTGATCATGTAATAATATGTATTCTATTTTAAAACTTTTGTATACAATAATAATAATAATAATAATAATAATAAAATCATTAAATCCCAAAAACTTATCAAAAGCAAAAGATCAATGTTTTGAGAATCGATTCTTTCACAACCGGTCTAATCGAAGACCGATTATTTTAGTTCCGATCTAAATCGATCCCGAAAATCGATTAGAGATGTTATGGAACAGCATTTTTTGGTAACAGTTACGATCTGTTCCTGTTGCCAGCGCGTACCTGTTCCAAATACCTGTTACTGTTCCAAACTAATCCGAATTAAAATATTTCGATGTACGCGCCTGATGCGTGCGTTTGGATCGCTTCGAACAGTTGGACTCGGACCTGCAGCGACTTGTTTGTTTGAATGAAAATGCGAAACAGTTTAGTAGAATTATTTCATGTTGGTTTTGATTATCAGCCCACTGCAGTTTAGTCGTACTCGACGGCGAGAGTTTATTTAATACTAAAGCGTATAAATATTAATTAGTAATTAGTTATTTAAGTCAACTTAAAAAATGAGTAAACGAACCAGCGTAGTTTGGAATTTTTTTTCCGTAGTGGATGCATTAAAATGTGTTGCAAAATGCAATTTATGTTTGACGCTTATGTCTTTCAAGGCATCCGTATCGAATTTAAAAAAACATTTGCAAAGGAGGCACCCCAGTGTGCAAATAGTTCAGGAGCCAAAGAATAATGTAGAAATTCAAAATGAGGCAGGTCCTGCAATTGAAAGTTATTGTAAAAATGATAATAATCCATTATCTCAGGTTCAGGTATGGTATTATTTAAAAATATTATTTTAAAATAACAGTGTCTGATTTTTTCCACGCGTTTATTAGTTTAACTTCTCTGTGTGCTTCTTCATTTACCTGGTTTTAACATTCTATAATTCGCAGTGGCGCACCGAGCGGGATGTTATGAAGGTTAAAACCCCACCCAGGGCCTGAACCTAAAGTCGAAATATACGGTTTCGAAGCCCAAATTAATAGTAAAATTCTCCCCTGCGTGGAAAAACCCCCTCAGAACTAATTTCTCGGTCCGCTACTGATAATTCGCAATAGGTACCTATATATTTCACCGACCTGCACGTTAAAAATTCACCTTTAATTACTCAATAGTGACAATTTTTAACTTGATATCCTATTTTTCAGAATTGTTAAGCATTTTGTCATTTTTGCAGATTATCAGATTCGGCTGAAAATCGGTTTTTGGGGGACTTTAATATTGCTAATTACAAATTTTAGTCATCATTAAAAATGGCGACATTAACATGGCGGACTAATTTGATTTGACTGAACATCGGCGACTAGGGGAATATTTAAATAGTGCTAATAACTTATGATCTTTGAGCTAACTATCTGAAAAAAATGCTACGCCGACATGGCGATGGAAGTTTGTCATTAAAATCCGACTTAACATTAGTATTCAGAGTGCTATTTATGATGTTTAGTCAACATTAAAACATTTAAGATAGCGTTGCCAACTTTCAAATTTTATAATTTAATAGTATTTCAAAGAAGTTTTTTAACTTTAATTAAGTGAAATGAGAAATTAAGAATACGATTTGAGTAAGTTTTTATAATGTATCAAAATATATTCTGTTCCTAAGGTATATACTAATATATGAGTTGCATTAAAAAACACAAAAGATGAAGTGCCTTCAGTATTTTTCATTACATGGGGAAACCACGCTTTTAATAAATTTATATATCAGTGACGTATAATAAATTTATATATCAGTGACCTAATCTAATTATATTTTTTTATCTGTGCTTAAGTATATTTTTCTACTTTTTGTTAACTTTTTTTTTTAATTTAATATTTAATTCATTTTCTTGTTATGTTCTATTTCATTTTAATTGCATTAAAGGCGCCTTCAGGGTTTAAAATTTATTATTGCGGCTCGCATTTTTTGTATTTTTATTTCTCCCTAATTTAAAAGCATTTGTTTTACAATTGATTATTTATTATTATTGGTTATAGATATTGGCTTAGTGATGGTTTTTGTTCTTAAATTGCTATCATACGTTTGTTTGTCAATACAAACTTGAAATAACTCTTTTTTAGGAAAATCGTGAGTCTACTGCTTCAACATCTACAAGTACAACTTCCTTTAAGCAGTCTAAGCCCAAATCGCAAACAAATATGTTCGCTTATGTTCCAAAAAAAGTGTCTGCCTCATCTAAAAAAATAATTGACTCTAAGCTGCTAAAACTATTTTATAAAGATTTCCAGCCTTTTAGTGTCGTTGAGGACAAAGGTTTTAAGGAATTCGTAACGGCATTAAATCCCTCTTACGAACTTCCATCAAGACAGGTTATATCAAAAACCCATATTCCAAGTTTGTATGAGCAATGCTTTGCTCAGTGTAAGGAAATTGCGAAAAACATTGTTGCCGCTTCGCTGACAACAGATTGTTGGACTTCGGTCAATAATGATAGCTATATGGGTACTACAATTCATTTTATAGACGAATATTTCAAATTACAAACAATGTTGCTGGAATGTGCAACTTTAAATGAGGCCCATACAAGTGTCACGTTAGCAGAAAAGTTAAAAGCAATTGCGAAAGAGTGGGGAATTGAAAGAAAAATTATTTTGGCTATCTCTGACAATGCATCGAATATTAAAAGTGCAATATCAAACCAAACACACTTGAAATTTTTTGGGTGCTATGCACATACCCTTAATCTGATAGTCCGGGATGCGCTAAAATCAGATCAGCTTATCACAGATTTGTTAGAAAAAGTAAAAACAACGGTTGCTCATTTTAAAAGAAGTTACAAAGCAACTGCAAAATTAAATTCCTATCAAGAAAATACTGGCGTTTCAGTACCCAAGAAGCTTATCCAAGATGTGGTGACCCGGTGGAACTCCACATTTTATATGATAAAGCGGTTTATAGAGCTAGAGGAAGCCATCCGAAGTACGGTGGCTTTATTGGACACGGTATTGCCACAACTAACTTTGGAAGAATGGCAATTACTAAAAGATCTTAAAACTGTCTTAGAACCTTTTGAAGATGCTACTCGGGCTATCAGTGGGCAAAAATATCTTGTAGCTTCAATGGTCATCGTCATAACAAATGGGCTGCAAAACGTATGTAAGGAGCTTTTAAATCGGCATATGACACCCATTGCCAATATTGTAATAAAAAAATTACAAAGCGGTATTAAGGAGCGAATGGTAAACTATGAATATAGCAATACTCTTGCAATGGCAACCTTCCTAGACCCTAGGTTTAGAACGCTAGTATTTTTAAACAATGATGCTATTGAAAGAGTTAAGAAAAATGTTATATCTGACCTATCAGATATAATTTCAAATAAGGAGAAAGGCAACGAAACAGATTCGGAAAATAAATTAGGCGATAAAGAAGACACAGAAAATCCAAGTCTACAAAAGGAAGAAAAACTGTCATTATGGAATACCCTAGACCAAATTGTATCTCGAGAAGGCACCAAGAACTCAAATACAAGTTCAACAGCAAAAGCTATTATCGAAATACAAAGGTACACGGATGATTGCATATTGGACAGAAAAAAATATCCATTAGAGTGGTGGAATGATCACAAATATATATATCCGAATCTCTGTGACTTGGTAAGGAAAAAATTGTGTGCGGTTGCTACATCGGTTCCTTGTGAAAGTTTATTTTCGAAAGCAGGTGAACTTTTGAGTGACCGTCGTAGCCGCCTTGGGTCAAACAAAGTGCAGAAAATGTTATTTTTAAACTATAACAGCAATTTTTGCAAATTTTAATTTACGGTTTAAAAAATATGTAAATACTGTTTATGCTGTATTACCTATATCATATCGCGTATAGTTTCGCAATTAATCAAATTGTATCTACTTATAAACTGACTTAAAAGTATCAAAAAATATATTAGTAATTTTTAATACAATAATTCATCATCTGGGAAAACATCAGGACGCCAAATATAAAAGAAACATTAAATAAATATCTTATTATTATTATTATTATTATTATATATAAAAGTCAAATAAATTAATGGACTTGTATTTTGAATGTCTTTAATTTTTTTTATATTCAGAGTCCTTATGATTTCCTAGGTGATAAAAGCGCTTAATCATTAATGAATGGATAGACCTCCATAAAAGATTAAAACACACTATTATTTTTGCTGCTTTTACTACCGTAGGCAATTTAGCTTACATGTTTAGATACATGATGTATTAATATTTTTTAAGTCAGTTAATAGTTTGAGATACATATTATGATTTTCGAAAACGCCAGACAAATTTCCTTATGAAACTATATCGCCAGTTCTTTATATTTATTTATATGTCTGTTATTTCTTTTGAAGAAAAGAATATGATTTTTGTTTTTTTTTCACATTACTACTATTATTACTATTACGCTTACTTTTATGTCATCAATATTTTGTTATGTTTCACCCTTTGCAAAAAAGTTTTTTAATATATGTATAACAGTTCAAAGAATTCGTAGTCCTTTTTTTCTTTTTATAAAAGAGTAGCGTATAAAAGTATATTTTACTGTTTCAATTTTTTCATAATTTAGCGCAAAAATCCAAAAATTACCAAACGAAAACACAAACAATGCGTAAGTATATCAATATCAATGATACAGTCAAATACATTATACACAGTACAATTCTTATACGCATAAATATATATTTTTAAGCTAGTCTCTCTGTTCCCAAAATCCCAAGCAGCCGGCATCGTTTCCATTCATAACGTAATCGTGCCGCTGGACTTGGACTAGACAGACAGCACAGATACCACAGACCGACTAATACCGCGATCCGCGAGTTCCGCGACCGCGTTTAAAAAAGCATACTCGTGGTAACAGCCGTAACAGGTGCGGCGTAATTTGTGTAACAGGTACGTGGAACAGGCAACGCAAACCTGTTCCAACGGAATAGCTCCAGTTCCACTGTAACATCTCTAAAATCGATTCTTTTTAGAAAGATCGGCATCCCTACGGGAGACTCCCGCCTAAATCTAAATCGGAAGGATTGGCAACCCTATCAAGGCACTGCAAGTGAAGTAAAGAATGACGTCTAAAAGAAACGTTAACCTAGGAATACTTAACTTATTTAAGGCTCAGAACCTTGCATGCATAAAACAAGCGTAAAGAATAATGCATCGTGATTGACGATATTCGGCCATATTAAAAATATCAGAATTGCGGAGTAGATCCGCAATAAGGACGTTTGGTTTTAACTTTTTGGCGTAAATAAACAAATGTAATTATTGTTTGTTTAAAATGACCTTCAGACCTTCACCCCTAGGTACTAGGCCAGCCTAGCGACTGCAGCTTTCCAGGATGTGAAATAAATCGTGTCGGAGAATATATTCTCTGCCTTGCTTTATTTTATTTTATTATAAATTTTGTGTTAATTTCTTTATTATTTTTTTTTTAATAACTGTGCTTTGCTAATAATGCCTTTAATTAGTAATTTATTTTAGGTGTTAATTGAACAAATAGCATAACACAGGAATAGACTTTTCCCGCTCACGGGCATCAGGGGAGCTGAGACATTAAGAGATACTCCGATTCGGAGCAGGAGGATGAGTGTTAACATAAAAGAACATACCCACCTACCATCCATAAATTTATAAGTTGATGTTATTATGATGAAGTTGTTTAATTAAGGTTTTGATAGTGAAAAGGGGGGACTTTGCAATATAGTACAGAGAAATTGGGGTTTGTGTTTTATTTGTTATTAATAATTGACAGAGATCTGCGTTTATATTATTACATTCAAATATAAGGTTGAAGAAGCTTGAATATATATATATATATATATATATATATATATATATATATATATATATATATATATATATATATTTTCTTCATGAAATTAGATTATATTAGATAATATTTTTAGCATTCAGGTCAGTTTCATTAAATTATCATTATGACGAATCTATCAGACCATGATGGACAAATCCTTAAGTTTAATTCGGTTAATCTCATAGAACTTCTTATGTTAAGAGGCGATTTTTTACTGAACGTAAGCAGTGCAGATGGAGGAGTGGTGTCAAGAGAATTCACTGTCGTTAAATGGAGGGAAAACTGTCTTTATTAGATCCAAGAAGGTACCGGTGGATCAATCATTCTCGTTCGGCAGGCTGACAATCAATATCTCAATCGGAAACTTTACGTTCTTGGGCGTTTACATCGGTCCCACACTAAATTGGCGTTCACACATCATATTTTTGCAAAAAGGGTTACGTACTTCTTACGCTTTGATACGCAAATTGCGAGACATTCTATCATTAAATAGCAGCATCAGTATGTTCTACCGTGCCTATATACCCTAACCCATTAAAAATGTTCAAAAGTATAGATAATTTAAAAAAAGTGTAACGGATCTTTTACTAGATAAATTTATAATTTAAATTTTGATTAATTGTAAAATATTTCATATTATCTCAATCTAAACTGTCAAAATTTGTATTTATATTATATTTATTATAACTGTCCGTGTTATTTTTATATGTTGCCTCTTGTCCTATTTGGGTATGTCATTTTAAAATGTATTAGCTTTTAAATTATATTATGTATGTAGGTACCTCATTCGTGTACTTTCTCTTCTTATCTTGACGTTGATTTGGTTGGCAATAAAGAATATTATTGTTATTATTAGTATACTCCAGAGCATATTTCGTTTTTTCCACAGATACATCTGTGAATATATGGTGGTAGTTTTTCCATTTTTTTTTTCCCAATTAAATCTTTGGTCAGCAAGGATATCATGTTTTTTGATATCAAACTTGAGTATTAGTAGAGTCCTCATTTGATAAATTATGTTGTACACAAAACAGGGAGGCATGTCATGTATTTTCATATCGTAAGCATAAGTATTTAACTACTATTAAGTTTACCTTTGTGCACTTAAAAAATTGCCTCAGTAAAAATCCGAAGAGGGACATAAAACCGTTACTGCTAAATGAAAATACATAAACACAATCTAAATGAACATACTAGTAACGGAACGTGTGCTACACGCTTTCAGGTTTCCTTGTATTAATGGCATCAAATTACCGCTTTTAACAGTTATCTTCTGCCCACCATCCTTGCCTCCTTTTTAAAATCTTAGTTAAATGAGCAAAATACTGATTTATCGGGAATACAATAGTCATACAAATGTCAAAATGTTTGTTTGCCCTCGAAGCTCAGTAACATAACCTCTTTTAACAGGTTGTTGAAATTCCTAATAGGTATTGTTAAGTCTCTATATGAAAAAAAGGTAAGATCAAGTGAGGTTGTTTTCAATAGTAATTATTGACCATTTAACGTCACGTGACTTTGACAGGTGTTTGATGGGCAAGCAAATCATTATTTACCATTTATTTACTATGTTAAGCGTCTCGAGCACAACATTTAGTGAGCTTTCTTGAGTGTGCTTTCTTCAGAAATATATACTTTGTGCTGTGAAAATGACGCGTAGCCATTATGACAAAAAACTGTGTTATGATGGCGAGTTTCGTATGGGAGGTCTTGTGAGAATACTTCTTAAAATTTGTAGGTAATAATTTATTTATTTATTGAATACAGCATCTACAGCATTTAAGCCAGTTACAGATACCTCGATTATAAAACTAAACAGTACCTTAATTAATACCTCAATTATAATAAACTAAACATTGCCTTAATTATACTAAGCAGTTCAATCCTAAGCCTGAGAAGCAAACCATTTTTTATGAATAACATCAATAAACTCACTAATACTAAGACCAAAGACGTGAATTCCAGCTGTTTTCTGTCAGTTATGATTCCATTTTAATCCGTTTATATCGTTAAAAATTATCTTTGCGCCCGATTGCTTCAATTCAAACCAGCACAATGTAGGAAATGACTTTTACTGTTGATCTCAATTCGAATCCCGATGAGTATGTATATACCGCTTAAATGGCACTTGAGCCCATTCGATGTAGAAAATCTACTTGAAAATCCCGATATAGAGGATGGTTAACTGATATTTCCATACACATGAATGTTTCAATTCGGCGCTGTATTTTTTGGGATTGAGTTGAACTGAATCGGAATATTTTTATCACGGCATAGACGCGTATTGGTATCGGAGTGGATTATATTTTGACAGCAGTTTTCTATGTACTTCTATTTAACCTAGCTTTTTGTAGGAGTTTGTATCTGTTCTGCCTTTATTCTTTTGTGCTGTATTAATTACTATCGATGATTTAATTAAAATATACAGTTTTAAAGCTTCGGTTAGAAAAACAAACCTAAACTATTCTTCTAAAAAAGCCGTTTTTCATTACACGCATCCCTTTCTACACTGCTTGTTTCTCTGTTGTATAATAGTGAGTTGGGTATCCGCCATCACATCTAATATTACGCGGTAAATACGGGTTTCATTCAAACCCATTTGAAGCTGATCGATTCAAGTGGACACAATTTTCTCGGTATCTACGTATGCCATCCTTATCGTTTATGTCCTCGACGGTTAAGTGTATCGATCGGATTGGGATTGTCCGTTAAGAACGTAGTCTTTGAAAAAATGTAGTCATAGAAACATCCGGCATTTCTAAATTTACTTATATTTTCAATTTTTAGAAAATGAATTAAGATGGAAAAACTAAAGTCAATAAAATGAGATGCCAACAAATTACTTGAGTATTTTAAATTCTGAAGGCTCTCCGGGTCCAAATTAATTAACACAGATTAATACTATATGTATGCATATTACAAAGGTATCATCTACATAACGCCTCCAATAAAACATGTGCATAATTCACGTTTACAATGTAAAAACCAATTTCCTTTCAAAAAAATACGTAAAAATATCAGCTAAATGGAGAAAGACTTGAACCCATAGGAAGACCATCTATCATTTTATATATATTAAAAAAACATTTATTTACAATCTATTTAACTGACAAGCAAAAAATAAATAAATTTTAATATTTTCTTAAAAGCTTGAGGCTTTATTTCAAATGCGACGACGTCTCACGCCAATAGTTTGTAAATAAAAGTTTTTTTTAAAATTTTTTCTTACATTTATTATATTTTGTGCTTTTTAGCATTATTTTTTACACACCCTGTATAAGTCATTAACGATTGTATTGTTACCGAGTTTATGTATGTATACCAAAACTCAGTCAGTTCCGATAACAGGAACTGCTTCAAAAGTTACTTGCAAGATTTGATCCAAACATACTAATATATTAACTAACGTAACATACAAGTAAAGTTAAATAATTTAAATGTAAAAAGCTTTGAAGAAAATATTCAGATTTTTAGAAGTTCTGTGTTTATGTAATTTTAACTATTTTTTACTGTTTAGTTTAATAGTTTATAACTGTAGGCTTTTAAAAAAAAACATTTTTTTACATTTATTTTATTTTGTACTTTTAGCATTATTTTTTACGCACCTGTATAAGACATTCACGATTGGATACCATAATATTGCATTGCCATTGGGTTTATGTATGTATACCAAATCTCAGTCAATTCCGATAATAAGAACTGTTTTGTACTTTTTAGTATTATCTTTTACGCAATCTATATAAGACATTCACGATTGGACACCATAATATTGTATTATCATTGGCGTTATATACAATAATATGTACGCCAAATCTCAGTAAACTCCGTTAACGGGAACTGTTTCAAAAGTTACTTGCAAAATTTGACCTTACCGTAATTATACCTTAGATTAAATACATTAAATGTATTTAATCTAGAACTATACTATAATTAACGGTAATTATTTACTTTCTTACACCATCCCCAATTATGATAATTTTTTGTATATAGGTGGATTTTAGGGTCCTGATCACGAATCCGAAGTCAATTTTTCTCGGTCGCGTTTCGTTTTTGAGTTAGTTGTCCTCATAGTTCATATACATTCTTAACTTAATTTTCCCCGTTTTCTTTCTTTATAAAAATTGACTATAAAAGACAGAACAACACTCTAATTTTCTTGCCTTTTTTTATCTAAAGCATTAGGACATTGAGAACACTCAAAAACAACCATATTTCTTACTTTTTGTACTAGTAACTTTTCCTTCACGTTGGCATCTTGAAATCATGATAAATCATCGCGCTACAATTTTAAACATAAAACTTATTAATTGATACAAATTACAGAAGCTAATAGGCAGTGTAATACATAAGGTGGACCGGTACCAGCAGGAGCGAGGAGGAAGTGCATCATTGGCGGAATCGGCACTGGCCCCTAGTGATGCACTCCGCTATCGTTTGCGTTTTCTGTTTAGGCATTACCGATATTCTCTACGCCGCTTTACCTGGTGACAGCACGTAATTTATAGATACTTGAGGGTAAAAAGATATCTATGCAGTTTTCAATAGCTCAAAAAAAACTTACGGCTGATGTAGTGTAAAAACCACAAACGATGGTTTTATTGCTTTATTATTGTGGTTTTTGGTAAAAAAAACCAAACTTTTTCTAATAGTTACGCTGTTTAATATCATTCCCATCACATTTATATTAACGGAAAAAAAATTCTTTAAAAAAAAAGAAAATACATTAACAACAGGAATTTTTTATTTTGAAAAATGATAAAGTCGGATTTAGAGTTTCCGTAACATAAGAAATTATCCTATGGCGCAAGATACGCTTGTAATTACCGATCCTAATCGGTAATTAAAGTATCGATACAGGTAAAAGTCGTATTAAAAACAATCAATATAATTTTCTAAATAAAAGTTAGAAATTTTGCCTAGAGACAGAACTAAATTTATGTGTTTTAAGAAATCCAAATAATGGAACCTCCTAATAATTTGAATTTAAAATTTTTGAATTTTTTTTGCAAGCATGTTTATATCTAGTTTACTTTTTATAGTTAAATTAAAACGCCATTATTAAATAATAACACAGGAAACTTCAAACAACAACTTTTCCCCGTCATAAGTTAAATACTTGAATTTTGTAGCATTTTAAAGATAAGCAAAAACTGAAATTTTAAATTCAATTTACATGCCAATTTAAAAAGATACTTAGTCATTTTATTAGTATAAAATACGTACAGTTGGCGACAGATAAATCCGTACGGCTGAATTGCTTCATTCTAAATTGTACTTCATCTTCCTTTATTTACCTAAATTACCTTTCGCGTTTGACAGTTATAACAGCACATGATGACATGATTTATTATTGACGTTTATTGATTTTTGATGTCATTCTTGCTTTGTCAAGGGTAAAATAATAGCAAAAAATACGCCACGTTTAAGTATTGCTACAAAAAACTTCCATAATTACACTAATAGAATAAGGCTGGTGTCGAATTTTTGTGGTGTAGCTAAAATCACTGTTCAGGGAATTGTATGAATCGTAAAGAAGTGACGTGAGGAACATGCCTTGGAAGGATCGGCGAAAGACAAAATCCATTTGAAACGATTGTATCGTGGTGTATTTATAACACAATGTTCCAGCAGAAAAAATACAGCAGCTGCCCCAAAAGTTTTCTTAAAGCCCAGTGATAAAGAAAATATGGGTGGGGTCTGCTTTAGAATATTTGCCGTAAAATGCAGATTTTTGGGAAAAGGTGATATTTTTTGAGGAAAAACTATTTCAGTCTACTTATAGCTAATTGGCAAATTCACTCTACTCTACTCTACCGACCTCCAAATTCTCGGTACGATCCAAATTACACACAAAACCAACAAATTACGTTTTTCAGTCGGAGTTTGGGCTTAGATAAGCGCACAGGGACGAGGTTTTTTTTATTAGTTTGTTTCATTATTACGGTATTAGTGAATTTAATATATGTCTTTGAAAGTAACCTAATATAGAACAAATTCTTCAGTTACGTAAGAAACCTCAATATACCTTTTAAACCACTCAATCCGTATGATTGTAACGTAGGTAACAGGTAAAAATAAAAGTCCGTATTACCAAAATATCATAAAACGAGGTTATACTTAATTGACACCTTACGGATTTATCGGACACTAACTGCACATAGATGATTCTGAATATTTCCAGACATCAGCTTAATTGCCGATGTCACCGCTGTTTATTAATCTTTCATTGCCATTATGTTTCTCATTTAAATCCACCTTAATTCGAAAAGGAAATGTTGCAAGCTGATAACGAATCTGTACAAATCTAAAAATAAAATAATTTATAACAGTTATATTAGGTTGGTGCTAAAAGCCAAGGGGTAGCAGAGTTGATAGTCTTTAACCATAACTTATCAAATACGGTACTTGGCTGGAATAGCCCTGAAAGCTCAGTTCATAAGACATAAAAATGAAAAAGAAGAAACAATAACATAACATAACCTCTATGTTTTTTTTTAAAGAGAAGCCACGAAAACAAGTTTTCGTCCTATTCTATTATCCTCCTGTGATGTAGCTAGAGATACATGTATATGAATGTAGTGAAGAAAATGCGATGTCATTTTATATGGCAGTGATGTGTTTACTTTTATTGAATAGATTAAGAAACTGCTTTGTCAATTCATAACATCAGTTATATAAATTTACTGAAGAATTTAGAACTCTTATTGAAAATAATCATGAGTTCCGAGGATAGTTTAATCAGAAAATATATAGCTATATTTTTTGTGGTAAGCGGCTATTGGTAAGCAAGCTAACTATTATTAATTATGCTGTATTCTTTGTTCTTTTAGTTGCTTAGTAGTAAACCTTTACTTACAGGATAGTTTCAATATCTACAGTATTTGTGAACAAGACTCTTCTTAGTCACATTGAACTAGATGCTCCAATGTTTATAAACTTAAGCCAGACTTTTGTGACCGCACTAATATGTTATGGAAAAAAAGTATTGAGCAAAGTGTTTCCAAACCGATTTAACTTTCCTGAAGCAGATATTTGGGATCCACACTTAATTAGACAGGTAAATTTTCGTTTGTTGTTTTATTTTTCCGAAATCTATGAAACTCAAACTAAGTTTGAAATTGTGTTTAAACCTCATAAATTTAACTTTGGAAAAATGGAAATTGGTTCTTGTGTGCTTGAACCCACACATTTTTAGTTTTTTTTTTAAATTTTAAATGATACTCTTTGTTGTATAGAGTAGATTAAAAGTGAACACTTGTAATATTCACCACTTCTTTTAACCAATAATCACCAAAAAGAATTATAAGCCTGGGTTGTAAATTGAAAATGTTTGAGTCTTGCGTCTCTGTTTGCTCTGCGAGGGCCAAAAAACATAAAAAGACAGAGAGTATTTGATTATATGTAGCACATAGAAGGAGTACAGTTATAACATGCCGAAAGTCAGCTAATACATAAAAAGATCAAAACAGTTAAAATTATTAAAATTAAATTAAATTAAGTCACAAAATATAATAAAATGTTCATGCCCTAAAAGGACCAAAAACGTAAATAAAAAGATGGTATATTTGATAATATGTGATTAAATGTGATACATACAAGGAAAACAGATCTAAACTAAAAGTTGTCATTTAAAAACTTGTTCACAGTATAGTAGGCTCTTGCACATAGCAGTTTTTTCACTTCTTTTCTGAACTTAACCAGAAATGGAATCGACCTGATATTTGTGGGTAGATTGGTGGGTTGAATAATTTTTTGCCACTATATATGATTGAGTTCTTAATTTGAGTTGATGTTAAGATAAGAAGGGAAATCGCATTTATATTTCTTACATTATAATCATGCCCCACAGTTGATGCATTTTTGTATTTTTTAAATAACTAGGCATACAGTTTCTAATATCAATAAACAGGCAAGGGTAAAAATATGCTCTAAGAACAAAGGCTTGCTTGAATCTCACACTTTAGCTTTAAACATATACTTAATGGTTCTTCTTTGCAAAACAAGAACACTTTGAAAAAGTTGTATAGAATAAGTGCCCCAGAAACAAACACCATACTTTAAGTGCGATTCAATTAATGAGAAATCTGATGATCTTACTATGCTACCAGCCAGTTCATTTAAATAAAAAAAAAAAAAAATAATCTTTATTGTATAACACAAAATAGTATACAAAGGTGGAAAGTATCGAAAAAATCATATTTTAATAACCACCCTACAAAACTAAGAAAGTAACATTAAGAATTTGTAGTAATGCGAAAACACAGTTTACAACGAAAGGTGACCAGTACAAACATGTTTCTTAACATTAAATTTAAACGAAGGTACAATTAACACTTTAAAATTACGCGGAAGAGAGTTATAAATTGAAGCAGCCAAATACAGGAAGCAGTTCTTACAAATTTGTGTTCTATGTCTTGGAATAGAAATTGCATCCCTGAAACGAACATCCACCTGATGAATATCTCCTCTAACAATTATACTTAAGCTCAGTTAGATATTGAGTTTCTTTGATCTTAATTGCCTTATAAATGATACAACTCAGTTGAATGTATCACCTCTGCCATATTACACTTAAATACTTCATTGACATGATGACTAACGTGATCCCTCATTTCATATAATTCTGATAGCATAGCAGTTTGATGCCAGTATTGATTTTAATAACTTAATATGAAATTCAAACTTTAACCAACAATCAGTGTAAAGGCTCAAGAATTTGTTTTCAGTATGATTCTGAAGGATTCTAGCCTTTAAACGAATTTCACCAGTCACACCGAAAAGACATCATATTTGTTTTAGAAATGTTTAAAGCTAGGTGTGGTAGCGGTAGCACAACAAAAAAATTGTGGGTCTATATTAAAACATGGATTTTTGTTTAACATAACTTATATTGTTAGGTGGATCTGTTTCATTAACATTAGGTTACCCCAGGTTTGTCTATAAAATGAATGAAAATCTGTTTTTGCACTGAAAAGTAGTGAAATTTGCCAATTTTTGATTTTCATTCTGGAAAAAAAATCTACTCCATACACCATAGGGTATTATTTAAAATAAAAAAAAAGACAAAGATTTGTTAATGACACAAGACCCAGAAAATTTAAAATTATTCTGTTCGATACAAATTAACATTTCTGTCATAATGCAAAGAAATGAAATACATAAATGTGTCTGTGAGATATAACTATGGATGAAGAACAATGAATTAACTGTCCTTTATTACATTGTGCAGGGTTGAAGACCCTTATTGAATTATATTATAAACATTTCATATTTAAGAAAATGGCATCTAATTAATTAAAATTAAAATTATTGGAACAATAATGATGTTCTGATTAAAGCCCCCAAAAATGTATATTGAAACAATTGATATGTCCCTATATAAAATAACAACCATCACACTTTTAAAACAGCTAGGTCGAAATCATTTAATGAATCAAAATATTATATATTATATTTCTTTTAACTTAATTATTATACACAATATAAAATATTCATGTGACTAAAATTTTTTTATAATCTTTTTTTATCTTTAATATATTGTTGAAATTTTTTTTTCCTAATTAAGTCTTAACATATTGCTGAATAATTAAAAATTAATTTTACTACCATGTCTTTTGCAATTAAAATAAATTATAATTAATGTTTTAAAAACAGTTCTATGTACTGTTGATATTTTACGAGGGGGTACTCACTGCAATTTATTTGGAACGAAAAATTGCCTCCCCAGAAAATCTCCCTTCTAGATTCTAGGATCTCCTCGAATTTCCTTGGATCTCCCCGAAATCTCCTTTGTTTGCTCTGGATCTCCCTGAAATCTCCTCGGATTGCCCCAAATCATCCCGCAATCTCAAGTAACTTTTGAAGCAGTACCCGATATAGGAATTGACTAGGATTTGGCATATAAATATAAATCCGATGATAATACAATATTATGTTCAATTGTGGATGTCTTATACAGGATGTGTTAAAAATAGTGCTAAAAGGTACAAAATTAAATAAACATAAAAATTTTTTTATATGTTTAATATTATGGTGTCCAATTGTAAATGTCTTATACAGGGCGCGTAAAAAAATGCTAAAAAGCACAAAAAAAAATAATATTTTTTTTTTGTATACATACCTACATAAACCCAATGACAATACAATATTACGTTGTACAATAGTGAATGCCTAATACCGGGTGAGTAAAAAATAATGCTAAAAAGTATAAAATAAAATAAACTTAAAAAATATTTTTAAAAACAAATTTTTATCTGTAAACTATTGAACGGAGAAGTAACAAATAATTAAACTTACATAAACACACAGAACTTTTAAAAATCTGAATATTTTCTTAAAAGCTTGAGGTGTGACGTCATTTTTTTTTATATAAAAATAAGTAAGTCTGGCAGAAAACAGTAAAATAATTAACACAGGTACAGAATTGAAAATGTTATATACATGTTGAAATAAAATAAACTAGGAACTTTATTATAGTGCTTTAAAGATGAAAGACCTAAATTAAAAAGAACTACAACAAAAGAGTTGGCGCTTTTCATCATCCTAGTTATAAGAGAATTTAAAACATGAAGATCAATAAAATTTTATGTGAAAAGTTTTGATTTCTCTAACTGCTTGTGATGGCACATAAATAATAAATTTATCCAAGATTTCAGGGCAGTTAATGTGGTTATAAAGAACTTTATAACAAAATATAATGTATATAAAGTTTTCGCTACATTTTTGAATGCTTTGTAAGTTTAAGACTTTTTCAAGTTGATTATAATTAAGGGATTCTACTGGAATATCTTTTTTAAAAGCTATATATCTAAGAAATTTCCACTGTACATTATTTAGTCTATCATTATAAGAAAGATAAAAAGGATTCCAAATTACAGAACCATTTTCTAGATGTGGCCTTACTAAGTAAAGATGTATAAAGTAACTTAATAATAAAAAAGTTTTTAAAGTCTTTTGTGTTTCTTTTTATAAATTCTAAGATTATAAGAGCTTTATTGTGGCAAACATGGCAAATAAGCTTGAGTCTGTTGTTAGAGCCATTAAAGTTACTAATACTGAGCTTGTGAAGTTTTTTGCCATTCAGATCGAGTGAAAAAGTAAGATAACCCACTACAAAATGCTTATCCTGTGTCCAGAACTAAGAAGTTAGATTGCACCCTGCCCAAAAACCCAATTCAGTAGCAATAGTGGTGAGTAGAGACACAACTCTGGTTCCCATAAACAGTAATTGTACTGGACCTGATCATCCAAGCTTAAAAGTAACTAATAAGAATATAGGTGTGAGAATAACTAAACTTTCCTGGATTTATTTATCAAACCTGGATGTAAATACATAGTACAAGTTTACTAATATATACCAGTTTTGGCCTAATGTAGATGTTACAATGGAAAAAGCTCAAACATCAGTAGCAACGATATGGGATCCTCTGGTGGGACCAGAATTTTTTCAAAATATCATATCATCACAATCAGCCATTTTGACACACTTTCTGAAAATCGTTCATATAAATCCCTGGTCACTTTGCAACAAATTTGCAGTTGTCAGAGAATGTGTGTCTAACTCCAATTATAACATTATCGCAATCTCTGAAACATGGCTAAATATTTGCATGCTCTCTAAGTCATATTCTGTTGATAATTTTACACTGTTCCGGAAAGATAGAGATGGCAGAGGAGGAGGAGTGGCTGTCTTTATTGCTTCAAAGTTGAAAGTTATATCAATTGCTACCCCTGATGACAGTAATTCTATAGATCAACTCTGGTTAACCTTTAAATCCAGCTTTAAATGTAACTCGTCAACCGTGACTCTGGAGGTAGTGTACCAGCCACCATCTGGTCCATACAATGAATTGCAATGTTTTTATGATGTGATCTCAGAGCTTTATTTGGAATGTGATATTTGTATATGCACTGCTGATTTTAATGTGAATTTTTTATGCCCTAGTAGTGTTGAATGTAAATTTCTCTGTGATATTTTGAATGCATTTAGTTTAAGTCAAATCATTAGTAATCCAACTAGAATAACACCAAGTAATAAATCTCTTATTGATTTGATTGCTGTAAGTAAACCCGATTCTAGTTATAAGTAGTGGTGTTACACCTTGTGAACCTATACAAACTGATCACGAGGCTATTTTTTGCAATTTAAGATGTCCTTTAGAAGTAGATACTTATATAGAGAGTAGAAGTCTGAAGATGGCATATTCTGGTCAGTTCCAGGATACTTTAAAGAGTATAGATTGGCATATCCTTTATACTAGTCATGATGGTAAATACAAAGGTTGATATTTTTAATAAGACTTTAAATGATTTGTTTGATAGTTACTATCCTGTCAAAAAGCTTAAACTGAGGAAACCAAAACCTCCCGGGCTTACTTTTAATTTAAAAAAAAAATGATTGAGCTAAAACATAAAGCTTTTTGAAAATACCTAACATTAAGAACCCAAGCAGCCAAAAGTTATATAGAAATTAAAAACTATGTTAGTATAGCTGTTAAATCAGAGAAAAGCGCCTATTTTTTATTGGAAATTAATAATTGTTCTGGTGCTAACAAGAGTAAAAGTATTTGGAATAAAGTTTCAAGCTGGAAAATTGTTACTGAAGAATCAAGGGATATTCCTCTAGTCTTAAAAAACCAACCACTATAAATGATTACTTCTTAGACAATATACCACAAACTAATGTAGATCCTGGGACTATTAGTTGTTCTCTTAACACTGGTGTACAGTGGGAGCCATTTCAATTTACGTTGGTAACACATGACAATACTCTAAGATGCATAAACAGCATTAAGAGCAATGCTGTTGTTGATGGCATATCTATAAAAATGTTGAAAGCATGTTTTCCTTACTGCCTAAATCCACTGAATAATATAACTAACTGCTCTCTAGTCTCTACTTACTTTTTCTGTGCCTGACATCTGGAAAATGGCTTTCATTGCGCCAGTGCCTAAAGTAAGTTATCCTTCGTGACTCAATGAACTTAGACCCCTAAGCATATTGCCTGCAGTATCCAAGGTACTTGAAAAATGTGTCAAACTAAGCTTTCTGGCAAAAACAACATTGTACCTAAATACCAATAGGGTTTTAGATCTAATTACAGATGCGTCACAGCATTGCTAAACACAACCACAGACATAACCACTTCTTTTGATAAGGGTGAGTGCTGTCCATCTGTCATGATAGATATGACTAAGGCATTTGACATTGATTTACTTTTGGCAAAATTAGATCACTATAATCTGGGTGCAAATGGGTGGTTTCAAAGCTAACTCTTAAATAGAAAACAGGCTGTTAGGTTGACTGTCTGTACTTGGTCCCCTCCTTTTCACGTCTGACCTAGTATCTCATATATCTTACTGCAAATACCATATCTATGCAGATGACTTGCAGATTTATATTCTGACTCCAGTTCCTAGCCTGTCAAAAGCAATAGAATTAATTAATATAGATTTAAATAATATCTCAGTTTTGGCCTATAGAAATTCTCTGCTCATTAATCCCACAAAAACCAAAGCAATTCTTTGTTCTTCCTGTGATATAGATCTAACACCTTTCAAAATCAAGTTAAATAATGAAATCATTTGGTGGTCTGATGAAATTAAGAATCTTGATTTGCTTATAGACAAAAGAGTAACATTTAACTCTCATGTGAATAATATCTGCCAAAGAGCATATTATAAACTAAAGTCCATCTATGAATTTAAAAATCTCCTTCCAACAAATATTAGAAGAATTCATACTGAAGTTTGATTCTCTCAATACTGGGATATTTTCACATTATGAATGGCCCGTTTTTGACAGACTTTAACAAATATAGTAAGGAGACATTGGACTAACTATGGTCATAATTCGTTTATTAACTGACTTTGTCTAAATTACAGTACATTTTCTCCAATTGTGATTAGCATTAGTCCTCTTGCCCTCATGTGACTCCTTAGATTTGGCTCTGTTTAACTGTTTTAATTATTTAATTGTTTGTGCTTTACTCTCCCTAACTTAATTTATCTTCTTTTCTTATTAATTTATTCTATATTATTATATTATATTATTTCTCAAGGCAAACTATTTCATTAATATCAAGGAAGAACAAAGCTTTCAACATATTTAGGAAAACCAGACTGCCATCGGATGAGGATTCTTATAAGAACTTAAGAAGGGACTCTAAAAAATCTATCAATTCTGATTATAATAACTTTGTGACTACAACCCAATTCGCTATCCTGAATAATGTGAAATCCTTGTGGTCCTATATTAGGTCCAAGCGCGATGTTGCAAGATACCCCAAAGAAATGATTTTTGGTAACCTTATCTGTAATTCTAAGGAAGCAGCCAATCTTTTTGCTAGTTTTTTCAAATCAATCAATCAATATATATTCATCACAGCAAAACTCAGTATAACAATATCCACATGCCTTCTTTGATTGATGTCAATCTTTGTGTGTCTTACGGTCTTCCGCAAACTGATTGATCTTGACATAAAAAAGGGCGCTGGTCCTGACTCACTACCCGCAGTGTTTCTTTATAATTGCAGCCCAACTCTGGCATTGCCCCTTAACTATATATACAACTTATCTCTCAGAAATGGTGTATTTCCTACCTTTTGGAAATCTGCAGTTATCAGGCCACTTTTTAAGACTGGCAACAGGAATGATATATCCAATTATCGATCCATCTCTGGTTTGAACTGTATAGCAAAGATCCTCGAAAAAATAGTAACAGATGTTCTGGTTACAACATACCGAAATGCTATTTCCACTTCTCAATACGGTTTTTTTCTAGGTCGCTCCTGTCAAACCAATTTGAGCTTATTCTCGAATTTTTTGGCGACTGCTCTCGATGGTGGTTTGCAAGTCGACGCAGTCTACTTCGACTTTAAAAAAACTTTTGATCGTGTAAACCATCACATTCTGCTTGAATATCTAGAGAATACAAGATCCTTTATTGTCTTGGTTTAGAAGTTATCTTGAGGATCGAGTTCAGACTATAGTTATTGACTTTACGCAATACGAAATCTAAAAAGAATTTTTGACATGAGTCAACTAACCAACATTTACTATGCTCTAGCTTATCCCCATTTAAAATACTTAATTATATTCTGGTGCCAATCTACCGAATGGGAAAGGATATTCGTTCTTCAAAAACATCTGATTCGATTAACATTCGAACTAGCACCATGAGAAAGCTGCAGGAGCTCTTTCCAGAAAAAGCGAATCCTGACCTTCCCATCAATGGCCATACTAGAGGCAGCGATGTTTGTGAAGCAGCATTCTCATCTCTTCCACACAAATGCTGCCCATGAACATAACACCAGGTTTAAAACAAATATCCTGATTGAGTCGCACCGCCTGACTGTATATAAAAAGGGTCCAAAGTATCTTTGCACCGCAGTCAATAACCACCTTCCCCAAAATTTGAGAAGTCTTCCAATAAGACAGTTCAAGAAGAAACTTATTGCCTTTCTAGTGGAAAGAACGTATTACTCTGTAAAGGAATTCTTGGATGGTTGATTTGATACTTTACTATTTTACATTATTTATAATTTGTTTAGGACGTATTAAATCCAATGTATATTGGCTTTTTTAATAAATGTATTGATTGATTGATAAAATATATTGATCTGGGAGTTTTGTTTGACAGCGAGTTGAGATTTGTGCAACACATTAATTGGGTCATTGCAAAGGCATTCAAGATTTTGGGCTTTATTAAACGACAGTGCTCCGACTTTAGGAGCTCAGAAATGTTGAAAATGCTTTTTATTTCATTTTTTCGAAGTCATCTCAACTATTGCGGATTCACATCTCACGAATTGAAAGAGTTCGGATGAAGTTTGTCAACTTTTTGCTTTTTAAACTTCATTTGAACAGATCCCTGATGACACATGGCGAATGCTTGGCAATGTTTGGTCTAGAAACTCTGGAGCATCGTCGGATAAGACTAAGCCTATCATTTGGCCACAAACTCCTCATTGGTCAGATAGGATTGTCCAGAGCTACTGGCATTGCTTAATTTTAAACTACCTCCCCATAGGACAAGGCAACCTGAGACTTTTTCATTGAATTACAGCCGTACTGATATTAGGAAAAATAAGATTATGAATAGATTCATGGGGTACTTTAATAAATATCTACCATTTGATTTCAATTACAATTGCAGCATAATAAAGTTCAACACATTGGTAAGATCAACGTTGAGTGGTCTTCATGTTCCCAACCGTCTCAATTGACATTTACTTGATTTTATTTGTGTGACGTCTGGTGATGTGTCCGATGTTATATTTTGTAATATTTTATTAAGTGTTTTATGTCTTAAGAAAACAACATTTGCTTATGCTTATATTATTTATATTTAATACTTGTATATTTTTTTGAATTTCTGATACTTTATTTTTAGTTATATATTTTTTAAACCCCTTAACTTTCTTTTATATAATATTACTGTACTACTTGGGCTATGGGCCTGTAATTGTACTTGCTTGAATAAATAAATAAATATTTTTGTACCATTTCGAGACTTATCTCTGTAAGTATGACGACATAAATATCGAGTGCGAAACATCCAAAATTCATGTATAAGGTATGTTGTTAACCTGATATGCAGAGATTATGCCAGTCAACATGTTAGTGATCATTTCGGTCATAACATGGACCAGAGGCGATATGTTCACATGTGCTGCCTAGTTCATAAAATAATAAAAATGGGGAACCCAAGTATTTGGGCGATTTTATTGTGCTAAGGGGTAGCTAGTTCCATAGAATAGAAATGAGTTCTTTGTTTTAGGGACACCATATATATCCCAGTCCATAGAATAGAAATGAGTTCTTTAAATGCTGCTTTCTATACCTTGCTGGTTTATAACCGTTTGCCTCGTGATATTAAATCAATGAGTGTACCTTTTTATAAAATCCGGGGTAAAAAAGCGGGTCTCTAACAGATCACTGTTGTTGCAGGCTGTACTTTGTTTCTCTTTATGTTTTGTTAAGTAGGATATTATTTTATGTATATATATATATATATATATTTATATATAGAATTGATATTCTACATATATCTTTTCCGGCCAAGAATTTTTGATAAAGATGTGTGAAAGCGCATTTTTATCGATTTTAGTTTATATATATATATATATATATATATATATATATATATATATATATATATATATATATATATATATATATATATATATATATATATATATATATATATATATATATATATATATATATATATATATATATATATATATATATATATATATATATATATATATATATATATATATATATATATATATATATATATATATATATATATATATATATATATATATATATATATATATATATATATATATATATATATATATATATATATATATATATATATATATATATATATATATATATATATATATATATATATATATATATATATATATATATATATATATATATATATATATATATATATATATATATATATATATATATATATATATATATTTATATTTCAATTTTCTTGATTTAAGGTCAATTTTAAATTGACCTTAAATCAAGAAAATTGAAATAAAAATATATACTCAAACTGGTCAAAGAAAAATTAAACCAATAAAATTTATATATATATATATATATATATATATATATATATATATATATGTATGTATTTTTTTTGTGTAACAATATTTTATTTAAAGGTGGTTATTAAAATATGCCTGGCGGTACTTTACACCTTTGTATGTACTTTATTTTATTATGCATGCAATAAAGATTATTTTATTTTATTTTATTTTTATTATCTAATTGCACTGAAAATGTAAGTTAAGATTCCTAAATCCCTAATTATATCTACCTGTTCTAGTTAAATGGTACTAATATGTTAAATAGATTTTTGAGCATTCAGAGATCTGCTAAATCTTATACATTTACATTTATTGACATTTAGAACCATTTTGTTAAACATGATAATCATGGAATTTATTAATATCCTCTTGGAGGGGTTCACCACTTTCTTTATCAGTTACAATTTTATAAATCTTTAGATCATCTGCATATAAAATAAAACGTGAATGCTTAAAGCATGAATCTATGGTATTGAAAAAATGTTAAATAAAAGAGGGGATAAATGTCTTCCTTGTGGCACTGCGGAAGTTAGATAGGTTCTAATAAACAATCAACTTAACAAATTGAACTCTATTAGAAAGATAAGATTCAAGCTATTTTAAAAGAGGTCCATTAATGCCATTATTTGCTAGTTTCTGAATTAAAATATGATGACTAATTTTGTCAAATCCCTTACAAAAATCTCTTTTCAATATTTTCAAGTAAAAAATGAGTACCTATATAGTAACAGATTAGTAGTATTTGGTCTTTGTTTTACAAAACCATGTTGATTTGGTATAATAACATTTTTGAATGAATTTTCAAGAAAATCAGTTGGAATAGACCACATAATTTCTGGTATCAAAGATATTTTGGAAATAGGCCTATAACTAGTTACTCCCTTTTGGGAGTAGAAGTTCAGAAATTATTACAGGAGGATACCGTTTGACATAATCGAGAGTAAATCTTGTTGCAAAACATTTTTGCTTTTTATTTCAGATATTTTTACTGGCTGTTTTGCTCTGCCACATTGAATTTGTATTTTTACCACTTCATCTGTATACCATGCTTAATTTTTGTGCAAAATTTGCAGTCAATTAGATTAGTTTTTAATAAAGATTTTTTAAAACATTTTATAAGGCCGCTATTTTCTTCCGCACTAAAATCTTGTCAATTTGATAAGTAGTTTTTTGATTGATTTTGATTTTTGTGCAAAACTGGAAAAGCTAATCACTTTCATACATTTTTAGCTATATCTTGAACAAACCTGTCACAAAGGCAGATCAAGGAAAGTGGGAAACATGTTTTTGTAAGGTTGGTCAATTTTTCTTACAATATCGCTCTCTTACGAGGGAAGTAAAACAAAAAAGTAAATTCGTTTTATCAGGAACTTTCCTCTTTATGGATCTTATTTTCTTTTATCAGGTATAGACAAATAGGTATGAGTTCATTCCGTACATATTCATTTAGTAATATCTACATATACAAACTGTCTTATTTTTCTGTTTTCTGAATAAATGAAATTATGATGAAACTCAAATAATGGTAAAAAGACCTCTATAGGAATTTAACTGGAAATGTCTTCCCTCATAATGAATTGTGTTCTAAAAGACATAAAACAATTATTATATGTCAATTGTATTGTTTGGGATGCTCATACTGAACCCACTTGAGCCTTATAAAAAATATATATAAAAAACAGGATCAAACTTTAGTTTTATCAGAAAAAGAGTGCCTTTTTGTAGAAAATGCTATTGACCTCGAAAAATTATATTAAGGTTAATAAATCTAACCATTTAATAATACCTGATCCATAGTTTTTATCAATTAGTTTATTTACTAGGTATATTAACAGCTTCAATATATTACATCAATTACCCAGCCCAATGTTGTCTAATGATGCAGAGTGCCAGTGGTATAAATAAAAGTATTTTTAAATAATCGAATTTTAACCCCGCTTTTAAGCGTCATTATTTCAGCAGGGGAGTGCTATATATGACGAAAATGGTGTTATTTTCGCAAAATTTTACAACCAATCTGGAACAAGCTATATATATCTTTCTGCAGCACTTTAATACTTTTTAACAAATATTTTATTTTTAGATATTACCAGTTTCAATTATGTTCACCTCAATGATAGCTACCAACAACTTATGTTTAAAATATGTTTCAGTAGCTTTTTACTATATAGGAAGATCTTTGACTACTATCTTTAATGTGCTATTCACATTCCTTATTTTGGGAGAGAGGACTTCTAAAAAATGCATGCTGTGTTGTGGCATTATTGTTATTGGTTTTTGGCTTGGAGTCGATCAGGAGCATTTTGCAGGTAACGCCATAATTTTTACATTTAACTTCTTTTTAAATCGGGTAGTTTTTGAAGCACAAAACGGTGTTGGGATATATATATATATATTATGCACGTCATTTTGTGTGTATATTCTTTATGGTTCAATGTAAACTTACACAGATTTTTTGTGCTTTAACCAATTAGACTAGAAAAGTCCTGCTTCAGTAATCATCTTTAGTTCATTTAATTTGACATACTAACTTTATATTCAGAGTCAATTTTCCTATGTTAAACTGGATGTGTAGAGAGTAGGAGCCTTAGGTTCAAATCCTAGCACGTTAAATTTTTCACTTTGAATATACCCTAAAATGTCGTTAACATAAAGGAACTGATCAAATTAAAATACAGGCAAAGCAATAAAAATTTCGTTATTTCTGTGGTCACTCGATTTCAATTCTGGGTGGTCACTTACTTTCTAGCATTACAGCACCTTATTTTCGAAACGTCTCACAGTACTTTTGTGGCTCTAGTAGGACAGTCCTGCTTATTATATAGTTCATATTTCTTTTTCTAGTAAATGTAAAATGGCTCTTCTCTTTGTGTTTCGTATGTTGTATGAAGTCTTTTCAAGTCTGATTATAGTATATTTTTAAAGTGCTTTTAACAGTTCTAAGAGGCTGAACTTTTGAATACTGGTAAAGTTTAAAATGAAAACAGAAAAATATGTTAGAACCTCACACTGGTTTAACGGTTCATCAAGTGAAAAGAAAAACTTTAAATTTTTTAAAACATAAAAAAAATAGACTCCTACCACCGAATTCACTAAAAAGGTTTAAGGATTAGAGCAGATCTAGCTCCCATGGCAATAAAACTCCTAGTTTGCTAATTATGTTTTGCATATGTCAAATATACCGAATGTACTGTGAATCCTTGGAGTCAGAAATATGGCGATTATTTAGTGGTGATGGGCGACTACGATCTGCCAATAGTATGTGGGGTAACGACACGAAATGACTAACAGCAGCAGCAGATTCGCAGATGCAATAAAATTCGCAATACAAATGCAGTTCTTCTTGTCCTGATATTTAACAACATACATTAAATTATAGTGACGTGTGCAGGTCATTCACTAGTGACCTGTGATCAGTACTACATAACTGGAATGACCCCGTCGATCTAAAAAAGTCTTATTGGATTAAATGGAAACATGCAAGATTTTAATAAACTTTATTTTTTGGATTAATTAAGAATAAATAAAACACAAAAGGTCTAATATAATATAGAATATGTAGTGGGAACACAGAAGACAGGGTCCAGGCTGCCATTTTGAAACTAGAAATTAATTGTGAAATATCATTTAAAAGCTAATATTAGGCTTAATACAATTTATTTATTTATTTTTATTTACTTTATTTATTTATTAAACATAAGGTAACAAATGTCATACATATTGTAATAAATATAATCTAAATAGGAGCCTAATAACTGGAAATTGCACCTAAGTGAATGAACACTTGTATGTACACAAGTATTATCTTTGAATTTATATTGAGAATACAGTTAACCTCATGCTAAAGCTGTACAAATAAAAATTTAAAAATTACATCAACAACCAATATAATTTCTTATTTTAGCAAACCTTATAAATATAGATGTTATCCTATTGAAATATAGCTTTAAATTTATGTAAATATTTAAAAATAAAAATCCTACAACTATTATTGAATTTTTTTAGTCTTGGCAGGGATCTCAATTCTAGGGGAAGCAAGTTATACACTTTGGGACCTAAATAAGAGAAAGATCTCAATTTTTTTGATGTATTGTTCACTGGCATCTCCAATTGTTCACTGACCTTAGACCTAGTTTCATAGATGTGGTTTATAGTTTGTTTAAATTTAGTAGATTTTTTAATAAATGAGCATGTTGACAGACAATATAATCCTCTCACATCCAATATGTCCTCTGAATATAAAAGCCTGGTAGTATATCGCCTATTTTTTCGAAATATAATCTTAAGAATGTAATTTTGAACTACATTTAAAGGCTTTAAGGAATTTTGATACAGACCACCCCACACCACTATACCATATCGAATTAAAGATTCAATAAGGGCTTTATACACACACAACAACAACTTTTTACTTAATATCTCTCTCAAAACATAAAATTTGTACACTAGTTTCTTTATATTTTTTGTAATTCTAAGTACATGATGATCCCATCTGAGATTACGGTCAATAATTACACCCAAGTATTTTGTATATTCAACCTCTAGAATATCACCATCAAAGTTGTCAATATGAATGCTTCGGAAGTGTGGACGATTGGCTGCTGTGATGGAAAAGGCTATGTAATTCGTCTTTGAGGTATTTAAAGTTAGCTTAAATGTGTCTAACCAATTTTTAATTTTGCCCATACCTTGAATGGCAAAATCACGAACAGAAGTCCATGATGATCCTGAAAACAGAACTACAGTATCGTCAGCATAAGACAATAATGAGCCATCGTCAATGTCAATACTAGTTAATGAGTTGATGTAAGTGATGAAAAGTATGGGTCCCAATACAGTGCCTTGAGGTATTCCCATTGTAATGTTAAGTGGATCGCTGCAAACATCATTAATTTTGACAATCTGTGTTCGACCGCTTAAGTAACTCTCGAAGACGCTCAACGCGGTGCCCCTGACCCCATACAAACCCAAAACGTTAAGGAGAGAGCCATGAGGCACCGTATCAAACGCCTTGGCGAGGTCCAAAAACACAGCAATGCACTTATTGCTACTGTCAAGGTTGGAAGTTATGCTGTTGGTTAATTCACAAATTGCATCGGTAGTGCTCAAACCGTTCATAAATCCAAATTGACGTTGAGATATGATATTATTTTGTTGAAGAAAGCTGACCAGGCGATCTTTAAGACATTTTTCAAAGATTTTAGCAAATGTGTTGATAACACTTATTGGACGGTAGTTATTTATATCAGACTTGTCTCCAGCTTTATGAATTGGTGTTATGATAGCAATTTTAAAACAACTTGGAACGATGCCTGTTTTAAAAATTAGATTAATTATATGAACTATTGGATTTATTAAATATATGTGAAAATCTTTAACGATTTTTGTAGTTATGCCATCACTTCCTGGAGCACAGTTATTCTTTAGTGTGTTAATTTGTTTTATTATCTCATTTGAATTGGTAGGCTTTAGAAAAATTGATGATAAAGCAGTGAAGTCAATTCTAGAAAAACTAGAAGGAGCATTAATTTTTTTGTACATTTTAGAACCTATGTTAGTAAAGAAATCATTACAGAAATTGGCCATCTTCTTATTATCATCAAACTTTCCATTGTTGTTTTTGATTTCCAAGTTTAATTTATTTTTTGTTGTATTTTCATTTGTTGCGTTTGAGACTATATGATATATTTTTTTAAGATCATTCTTACTATTTTCGATTTCAGTTTTATAATAATCATATTTTCGTTTTTGGATAATTTTATACAAATTATTTCTATAATCAGTGAATGTTTTTTTTTTAGTTTCATCATGATATAATAAAAGTTTTTTTTTCATTTTATCTTTTGTTTTAATGTAATTCATCATTCCATTAGTAATCCACGGTTTTAATTTTTTATGCTGTTTATTTTGAAATGTTTTTTTAATTTTAGATTTATTTATTATTTCAGCCATTATTTCTAAGAATTTTTGTGTAGCCGTTTCTATATTTTGAGCTTCTAAAACACTAAACCAAGTTTCAGCCTTAAAAAGCTCATCTAAAATTTGATAATTGATTTTGGAGTAAGTGAAAATTTTAGCATCTGAAGTTTTATCAGATCGAATATTGTGCTGACAGGACACACTCAACATTACAGGATAGTGATCAGTGAGTGAAGAATGCAGAACAAAAGAAGAGTATTTAAGATTAGTTCTGAGATTCTTTTTAACAAAAATATGATCCAATATGGAACTAGTGTTAGAAGTTACACGAGTGGGGTTGTTAATAGCAGACAAAAAACCAAAGTGTCCCAATAGTGTAGTGTAGTCATTTACTTCATTGTTTTCTGCTGCTAAATTAATGTTCATGTCACCAATTAGAATCTCTATTTGATTTGTTGAGTTTTCCGAATATAAAGTCTCAAGGTCTCTAAGAAAGCTAGGAATGTCTGTAGAGGGGGGTCTGTAAAGACACGAAACGCCGAGAGACATACCATTAACATCCAATATAATTCTACTTAGTGTAACTCCAGAATAGTCTAATTTTATGTTAGAAATTTTAAAGTGTAAGGTAGATTTTATGTAAACAATAGTACCATCGTTTTGATTAAGCTTTGAATTGTTATAAAACATATTGTACCCATCAATATTAAATTGTTCATTCCCTATTTGCCAAGACTCGGTAAGTACTATAATATCATAATATTTAAGGTTGTACGATTCTAAGAAGACCAATAACTCATCAAAATTTTTTCGAATACTTCTAATGTTGAAATGTAAAATGCTAAAAAGTTTATTTTTAAAGTCTATTTTGGTTTTTATGGCATCACAAGCAATGCTTTCCTCCATTATGTCCTCATTACAAATGTCAAGGTCGTTTAGAATCTCGATTTCTTGTTGACTAAGGGCTGTAGCCATAATCTATTTTGCTTCTTAGCACACTAACCAGATACTGATAGGAGGGGCACAGTGGGTCGCTTGCACCATGGTCTATATTGTAGTTGGTCTTGTACCGTTTGTTAGCTTTTAAACAGTTACTGCATTTCTTGTGTGATTTGGGACAATCACGCACATCATGATCCTCACCACAGCACTCACAGAGAAGGCTGTTAGGACATGTATCAGACTTGTGAAAATGCTCCTGACATTTAAAGCATCTTATTATACTAATATCTTCATGAATGGGGTATCTCCCCCAGCCAATAAATATCTTCTTCGCAGTCATACATTTATGGAATAGGGATGGACAACATTCACCATAGAGCGTGCACATCTTGTTTTTCTTATTTGTTTTAATGTATGTGATTTCTAATTCTTCTGTGTCTATATATAGTGTTCTATAAACTCGTTTTGTTCTCTTATGTATTTTTTCAGTTGCTGTTTATCCAATTCACCTTTATATCCGGTTATTTTAATCCGTGGTTTCCGCATTTTAGTTATTTTCACATCATAATCAGTTAATTTGTTTTGGGCTTCTCTTTGAAGAGTCTCAAGGTCACTTTTCTTCTGGCATTTAACAATCATGGATCCATCTGAGGTGTTCCGGGTACCTTTAATCGCAATTTTTAATGATGAGGGGTTTATGTTCCTTTGGATATCGGTTTTAGTTTTTGTTATGTCTTGCTGCTTCTTAGGTTTTATTATTAGATTTGGAATATTAACATTAATATTTTGCTTTTCCTTATTTATTTTGGTAATATCACTATATGTATTTTGGTGGATTAAATGGAAATCATTTTGTTTATTTTCTAATCCTTTAATCTTTTCTTGAAGAAAAGTGATGATCTCCTCCTTATTTAAGATGATTTCTGACTTATCAATAATGGTATCTTGTAATAATTTAAGGGTATCCAACCTTTTGCATTTTTTACAATGAAATGTCATAATACGGTCTCGAAGTTGTAAGACTCTCACTTCCGAAGCTGACAGGCCTGCACAGGCCTTACACACTTAACCTGCACCCATCACAAGCAAACGATTCGGTATTTTTCTCATCACAACTTGTACAAGGCATGTTTATTCGCCTGTTTGAAGGTTAGAAATCATTTTTACCTAATAACTTAATTAATTTAATTTTTCCTGGTATAACTTCAATTCCACAAAGAAATTTGGAATTATTTTATATTCTAGGAATGCTTTTACACTAATTAGTTGATTAAATCTTAAAAAAAAAACTATTTTTCGAAAATTTCAATTATTTAGCGTGTTGATGTAAACATAACCGCAACAATAGTTGACAAAATATACAGGTTCCTGTTTAAAATAAAAAAATTGGGGTCCCTTCTGATAAAACCGGAAGTAACTTAATTGCTTTTTCATAGAAAATTGGCTCTTATGAAGTAGAAAGAGAAATGTCTGAAATTTGAAATTGATATTTTTGAAACTAAAAAAATGGCGGCCTGTGTCTAGCTTCTTATATATATAGCTTAAAGTAATTTGGAAGAAAATAATAAAGCATATTCTCTAATAACAACGCCAAATATTGATTTTTATAGTATTTTATTAACAGATTTTTATTTATAACATATTTTGCATATCATTTTATTTCACGTTCTACCAACCTCAATACAAGAATGTCATGATCCCTGCCTAAAACATGTCCTGCAATACCGCAGGCGCAATGATCCATTTAATTTAAATGACGATAGAGATTTCGCTCTTTTGAGCTTATCAGGCCGCCATAAACTACTAATAATAATTTATATTTTTGATCCGATGTCAGGTTTACAGATATATGAGAATATTAGAATAAAATATAATCCCATATGACCTTAATTTTTGACCAAAATTAGAATGGAGGATGGTAGTTTTTTAGCTATGCCGTAAACATTGCATCTAAGGACCCTGGAAACGAGAAAAGATCTGGAATGGTGATATCAATGAAAATAATTTAATTTTATGAAATTTTAAATCGACTATTCAGCAAAATGTTCCTATAATTGAGTTAATAAGACATATAAATTTCCAATTTGGTTTGATAAGGATTTAAAAAGTCGGTAAATTTGCTTCCCTCGTTATGATTTTTTTTCTATTTGTTAGGAATAGTGAAGTTTGACCCAATTTAGTTCAGTACAGTCACAGTATATATATATATATATATATATATATATATATATATATATATATATATATAATATATATAGTAGAAAATGTATTTTTTTGGGATGACCGCTAAAGCAATGAAATTTGGCTAACTATAGACACGTGTTTTCTGACTTAAGGTCTTCATCAGTAGTATAACTAGCGCCAAAATGAACACACAAACCCACATCAGAGTCACCAACAGGAACAAAACCGACATTTGTGGTTACCAAGAGAACATTCGAAATCTTCGCCGGACTTGATACTCTATTACCACGGAGCAGCATATAGCTACCTGTGGCGAAACTCATAACCCAAGAGTAGTAAATCAAAAGTAGTAAAATATTAACGCGGCAAGAACTAGTACTTACTAGAAAAGTAATTTTTTTTGGATGACCGCTGAAGCAAGGAAATTTGGCTATAAAATAAAATAACTATAGACAGGAGTTTCTGACTTAAGGTCTTCATCAGTATAATCAACTAGATGAAAGACGAGTACAACTAGCGCCAAAATGAACATAGAAAACCACATCAGAGTCACCATCTCAAAATTTCACTTCAGTTAGATATGTAGTTTTAAGACACTGATTTTTTAAACATTTCTACATTCCGCAATCATGTCTTAACACCATCATGTCTTAACACTATAATTTTATCAGTTTATTCTTACGTCACACATAATTCATGTGTAATATTTGAGGTCAATTGGATGAGTAGTTTTTTAATCATGATTTTTTAACATTTTATTTAGCCGCCATTTTGGACTTTTATCAAAATATCACTATTTCATCTCCATATGACTCTTGATTTTTAAGCCAAATTTGAAGTAAATCGGATAAGTAGTTTTAGAATTATGCCGCGTATAGACAGACTAACAGACTGACGGAAACGGGAGAACATGTTTTTGGGGATCCAGAGACCCTAAAACGCAAAGATCTGCAAACATGATTAAATTAAAAATAAGGTTTTTAATAGAAAAAATTGTTGATATCGCTAAGAACAGAACTACTGACCTCTTGTTTATTAAGGGAAAAAGCCTGGGCCAAAGAGCCGTTAATCTGAAGGTCTTCTTTCAAGTAGTTATGCATAACTGGTATTTGCCGAAATATTTTACGTTAATATGATTTTTTGGCGGCAATCATTGCACGCGATCTACTTGTATTCAGTAATTTTTACAAACATTTTTCGAGCCGGAGTTACAAAAATTAGTTTACTATACCTGATGAGCTCTTATTGAAAATACATTTTCTGCTTTTAAGCGTGTTAAATAAATGGGGCACCACCGCAAGAGCCTGAAGCGGATGGTGTGTTTGGATGGAGTATCTTTATAATAACAGAAACCTAGAAAACGAGTGCAGGTTGTAAATATACGTTGTGTAAACAGAACCTGTTAACTATTAAGATCAATAAAACAAAATACTGCTTAGACACAGTCCCAAATATTTAATGTCACAAGAAAAAAAAATAGAGCGCCACCGATGTAATAATAATAATAATTTTTATTTGCACCTATAACAAAGGTCTTAGCATTGTCAAAAATTGTACATTAAATAAAATATAGTCGATACATCCAAATAAAATAGCTTGCATTACAAAAGAGCAGTCAAAATATTACACTTAAAATACATTACTAATAGACAAAGACTAATTGATACGGCACAATCACACCACTCTTACAATAAGTTTAAAACGAAGGTTATATAAGCCTTTTCAGGTACTCAGCAACATCATAAGGGCTTATATGAATTAATAGATTTCTTGCAGTTAGTTTGAACCTACTAAGTGGCATACTTTTTATTGTGTCAGATAAATGATTAAATAAAGAAATAGATATATTGAGAAAGCCTTTGTGTGTTAATGTTAACCTATGCTGTGGTAGGATAAAATTATCTCGGGATCTGGTGTCATACCCATGGAGATCGAAGTGTCTAACCAGAATATGTTAATGGTCTTTAACATAGAGAAGACATTGGTAGATAAATAAACCTGGAGTCGTTAATATATTGAGCCTTTTAAAATGAGGTCTGCAGGTTTCATTGTAGTTTAGTCCAAGCATAATTCTCAAAGCTTGTTTTTGGATTTTAAATACTCTTGACCAGTCAGCCGAGTTACCACAAAAAAGAATACTATAACTCATCTGACTGTGGAAAAGACCAAAGTAGGCAGTTCTCATGACTTCCAAGGGGACTGTTGTAGATAATCTACGCAGAAGAAAAACTACAGATGACAGCTTACTACAAAGGCGTTAGATTTCAGATTTCCAGTTCAGCCTTCCATCCAAATTTACTCCAAGGAACTTGGCACTCGCCAGTGATTCACCACCAGAGTGATCAGGTTTTAAAGAAAACTGCAAATATTTCGTTTTTGCTATGTTTAAGCATAATTGATTGGCCGAGAACCAAGTCTCCGCCTTGCTCATGGAACCCTGTTGTTGTTCAGAATTGTTGCATAAAATTGTGGTGTCATCCGCATACTGTATCACTACTGGAGCGCCCAAGTAATATGATAAGTCATTAATATATAGTATAAAAAGTAGGGGACCTAAAATTGTACCCTGGTGTACCCCTGCAGTTACACAATGTGCGGACATTTTGTTTCCAGCGTATTGGACCAATTGATATCTGTTTTCTAAATAAGACACAACCAAGTCATAAGCCAAGCCCCTCACATCATAACATTGAAGCTTCTCACAGAGTAAGGAATGGGAGACACAGTCGAACGCCTTTGAGAGGTCACAGAATGCTGCACTAGCCTCCTCCCCCCTCTCAAAGACGTCCACTACAGATGTGATAAGTTCCCTTATTGCCTGGCCCGTAGACATATTTTTGCGAAATCCAAACTGTGTTGGTGACAGTAGATTATTAAACTCGAGAAATTTAGTGAGACGGTTATTAATAGCCAATTCAAAGTGCTTAGGTATCGCTGGAACTATTGATATAAGTCTATAGTTACCAGCAAAATGAGGATCACCAGCCTTATGTACTGAAATAACCCGGCTAGTCTTAAGTTTTTTCGGAAACTTGCCCGATTGGAAGCATTTATGAATTACAATTGAGAGTGGGGTCAACAAACCCTCTTGAATACTTTTTAGTAACTTATTACTCATTCCACATTCACCAAGAGCTGTACTATTTGACATAGAGTTAAATATATCTTTAAGTTCCTGTGCACTGGTTGGCAACAAATAGAAAGAGTTGCAAGATGAAAAAGAGGCTGAGGCAATCTGAACGGGGCTAATATTAGTGGTGGGACGAGACTCAACAACACTCTTCCACACATTTGAAAAGTAATCGTTAAAATTATCCGCATCAATTTCAGATTCACTGAAATCCTGCGACTCACCTGCCTCATTAACAATCTTCCAAATCATTTTAGGTTTATTTTTAGCATTTGAGATAAGATTGGTATGATATTTGCACTTCTGTTCCCGTATTTTGAAACGATAATAGCATCTCAGCTTTTTGATGTCATCTTTAAGATTTAGACTAGTATAGGTTTTAGAAATTTCAATTAGAAATTAAGTCGATCTCTTATCTCTTTGAGTTCTGCATTAAACCATTTTTTGTTTTTATTTCTTGAATGTATGGTTTTAGTTCTTTCGGGAAAAAAGTTACCAATTAAATTCAAAATTATATGAAAGAAAGTGTCAAACATTGTATCGGCGTCCATACTGTCTGAAAGAACCATCTGCCAATCTATATTGCACAGTCGTGAAATACATTGATTAATAAGTTTGGTTGTTCTCACTAATTATTTGTGTATTGTTAACTTACTGAGAGACCCATATGATCAGATAAATCAGACCAGTCGTCAATTAAAATTTTTATGTCGCTATTCTTAAAATTAGTTATATAATTGTCTTACAAGTTGAGCTAGTCTTAGTTATCCTAGTTGGTGAATTAAATAGAAATTCATAACCATATGACTGAATAATATCTATAAAGTCGTATTTAATTTGTGTTTCTGAGTTTAGTTTATGTTGAAATCTCCAAATATAAAAATGTGTTTTTTAGTTGTACCCAACTTATTTAAAATTTTATTTATTATGTCAAGGAATATATTGTGACCTCTTTATAGAGCACAATATATCGTAATTATAATAATTTCAAAGTGAAGAATTTCCACAGCACATACCTCACCATAAGATTCTACAGAACAGTAGTCAATATAGTTCAACGATTTTGTTTGAAAAGTCCGTGTAACATAACACATAACTCGTCCTCCCTGACTGTTCTGTCGACAAAAGTTGTTGGCTGTAGAGATAATTTTTTGTCACTGAAGCCGTTTATATATATATATATATATATATATATATATATATATATATATATATATATATATATATATATATATATATATATATATATATATATATATATATACATTATATATATATATATATATATATATATATATATATATATACACGGCTTCAGTGACAAAAAATTATCTCTACAGTGTATTGAATCAGTGCCGGAAATTGAATTTTTTACCAACCGGAATATCAAGCTTGTATTTGGACTTTACCATTCTATTATTCTAAAATTAAGTAGCATCGAGAACGCAAAAATTAATAAGTTACGAACCGGAAAGAATTAATTATTTTTTTCACGAACCGGAACGACGGTGTATTTCCGGCTCTGTATCGAATATTGGGAGCAAGAATTTTCGGCAAAAATATTTTTTTTCGAAGCATTAATTTATGTTTCAGTCAAGCGAATAGAAGACTTGTGAAATTCAACATTTGTTGATAAACTCTTTTACATCAAAACAAAAAAAAAGCTTAACCTGGGCTAACCAAAAACGCAGTTCGATAATTAGAATTATTATATGGAAAATTAATTTTTAAGTATTTTTAATTTTTAAAAATATGCAATTTAAATTTGGATTAAAATTAATAAAATTAAAGGTGTGGACACAAGGGGATAGATCAGCAGCCTAGACAAGTAGAGAACTCAGGACTTCAGACAGCCATGGCAGCTTGTCTGAAAATAAACCTTGACATTCACGAGTCTACTAGGTTTAGAAGTTAAACAGGCTTGTGTGCTCATTACATAATACAACCTACAAAACTTTTGTTGAATTATTACAACCGAATTTCTCTTGTGGATTTTGAAGAAATTTCTTCTAAAAGTGTACATTACTTTCTCAATGTGTAGTAGAGTATTCAGTTAGATTGTGTTTAGAAAAATAGACGATTTTGTTTATCTTACATTAACAACAATGTCGTGCTCGAAATGTAATAAACCTCTATCTCAGGACGAAATAAAGTACAAAATGACCTGTGATTTTTGCAATAACGCCCACTGCCTCAACTGTTCGCAACTTTTAAATTCGGAGGCCCACGTTGCTCGACTTAGTAAGCAAAGAACTCTTATTATTTTCATGTAAAGACTGTATACCTATAGTTCATAACAAAGTTAAAACATTCTCCTCAATATTGGATACCCAACCAATTCTTTTGCGAAGATGATGGAAGAGCTAAACAATGGTTATATCAATCAGATTGAAAGTCTAAAGAAATTATTTGATGTGAAACTGTGTTCCCTAAATGAGCAAATAAAACATAGTTCATTGGAACCTCAAAATAAGGTCAAGAAATCTGACCTGTTTGCAAACAGCGATAATAATATAAACAGATCGCAGAATAAGATGCAAAAATCAACAAATCAGCATGGTGACAAAACCACAAATTTAACTATTTTGGAAACCAAACAAAGAGAAGTTATGGAAGACATATTGCAGCTTAAAAAATCGATGCTTGATGTTGCAAGGAGTCACACAAACATTTCCCACTCTCGACATGAGCAAAGTGATAGAACGGGCCGTAAACAACAAACATCATATAACACTAGGAAAAATATTGATCAATGCCCGCTGGCCAATGAAGTAGAAAAAAATACTGGTTTTTCTGGAGTCGAGAGGCGCCTCTGGCTCTATATATACCGAGTTCAAAGACATGTTACAATAGATCAAATTGAAAAATATATTAGAAATAAGCCTGGTTTTACTCAGGAGAAATTATTAATTAAGGAACTAACCACGGATGTGGCCAAGAACAAGTGTTTTAAACTAGCAGCTCCATTAGATCGTAAAGAAATATTGTATGATTCTAAATTTTGGCCCGAAGGTGTTGGAATCAAGAGATTTGACTTCCGTCTACAAAGAAAATACAAAGGCAGAAACCAGTTTTTATAAATAAGCATAACAGTAATGAAACTACTAGTGAACTTAGTATGTTTTTTATAAATATAAGAAGTCTTCAAAATAAAACTAATAATCTGGAAGATCTGCTAATTGACAGAAAAAGTGATGTTGTTTGCCTCTGCGAGCACTGGCTAGATGAGCATAATATTAAATACTTCAAAATTGACAACTTCTATCAAGCCAACAACTTTTGTCGACAGAACAGTCAGGGAGGACGAGTTATGTGTTATGTTACACGGACTTTTCAAACAAAATCGTTGAACTATATTGACTACTGTTCTGTAGAATCTTATGGTGAGGCATGTGCTGTGGAAATTCTTCACTTTGAAATTATTATAATTACGATATATTGTGCTCTATAAGGAGGTCACAATATATTCCTTGACATAATAAATAAAATTTTAGATAAGTTGGGTACAACTAAAAAACACATTTTTATATTTGGAGATTTCAACATAAACTAAACTCAGAAACACAAATTAAATACGACTTTATAGATATTATTCAGTCATATGGTTATGAATTTCTATTTAATTCACCAACTAGGATAACTAAGACTAGCTCAACTTGTAAGACAATTATATAACTAATTTTAAGAATAGCGACATAAAAATTTCAATTGACGACTGTTCTGATTTATCTGATCATATGGGTCTCTCAGTAAGTTAACAATACACAAATAATTAGTGAGAACAACCAAACTTATTAATCAATGTATTTCACGACTGTGCAATATAGATTGGCAGATGGTTCTTTCAGACAGTATGGACGCCGATACAATGTTTGACACTTTCTTTCACATAATTTTGAATTTAATTGGTAACTTTTTTCCCGAAAGAACTAAAACCATACATTCAAGAAATAAACAAAAAATGGTTTAATGCAGAACTCAAAGAGATAAGAGATCGACTTAATTTCTAATTGAAATTTCTAAAACCTATACTAGTCTAAACCTTAAAGATGACATCAAAAAGCTGAGATGCTATTATCGTATATATATATACGTATATCTATATATACGTATATCTATATATATATATATATATATATATATATATATATATATATATATATATATATATATATATATATATATATATATATATATATATATATATATATATATATATATATATATATATATATATATATATATATATATATATATATATATATATATATATATATATATAGTTACAATATTTCATGTTTTGTTCACTCTTTTAAAAACTATTTAATGTCAAATTTTAAAGTAATTCTAATTGATTATTATTGATTCACAATAATAATAATAATAATAATAATTACTATCTCTTAACTATGAATAAACATGGAAATAGTCTCGTAAGAAGTTCTATCACCTTTTTGTTGTGATGAGTGGCAGTGTTTACCATACAGTATACAATATATTACAAATAAAGTATAAGAGATTTTGTTTATAAAATATATAAGCATAAACATTTTTAAAGTCTGCATGTCCGTTTTTTTGTGAACGATGTTATGGAAAATTTGCCTTGGTGTTCACATAATTCAACATTTAAATTGTGTTTAATAATAATAATAATAATAATAAAGACGTTTATTAATCTTATAGTACAACTCTCAGTACACTAATGCATGGAAAACAAATAGCTTATACTATAATGATCAAAAGGTCGTTTATGCAGCTTCCCAGATAACAGAATCTAGGTGCTGTTGTGAGAATCTAGGTGCTGTTGTGACCCAAAAAAAAGAATAATAACAAAAAATATATATAAAAAAAATATACACACACATAATACAACAATGTAATAATTTTATACTAAAAATGTAATCTACTTTTGGAAGATGAACAATTCCTTAAAAAACATGACTTTATAAACAGCACAAGCAAAAAACTACAAGCAAGAAACTAATACTTAAAAATTAATTAATAATTAATTAAACTTAAAATATAAATTCCGATAATTTTTAGGCAGTCTTTCGGTAGCCGGTACAATTTTTGGCATCTTGGGCTCTTTATCTCTGTCATTGTTCTCAATATGGACTAAGAAGGTGCTTCCAAAAATAAATGGTGAAATTTGGGTGCTACAATATGCAAACAACGTTTACGCCTCTATCTTATTTGTACCAATCATCTTTCTAACTGGGGAAGTGCCTATAGTTCTAAACTATTCCCGGTTGAATGATCTGTTTTTCTGGACGATGTTGTTAGGTGGAGGTTTATGTGGCTTTATGATTGGATTCTTTACGTCGTTACAGATCAAGGTGAGTAACAGATGGTACTCTGTTGATTCTAAGTCTAAGGGGATCAGTGGAGTATCAATTAAAAATATATTTGTTTTCGGTGACATTTGATTTATGATCAATGGGTGTATGCCTGATGCTCAATTTACTTCAATATAAGATTAAGTACTGATCACGTTTTTGGTGCGAAATAGTTTATTAAAAGTTCTCAATTTTAAAGTTTGTGACTCATCACGTTTTTGGTGCGAAATAGTTTATTAAAAGTTCTCAATTTTAAAGTTTGTGCCGATACATTCGGTGAAGCTTCAACGGCCACTGTAACGTCAACTGTTTTTATACACACATTTAATGCATAAGAGCTCAAAATATGAGCTGGTATGTAAATTAAATTTGCTGAAAAATTGTGTTTTGTGCAAGAATATTCATGTATAAATATTGCAATAACTATGAAAAGTTTCTGATTGTTTATAAATGTTATGGGGGGAATTCGTAGTTCTTTTGTTACAAGGATAATTCTAAATGTAATTATTTTATTTTTTATTAATTAACAAAAATTCAGTTATATTAGCAAACTATAATTTTTAGTTAGGGAATGAAATGAAAATGTATATAAAAGCTTTAAGTTAATGGCGTGTCAAATAAAAACAATACACTAGCAATGCGTTTCCTTACAAGGCAAACAAGTTAATTATTTTTATTGCACATTAATGTTTACATACATCATAGTTTTTACTCTTATACGCCATAACACTGCATAATAAAAGTATTAAATTTCTGAGTACTGAACAACTATGATAACTACAATTATTAGCTAACAATTGAAATATTTAATAAAACTAGTAATTAAAAGTATTTTAAAGAGTTAAATCGTACTAAAGTTCTTCTAGTGGATAAAAACAGTTTTAATTCAGTTATTTTTTCGGATCTATTTTAAAACATGTATCATGAATCAAAAACGTGCTGCCATCTTAATTTATTGAAAAAACTTCACGAAATTTAAAACATGTAATTGGCTTCTCTAGCAGTACACGCTACCATAAAAATACTTATTTAATTTAGCCCTTAAGGGCTACTTAACTCTTAAAAAAATTACTAAAATCGTGGCACCACCGCTATTTATAAACCAACCTTAACGAAAATATAGTCCTAAGAGACACTCTACAAGGGCTTTAAACTACCGTAATACTTATTTAATTCAGCCCTTAAGGGCTACTTTACTCTTAACAAAATTTATAAAAACCGTGCGACCACCGCTATTTATAAACCAAACTCAAGGAAATTATAGTCCTAAGAGACACTCTACAACAGAAGTTACCATAAAAATTATTATTTAATTCAGCCTTTAGGGGCTACTTTACCTTTTAAAACCTTAAGGGCTAATTTACTGCTAAAACATTTATTAAAATCGTGCGACCACCGCTATTTATAAACTATACTCAACGAAAATATAGTCCTGAAAGTCACTCTGCAAGGGCTTTGAGCTACCGTAAAAATAATTATTTAATTCATATCTTTACTCTTAAAAAAAATGCTAAAATCGTGCGACCACCGCTATTTATAAACCAAATTCGACGAAAATATAGTCCTGAGAGACACTTTACAACAACTTTATGCTATGATACAAATTAGTAATTATTTCAGCCCTTAAGGGCTACTTTACTTCTTAAAATTTTTACTAAAATCGTGCGACCGTCGCCATTTATAATCCAAATTCAACGAAAATATAGTCTTGAGAGATACTCTATAACAGCTTTAAGCTACCATAAAAATTATTATTTAATTCAGCCCCTAAGGGCTACTTTACTTTTTAAAATTTTTACTTATAAACCAAACTCAACGAATATTAGTCCTGAAAGATACTTTACAAGGGCTTTAAGTTACCATAAAAAGTATTACTTAATTCAGCCCTTAAGGGCTTCTATACTTTTTAAAACTTTTACTAAAACCGTGCGACCACCGCTATTTATAAACCAAACTCAACAAAAATATATTCCTCAGAGACATTTTACAAGAACTTTATGCTACCATAAAAATTATTATCTAATTCAGCCCTTAAGGGCTACTTTACTATAAAAATGTTTTACTAAAATCCTGTGACCGAATTTATATCCCAAATTCAATGAAAATATAGTCCTAAGAGACACTTTACAAGAGCTTTATGCTATCATAAAAATACTTACTTAATTCAGCCCTTAGGGGCTACTTTACCTCCTAACAAAAATTATTAAAACCGTGCGACCTGTATTTGTAAACCAATCTTAGTCCTGAGAGACGCTTTACAAGGGCTTTAAGTTATTGTAAAATTAATTATTTAAATCAGTCCGAGGAGTGATTTTACGACAAAAATATTTTTTTTGTGATTCTGATTTAATTGAAAGCACCAAAGTTATGATTTATGATATTAAGTATGCTTACTTTTTGTTCCTAGGGCGTAAACATATGTTGCTTTTTTTCAGTTTTATAGGGGCGGAAAACACGTTTGCGCTCTAAAAATAAATTTTACAGCATAAGGCGTCTTTTCTGTTATTTTATGCTCGATAGAATTATGAATAAAATGAATTTAAAAACAAACAGATACAATAAACATCAAGGCATATTTTAATTAAAACAGGACTATTTTCGTTGAGTTTTATTCATAAATAGCGGTGGGCGCACGGTTTTAGTAAAAATCTAAGTGTAAAGTATCCCTTAAGGGTCGAATTAAATAATTATTTTTACGGTAGCTGAAAACTCGTTTTAAATTGCCTCTTAGGACTATATTTTTGTTGTGATTGAGTTATAAATAACGGTGGTCGCACGGTTTTAGTAAAAATCGTTAAGTGTAAAATAGCCCTTTAGGGCTGAATTAAATCTCATTAAATCTCTCAAGACTATATTTTTAATCAGTTTGAGTTATAAATAATGGTGGTAAAGTAAAAATCTTTAAGACTAAAGTAACCCTTTAGTGCTGAATTAAATAATTTTTATGGTAGCATAAAGCTCTTGGAAAATGTCGCTCATGACTATATTTTTCTTGAGCTTGAGTTATAAATAACGGTGGTCGCAGGGTTTTAGTAAAAATCTTTAAGAGTAAAGTAGCCCTTAAGGGCTGATTTAAATAATTATTTTGACGGTAACTTAAAGCGCATGTATGGTGTCTCTCAGACCAGATTTGAAAATACAAACCTTTAAAGTTTGTGCGTTACGGTGAGCAGCGTGAAAAGGTTTAGTTAGTCATACCGAAAAAAAAATTAAATGAAATATTAAGCATATTATTATTTAAAACATATTTCATTGTATTGCTTAAAAAACGAGGAAATATTATCACTCTGTGAAATATCGAACACACTAAAATTTAGGCATACACCAATTCGAGATGTTATCAAGGTCTAATTTTCTGCTTAACAACGTTGAACTGTGACAATAATTGTCTTTTACAGTACACATCAGCTTTAACACACAATATTTCTGGCACCGCAAAAGCCTGTGCTCAGACAGTTCTAGCAACCTACTGGTACCAAGAGACTAAGTCGTTTATGTGGTGGTTCTCGAATATGATCATCTTGGGAGGCAGTGCTGCCTACGCGAGGATCAAACAGCTTGATATGGAACTGCATCACCGCCAACATTCGCCATCCTATGCCAAAGTCTAAGATATATTTTTATTTTTGTATTCCTATAACACTTTTTTGTTGATTTGTCTGTTGTAAATATATTTCTTATGTGACCAATGTATTTTGTTGAAAGGTATTAACTTTTCATTTGGAAACTAAAAAAGAATTGGTTTCGGATACATGTGTAGTTCGTTTTGATCCATCTTGTAATCGTTTTTTCAGATTCTTGTTTGGGAATTTAGGTATATTTAAAAACATAAATCTAAAACAAAAAAAGTGCTGTAAAAAAATTGACTTTATAGAGAAGTAGATATTTTAATATATTTGTACTTTGTATTTTTAGAACTTGATGATTGTACTAATAGGATTCATTTTTAAATATTTGGTATTGAGATTTTACTTACGGTGTAGCCGTATACAAAATTTTCATTTTTTTAAAAAATATTTTGTTTGTACACTTTGGCTCATATCTGTACATACATGTGTATATTCTCCCTTTTTAAGTTTATAGAATTCGTATTATTTAACTTAATTATTGTAGGAGAACTGATTTTTCGTAATACCAACGTTTCGATCTTTATTTAAGATCTTCAGGGCTAGTGACAATAGCAATTATATAGGCCACAATTGAACATTTTTAAGACAAGACATTTAACATGCACTTTATTCTTAGGACAAATATTCAACCACACAAATTACACCTCAACGAATATCCATCCATCCATTGTTCGTTGAGGGGTAATTTGTGTGGTTGAATGTTTATGTCCTATGAACAAAATACATTTTAAATATGCTGTCCTAAAAATGGGCAATTGTGGCCTATATAATTGCTATTTTCGCTAGCTCTGAGGAATATCTTAAATAAAGATTGAAACGTTGGCATTTTCAAAAATAGGGTCTTTTATTATCCTAAAAACCAACAAAAGTTCTTCTACAAGACGCCATTTTTATTTTTTGAGGTTGATCTATTAGTAATGGTGCTTTAGTTGTCTAGTGGGGCATTAAAAAGGTAAATTAAAAGGATATCGGAGTATTTATAAAATGCGTCGACTTTTCAAGGTCTTATTAACCGACGAAGAAAACATATCGTATGTTGTTTTTTCGTTTAAATTATGGGGAAGTCGGTATTTTTTCATATTTAATTTTTTTCTGCTTCAAAAAAGCTTTTTTTTTGTATATTGAAAAACTGTAGACTTTTCGATATTCTGTCATACATTTTAGATCAATTTTATTTTAACTTTTTTCCTAGAAAAGACAACAAGGTTTTTTTACTAAACGACGACACCATTTTTCGTTCGTTCGCTAGACTAATGGGGTTTCTGTCGGTGAACCACATCGACCTGTCACACTGCGTATTTGTGGTTTATATGCAGCAGCAGAATTTAGATTTTAAATTAATTCCGATATCCTCTTAATGCTGAGCATTTTATTAAATTTGTTAGTAAATTTCTAATTTTTTGCCTTTTTGTGTAATAAAAAATGTTCCTTAAAATATCCTACAAATTTCTGCAAGGATAAAAATTTTAAAAAAATCATGTTTCTTTAGTTTTCTTTTCGACAGAAAGCGGATTGACTAATTCGTTTTTTTTTTACTTATACCTCTTTCATGTTTCTTTAGCCTTATAGATATAGACCGTCTGATTGCAAAGGATGATTGACAACATATTGATCCTGAGATTGATAATGGTGAGAACTAAAATTTAAATATCTATTCGTATATGTAGATTTAGCGACGTTTGCATGATAGATGTGTCAATATCAAGGTCAAAATGTCTCCTTCGTTCTGCAATAATTCCAAAAATTCGATTAGAAAATCGATTTATAAAATTAATGCAGAGTTTGTGCCGAATGGTTTCATCTTCATTGTGCAAAAATGACTGAAGTTGAGGCTGATGTGCTTCACACATGAAAAAAATTGTGGAGTTCTTTATGTGCTGAAAGTGAGGTTATTAGTTTTATTGATATACAAAAACGACACTAAATCCGATAAAAATACTTCGAAAAAGACCACCTCTGACCTAAATCAAGATAGTAAGGAGGAAGACCGCTTATCGGAACTAACTCAGCTTATAAAAGAACTAAAATCTGATGTTAATGAAATGAAGTCTTTGCTGAATTTAATGAGCTATTAGAGACTGTAATAGTAAAAAATGTAAGATCGCTGGAGCTAACAATATCTATGTCTATATCATCTTATCATTAAGCATTATTCAGGAGGCTAATAAATAAAGAAAGTAGGATTCGGTTTTGTTTGGAGCAGGAATGGTTTTATATATGCTCGGGAGGCTGATAAGCCTATCAGAATCTTTAGTGTGTACCAATGGTAGAACTTACAGTGGAAACTTAAGCAGTAAGCTTTTGTTTGTTTTATTTTACCTGTTTTTATATATTACTTTGCATATTGCTTATTATCACTTTAGCATAAAATTTTCTTTGTAACTTCTTAAATTTAAATGGCACTAAACAATCTTTGTGATGATATCGTTGAATATAAAACATGCATACGATACAATGTTAAATGTAAATCTATTTTGGTGACACCTTGCCACCGGTATTTTCTCTTACCGATTTTACTAAATAAAACAATATTTACTGACTAAAAGGACTGTATTTCTATGAGCTCAAATTTTACATGTCACCAGGCCGACGAGCAGATGAAGACGAAGGATGTATATAATTTTTTACAATGTTGTCAAGTCTTTTACATGTTTTGGGAGTTAACATAACCGCCGGCCTTGAAAGCTGTAGATTTCAAAGAAAATTAGCAACTTATAATCATAATAAGCAACTATCTCATCAATACAAAAAAAAAACAATTATTTTGAGGATAAATAGTCATAGTCTGTAGATACATAATAACGAAAACAGCGCAACTGACTTATTACTCACGCTTCATTTAGTTTCGGATTTGTAAAAATCATCTGTAGGGAGCACGCACAACTTTTGTATCGCACGTTTCACAACACCATTCACAGTACGAACACTGGCAACACGGATAGCTCCATCTGGTCCTGGATGTACAGCTAAGACTCTGCCCAATTTCCAGTTCATTGGACTGCTGACTTCTTCCTTCAAAGCAACCAATTTCCCGACTTCGAGATTCTTGGAAGCATACTGCCACTTGTTTCGTTGTTGTAGCCCGTTCAGGTACTCAGAAGACCATCGTTTCCATACATGTTGCACAATTTGCTGCACTAGGTTGTACTGGCTTAACCGATTGCTAGGTACATCAGCCACATCTCGCTGAGGCAATGCATTTAAGGCGTCCCCAATGAGGAAATGACCAGGGGTCAAGGCTTGAAGGTCATTGGGATCTGAGGAAAGCGGTGTTAACGGTCGTGAATTCAAAACCGCCTCAACCTGAGCAAATATCGTAGATAAATCCTCAAAGGTGAGATTTCTATTTCCAATAATTCTAAATACATGATACTTTGAAGATTTTATTGCAGATTCCCACAAACCGCCTTGATGGGGTAATCGCGCTGGAATGAACTGCCATTCGATTTCATTTTTTAGACAATAATTTAGAATAGATTGATCGTTTTGAATTCTAGCAAAAGCTTCACTAATTTTCTTCAACTCGTTATTTGCACCAACGAAATTGGTTGCGTTATCGGAATATATTTTTTTGCATAACCCGCGCCTAGAAACGAATCTCTTAAGGCAATTGAGGAACGAATCAGTGCTAAGATCTCCGGCTAATTCTACGTGAACCGCCTTGGAGGAGAAGCAAACGAACAAACACATATAGCCTTTAACAATAGACCTATTGCGTAATTTGCCATCTTTTAAATTAAACGGACCAGCAACGTCGATGCCGCATACATAAAACGGCCTTTGTGCAATAGTACGGTCCCTAGGTAAGTCACCCATTTTCTGACTTAAAGATGGCGGATTTATTTTAAAACAAATACGACATTTTAATAAAACACTTCGCACCTCTCTCCTACCGCTTATAATCCAATAACGCTGCCTTAGTGAGGCTAAAAGCGTTTGCGTTCCAGCGTGAAGCTGCCGTTTATGCTGATCACAAATTATAAGTCTTGTTAGGGGGTGCTTTTGTGGTAGTATGATAGGGTGTTTTACACTATAAGGTTCAGAAGAATTTTTTAACCGCCCTCCTACTAAAATTAATCCATTTTCATAAAAGGGGTCTAGAGATTTAAGTTTACTGTGTTTCGATACATACCCTTTGTTTTTAAGCGAAATTATTTCTGAAGTAAATTCTTGTGCCTGGGCTATTTTTATTAAAAGAAGTAATGCATTATTTATCTCAAAATTTGATAAATTTTTATTTAAAACCCTATCTTGAGTTTTAAGCCTTGCATTGTTACAAAATCTTAAACACCAAGCTATTAATTTGGTTAACATATATAAAGAACCTTTTAGATAAAAAACAGATTTATCTGGTACAATAGTTAAAAGTGTAATTTTTTGTCTCCGTTTTTCCGGTAAATCTTTAGATTTTCTAAATTGACCTTTAGGCCATAATTCTTTTGGCTGTTTCAACCACGTTGGCCCATACCACCAAAGTTCGGACTCTTTAAGGTGATTAGGGCTTATACCTCGAGATATGATGTCAGCCGGGTTATCTGAAGAACTGACATGATCCCACTGTTCTATAGTGGTTAAACTTTGAATTTCTGCTATACGATTAGCAACGTAAACCTTCCATGTGCTAGGTTCCTCGGCTAACCAGCAAAGAACTATCGTAGAATCAGTCCATAAAAAAGTTTGATTTATAACTACGTCCAACGCGTTTGTTACCTTATGAATGAGTCGAGCTAACAACAAGGCACCACAAAGCTCAAGCTTTGGCAATGAAGTAAATTTGAGTGGCGCAACGCGTGATTTAGCACACAATAGTTGAATCATGAAATTCCCCTGCCTATCTACCGATTTCAAATACAAGCACGCTCCGTAAGAGCTCTCACTTGCGTCACAAAATCCGTGCAATTCTATATAAATTACATCATTTATAATACATTGTCTAGAAATTTTAATATATTTCAAAGTTTCTAATTCTGTATAAAACTTGTTCCACAGCGTCAACGATTCTAACGGTATGGCTTCATCCCAACCTAATTGCAGCCGCCATAATCTCTGCAATAATAACTTTGCTAAGATAGTGACTGGTCCGACCAAACCAAGTGGGTCAAATATTTGCGATATAATAGATAAAATTAACCTTTTTGTAACAGAATTACATTGCCTGGTTTTTATGACATATTCTAAGGTATCCCTATTTGAGCACCAAAAAACACCTAGAGTCTTTTTCGTGTAGTTGTCAGTAATAAAATAACCAGAAGTATTGTCATTGTCATCAGACAACTCTTTAAGTACCTTAGGTTTATTAGAACACCACTTTCTAAGTGGAAACCCATATTCTCCTAAAACCTTTGACAATGAGCGTCCTAATTCTATTGCCTTAGAGACAGAAGGAACAACCATTATTAAATCGTCTACATAGAAACATTTTGATATAATTTTACTTAATTCTGGAGATTTTTCGCGAATATTAATTGCAATTGCTTTCAGACACCTTGTTGCTATAAAAGAAGCGCTAGCTGTGCCGTAGCTCACAGTATTAAGTCTAAAATGCTCTACGTTTACACTAGGGTCTTTTCTCCAGACAATCCGCTGCAAATCACGTTGTTCTGGGAGTACATTTATTTGCCTATACATCTTAGCGATGTCGGCAGTGACTACAACTTCATGCTGACGGAATCTGACCAAAATTTCAAATAGTTCGTCCTGGATAGTAGGACCGATTTTTAAAACGTCGTTTAATGAAATACCCGTGCTCGATTTTGCGCTCGCGTCGAATACTACGCGCAACTTAGTGGTCGTGCTAGCGTCATTTAACACTGCGTGGTGAGGTAGATAAAATACGTTGCGGTAAGTTTCTATTTCACTATCGGGGATTATAGTCATGTGACCTAAACTACCGTACTCTTCGATAAAACTAACATATTTTTGTTTAAGCGACGGATTTGTAGCAAACTTCTTTTCTAGAGAAAATAGCCGATTTTGTGCCTGTTCCAACGATTGACCTAAATTTTTAACGTTTTCTTTTACCGGTAAGCTAACACAGAATCTACCAGACTCGTCTCTGCATAAAGTTTCAACGAAGTACCTTTCACACTCTAACTCTTCACGGGAATATATTTTATTAGTAGGAAATTCTTCAATAGACCAAAATTGCTCCAACTGATTTTGAATATTTACAATACTTAAGTTACATTGAAATCTATTAGTATTTTGATCGTGTTTACTGTACAGAGGACCTGCCAATACCCATCCAAAAACGGTTTTTTGAAGAACTGGTTTGCACTTTCCTAATCTAATTTGACCTGCGCATAACAAATCGTAAAAAATGCCTGCACCTAACAAAATATCAATGCGTGCTGGAGTCGAAAAGTTAGGGTCTGCTAGCTTTAAATGAGGAGGTATATCGTGATGAGATTTATCAAAAGAACATGATGGAATATTAGCCGTTATGTTTTTTAATACTAAGAAGGAAACGTTCACTGAATAATTATTGTAAGCGGATTTTACCGTACTGGTTACCTGACGATTTATATTGGTAAGCATTTCATTAATTCCTGATATGGGTACGTTTATTTTATCGATTTTTAAACCTAATTCTTTTGACAAGTCTTCTGATACGAAGTTAACCTGTGACCCGCTATCTAAAAGAGCCCTACAACGAATAAATTCATTATTCGAGTTTCTAATTTCCACTACCGCAGTAGATAAAATTATTTGACTAGGCCTATTTGGATTACTACAGGAAGTAGCGACAATAATTTTTCCATCTTGCGAATCATCCCCCAAAGTGGGTACATCTATGCAAGCATGCGAATGCTCTTGTTGTACCTTACGCTCCAATGACTGTTTGTTTTCTGAGTGTAAAATAGTGTTGTGCCTACCATTGCACTTTCTACAACCCCTTGATCTACAATCCTTTACAAGGTGGCTAGATCTAAGACAATTTAAACACAGTCGTAATTTTTTAACATTTTCAATGCGTTGTTCGGTCGAGAGGGAAAGAATTCTATCGCAAAAATAAACGAAATGAGTACCCTTACAAAACTCACACTTCAACTTCGTATTATTATCCTCTGTTATCGCATACGCCCCTTTCGCGTGCATATTGCTACTACGGTTTGTACCTTTAAGACTTATTCTGCTATTAAAACCTATTGTTCCTAAAACTCTGGCTTTATTTTCTAGAAATTCTGTGAAATTACACAAAGTAGGATTCCCTTTAAACTCTGATATCGATTTTTCCTCCCATTCTTTTTTACTTCCTACGTCTAGTTTCCTACTCATAAAAAATATGATTAATCTGTCCCATTTATCAACAGGTTCTCCAATGTTTTTATTATGTGTTTCTCATGTAGTAACTGATGAGATTCTTCTTTCAACCAAGGAGCGTCGAATAGAGCTTTCAGATGTGACTGGATAATGATAGGCTTATTAAAAAACCGCCTTTTTATTAAATCTAAAGCTACCTGATAATTTGCGTTAGTTATTTCTAAACATTCCAATGCCCTGCGGGCTTCTCCTTCGAGAGAATCTAACAAGTAATATAATTTCTGTATGTTTTCTAGACTAGCATTATTGTGAATCAAAGTTTCAAAGGTTTCAAAAAATTGCGGAAATTTATCATATTCCCCGCTAAATTTTGGCAAACCTATATTAGGAAGTTTCGCACTGCTTACTAGAGCATTACCTTGCTGTTGAAAACCTGAAAATGATTGTGGCAAGTTCATTCCTACATTTACGCTTTGGTCTACTATATCAAAACTATCTATATGTGTTTTGGCCGTTGCTAAACAAGAATAAAATTGTTGCTCAAAGTCATTACTGTCCTTACTATTTACTCTAGACGAATCTAGAAGTTCGATTTCAATTTCTGTTTCCTCATCGTTTAAGAGAGATTCGATTCTTTGCATTCGAAGTTTTAATTCAGACAGCTGTGTTTCGCCTTCGAATTTGGAAACTTTTTAAGCTGTTGCTTGACTTTATCTCGCTTTTTCAAAAATCTGTTTATTTCTTCAGCTTTATCCGCCTCTGCCGTTTTTCTCCCCATTTTCGGATTTATTTTAAGACAGAATGTAGTTAAATAAAACTGTGCAGCGATATCTAGAATTCAAAACAACTAAAGAAATTAGTGACAACCTGGCAACCGCGCTAGATGAGCTGAACGTGACGCTACGAAGGTCTGCTTTTGTTACGCAATTGACAATTGAAATAGTACCTTCTAAAATGTCTAAATTATACTATGGAAAAATGTTTTACGGCAACTAAAGCAAATCTAAAAGTATTTGGACTAATGGCAATATATTCTAAATCACCCATCAACACGTTTTCCTGTAAAATTTATTCTAATGAATCAGCGAGACTGATCCCAAACTAAAACTACATTAAAAGGAGTGCGCGCGATACACCGTGTCTAAGTAGGAAAAGGATGAATGGATGATGGATAGAGACTTACGTGTGCATTGCTTCCCGCCGGCCTTGGCGTCCCTAATTTTCGACAAAACACTGCCGAAAAGCTTACTAAATCCGGCTCGATGGAACATCAAATGGTGACACCTTGCCACCGGTATTTTCTCTTACCGATTTTACTAAATAAAACAATATTTACTGACTAAAAGGACTGTATTTCTATGAGCTCAAATTTTACATGTCACCAGGCCGACGAGCAGATGAAGACGAAGGATGTATATAATTTTTTACAATGTTGTCAAGTCTTTTACATGTTTTGGGAGTTAACATATTTAATAACCCTTTTTCTGATCTCAATATAATTCATATTAATGTTCGCCATATTTGTAAAAATTTTAATAATCTCATCATATGTACAATACCTAAATAAAGATTTTGATATAATATACTTGTCTGAAAGAAATAATATTAAGAATAAACTACAAAATTTAAACATCCCAGGATTTCAACTGTTACAATGAAAGCTGTATTAATAAGTGTGATGGCTTTATATTCTACATAAAAAGTGATTTATTGGTTAGGTAGAAGTTAGGTTAGTTAGAGCAGAAGTAAAAAAGGTTAATAGTTTCTTAAAAGCTCTAGTTGTGAAAAATAATGTTCATAGTGGCATTACTGGTTTTTTACTGATGTCATAGTATAGATAAGTTAGTTTTTAGCTAGCCTAGAGAGCTATCTTCACAACCAAAATCAAATAATGTGATATAGAAATTTTCTGTGGTGATATAAACATAGATCTCTTACATAAGAATTGTGATATAGTTAATATTTATCTTAGCTTATTGTTATCGGTGGGATATGTAAATAGAGGTAATATTGGCTAGGCAACAAGGAGTATGTCACTCTTGTCTAGATCACTTTTTTATCAGGTCAAAGTATACATCTGATGCAGTAGTTTTAAGGGGAGGCTACTCAGATTATTTTCCTGTTCTATTAAATATTCCTCTTTCTAACGTAAATATATTATTAATAAAAAAGTGATTATGCAACTGGATAAAACAAAACTTAATCTAAGATTGAACTCTGAGAAGTGACTGATCCTAATTTATGTGTCCTGACTTGTAAAATTACTGAGCATATTAATTTATCCACTGCCGAAAAATATATAAAATGTAAAAATAGAATTTTAAAACCTTGGATCACAAAGGGCATTCTTCAATCAATAAGGGAGAGGGATAATTTAAAATACACTCACCATGGTATCCTTAATAATCTTAATTATAAGGCACAATTTGTTAATATCGTAAAACTCTTACTAAATTATTAAACTCTCCAAGAGCAAATATTTTAATAATCAGTTCTCATCTCACTCTAGGAATCCTAAACTAACCTGGCAACTACAGTGTAACCTCTATTATCCGAACATGCGATTTTCCGAATATCCAGTTAACCGAACACGAACAAACTGATGCCCTTATCCGAACAAGCCTCGATTAACCAAACAACGCCGCTCCTTCGATCTAAAATCGTCGTGTAATCGGTCACGTACGCATCTTAGTTATTCTGTCGAGTTGCTGTGTGTTTGAACTGGACATACGTTTTTGAAGATTTTAGCGTTCGCGATGCCGAAAAGAAAGCGTACTTGTTTAAAATTGAGTAACAAAATTAAAATTAAAAAAAAAGTTTACAAGCTGGTGAGACTGGCACAGGGGCGGCTTTAAAATACAATGTTAGAAAGTCCACAATATCCGATTTAAAAAAAAGCAAGAAAATACTTGGATATGTCGCCACCTTAGACACTGAAACTAAATATCGGAGAAGTCTCAAATTAAGTGCCTACCCTGATGTCGAAAAGGCTGTTTATAATTGGTTTTTACAGGAGAGGTCTAGAGGTATGTTAGCTTACAAAAAATTATGTATCCGTTTTTATGATCTAACAGCTAAAATTATTTTAGGAACCCCAGTGTCTGGTGAGCTCCTTTGCGAAAAAGCCAAATTTTTTTATACACAAACGTATAAAAACGACAATTTCAAGGCTAGCTCTGGTTGGCTTCAAAAGTTTAAAAATCGTTATGGTATCCGCCAATTATCCATATCAGGGGAAAAGTTATCTACTGACCCTACGGCTGTTGAGCCTTTCAAACATCGGCTTCTTCAGAAAATTTGAAGAACTTACGGCAGATCAAAATTACAATGGGGATGAAAGCGGCCTCTTCTGGAAAATGTTGCCGCAGAAAACACTGGCTCATGCGGGAGAAAATTCAGCACCAGGAAGAAAACAATTCTACAGGTACTCACAAATTAAAATTGTTAGTTTTGGGAAAATCAAACAAGCCACGTTCATTTGGAAGCAGTACCATTCCAGTCATCTACAAGGAACAAAATAGAGCATGGGTAACGAGGGAAATCTTCACGGAATGGTTTCATACGTCTTGTGTTCCTGCCGTGCGTCGAAAGATGAAGGAATTAAACTTGCCACCAAAAGCTGTTTTGATTCTAGATAATGCACCTGGTCATCCAATAGAATTAGCAAGTGACGACTCCCAAATTTCTGTTATGTTTTTGCCACCCAACTGCACCCCATTAATTCAGCCAATGGATCAACATGTAATTCAAGCAATTAAACTCCACTACAGAAAAAATATTTTGAAAAAGATTGTTGAGACGTCGGGATACATTTCAGAAGAGCTAAAAAAACTTACGTTGAAAGATGTTGCGTTGGAATTAGCGCAGGCTTGGCAGCACGTAAAAACTGGTCTGATAAAAAGTTCTTGGCGGCAACTTTTGCCCCCCCTGTATTTTAGATCAATGGGAAAATGAAGACTTAATTCCCCTTTCTGCGTTGGCCCAAACAAAAAGATCAGAAACTACTGGAACTGAAATTAGTGACATAATAGCTCTTACAAAACAACTGCCAGCAGTTCCGACACATGAAGAAATTCAAAAATGGGCACTTGGAGATGAGGATCCTGTGGAAATGATGAACGACAGTGATATCATAGAAAATTTGAACTCGGAAGAAGAAGAGGAGAATGAAGCAGAAATTAGGAGTGAACGCTTGACTCACGGGGAAGCAGTAAATTATTTTGATAAATGCATAGCGTGGGCAAAGGAGAATGGAGAGGAGTCTTGCCACATACTCCTTTTAGAACAGATGCAGAACAGGGCAAAGCAACTGGAAAGGAATACTCTCGTTCAAAAAAAGATTACGTCATATTTCGTAAAAAAGTGAAATGTTCATTATTATACGAGTTTAAGTTTATTTTATTTATTAAGTTTATTTTATTATACATTTTAAATCTGTATCTGTATAATTATAGGTAATTACACACTTTAGACTTCTCTTTTGTATTATTTGCCCCATATTCGATTATCCGAACAAAAGGGTTAACCGAACAATGGCTTGCAATAAATAGTTCGGATAATCGAGGTTGCACTGTATTAGAAAATGTACCTGTGAAAACGGTGGAACTCTTACTACTGCCGAATCAATTGCTGGGGAAATTAATAGATTCTTCATCTCTATAGGCTCCAAATTAGCTGCAAAGATTCAAACTCGAAATAAATATCTCTTTCCATTAAAATTTAATATCAAATGAGCAATATGGCTTTAAAGAAAATTGCATTACTGGAAACGCATTAATAAAAGTAACCAACCATATTGTCTCCGGGCTGAATTTGAGTATGAAGTGCAGGGCTATTTTTCTTCATTTAGCTAAAGCCTTTGACACTGTGCCGCACCATATTCTACTGGAACGTCTAAGAGATAAGGGTATAACTGGGTTACCAAATCAATTAATCATATCTTTCTTACAAAATAGACAGCAACAGGTAAACATAAATGATACACTTAGTTCTGGATGTACGGTGGAGTATGGTGTGCCACATGGTACTGTACTTGGGCCACTTTTGTTCACTTTATATATTGATGGTTTATTCTCTGTTATTCCTAAAGACAGCGTTGTGTGTTCTGCAGATGACACCTGTTTATCAATTGCTGATAAGAGCTGGGAAGGTGTTAAAAATAAAGCTGAGTTAATTATCTCCACAGTTAAAAGGTGGCTTGATGCTAGTCTGCTTACCTTAAAAACAGACAAGTCAAAGTTTTTGTGTTATGCCATGAATAAATCCGATCTGCTAGTTGCAATTAAATTACTCTACATGACTTTGATTCTCAGGACTACCATCAGTGCCAGTGCAATATTAGTGTTAGTAGTTTGAGTAATATGAGATATTTAGGAGTATTCTATCGTTCCAACTTAAAGTAGGATACACATGTAATAAGTAAAATCTGTAAATTGTTACACACATTTTACATCTTCAGACAGTTATATAAAACTTTAACGGCATCTACTTTAAGTTATGGTATATGCATATGGGGAGCTACTATTAAGACTATATTACCAAAAATATTTAATAAATTTTAATGATTTGCGAACAAAACCATATTTAAAAGTTAAACTCAGAATTAAATTCTGGATCCTTCAGACTAGCCTTAAGCAACTGCTTTTATAAAAGATAAAAACTACAACACAATCTGGTTTATTTATTTAATAATAATTCTTCTTAGCTCTTTAAAGCTTTACAAACAGTTATAAGGTATTACCTAATTTTAGTATTAGCTATATTACTGTTTATTAGTATAAGACCTTGAAAATTTGTGTACCTTAGCTTCGAATGTGAACACAGACAAACTTACAAAGTTAATGGTGTTTCAAATAATAATATGACCTATTGTATGTTATTTTCTTTTCCTTGAATAAACAGTATTTCATTTTTTTATATTTTATTTAATAATTTGTATTATTAGCCTTGGTTTTAGTTACTAAGCTTAAAGTTATCCCGATTCAATGTCTGTTTTGATACTGTAGTTTCTTGCTATTAGTATTATCTTTTAGGGTGTTTCCTTTTACATAAAGAATAATTATGAGCGAGCCAGTTGTTTTTATTTTAACATTTCATAATTATAAACTCATGGTTCTTGCGTTTAGACCGCGTCAAATTAGAATTACTTCCCGAGGTCTCGCCTGCGAATGTACGATGCATCTTCAAGGATCTTCTGCACAAGATCAAAACACTGAATGATCTGTGCTCATCGACGCGTGACTCACTGTGATGATTGGTTTCCTCGCATGATGTAACACGTAGCCCGCGTCTCTATTGAAAATTTCAGGGTGCTTGATAATCTCAATTGATTCTCTAATTTTTCGTTCATAATAACTTGAGACTGATACAAGAACCTTGCTATCTTACATTGATTATGTGTCCTGTTGTATGCTGGTGTTCAGCGACAGCGGATTGATCAATTTGTTTCTTAGTTTTACATCTTTCATGTTCCTTAAGTCTAGTAGACACAGACTGTCTAGTTTCACCTATATACACTTTACTGCAGGAGCAAGAAATTTTACAAACTCCTTCTGATTGCAACCGAATTACATCTTTTGGTGTCCTTAAGCATTGCCCAATCTTTTTGTATGTACTAAAGATTGTGCGAAAGTTAGATCTCCGTAAAATTTTTGTATTTTTTTTTGTGGAACCCTTCTATGCTGTAATGCGTATGGGAAAATTACGAAGCAGTAGATGTATTTCCTATTGGGTTAATAGGCATTTTTAACAGACAGTGCAGATACAACAAAGAATCTGACAAGCTGAGGCAACAGTATAAATATTTATGAATATAACCCATTGTCATTTTTGCTAATCTGTCTTGAAATCTAAATATAATTACTATATTCAAGAGGATAAAGAAAATATTGATCATATCTTCTAACCAGTTTCTAGACCATTAAAGATTTAAAGAGCCTTGGAGTAATTTCTTCTACATTCAAATTGTGCAAAATTGCAGGCAGTACTATTTTGGCCTAAGTGATTTACTTCGCATTCACTCCAGGGGTAACAAAAACCATAAGTTAGTTGAAATTTTATAAAATTAGTTGAATACAGCGAAACGTTTTTTTATATATAAAACAGCACTCTCATTTGTCTTTGTCTAGTAAATTACTTGCCTCATTTCCTACAATTATATCTATAGTGTACAGATCACATAAAACTGTAGTGCCCCGGTGCATGGGCGCCGACAGGGGGAGGCCGATGCACAGTGGTTTATTTTGCGATATTAGGGGGACATGCGGGCAGGCTTAATATATTTTCTAACTCATTTAATATTAAGGTAGAAAGGTTTTTAAGGTATTTATGATGATGCGAAAGGTGGATTTACTTGGTAATAATATACCTACAAGGGGTGTAGGTATATTATTTCCTCTCTATATGTATATTATTAATATATTAGATATATTATATAGGATTTTTTTAATAATTATTTCTCGACCAAAACACAATTATTGTTGAAAGTTGGTCCATGTTCAATTACCATTTTAGGTGGACTTAAAATGGTTCCAAGTCAAACGGTATACAGGGTAGGTCATAAAATATAAAAATTGCACAAGAGTAAAGTAGGTACCCTTATTTCGAAAGATATGGCAAAATGTTATTATGAAAAGTTGTTCGGAATTACAAGTTATGCCCAAATACCAAGGCATGGTCTAGGCTTTTTTTTGAAAACGATAAGACTGTTTTTTGCATTTAACATAAACACGCTTATAATTTAATCAAAATCAAATCAATCTGGCATTATTTTTTTTGTTCAAATTCAAGCATATTTCAAAATTTAATTTAGATTTTTAATATTTTACGAAAAAGTGTGAAGGCTCCAAAGATTCGTTTGCAAAAGACAAAAATTTGGTTTAAAGATCATAATTCATGGGGACTAAATTAATTTCTAATACAAATTAAATTTAAAAAAAAAAACAGATTTCAAAACAACAATTAAAAAAAGTTTAAGAAATGAAGAAATATATGCTAAAAAAATTGGAGAAACAAATAAGCACTCGTAAATATCTATAAGACTATAAGTAGGTTCTCACATAAGTAACTATTGTTACTGGTACTTTAAACGTAAAAAAGTCTTGACAAAATGTAAAATGGCAATCATTTTAAGCACACTAATGATTAATAAGTAAAATCTGAATCACTCGCTGCCGTTGTTCTTAGATGAAGAATCGATATCTCTTGAGTTGGGAACAAAGCTAGAAGGTTAATGACTTGGTTGGCAGGGCCGTTTTTAGGGGTGTGCACGGTGTGCCGGCACAAAGGCGGCCAAATTATTAATTAAAAATATACCTATATTTTTGTTTTCAAAATAAAGAAAAATTAAATTACATTTTGTTAGGCTTTTAAGATAAAACATTCATAAGAAATTTATTACCGGTCATTTCTTTTTTTGCTGTGCATGAGTTGCCGAAATTACAATAGAACTATTTATAGCAGCGTTCCTTGGAAAAGCAATAAAAATGATAGATAAGGGCGGCCGCCTTTCAATGCAAAAATGTTTGTTTATACTTCATAATTGGTATGTGTACAGTATATAGTTTTATATAGCTCTATATACTGTAGAATGGGGCAGTTTTTAAATGTTTTGTTTTTCTTTTTAGTATTCGATTTAACTAGCGAGAGTTTAACAGTGATATAAAGTGTTTGTTGTTTAGTTATTTTTTTCTACATTTTGCAAAAGTGAAATTTCAAAAGAAACAAATTTTCGTAATTTAAAAAGGTAAGTTCTTCGGATAGATATTACTTTACTTAATATTACCATCCAAATCCGCATCTTACGTTTTGGATTTAATATTAAACATGTGAAAAAAAATTTTTTTTAGCTTGAGATCAAAAAGTGGTTTATTGTTAATTTTATGTCTAGATTAATTTTCTATATTTCAAGTTTTAAAAAATGTATAAAGTAGTTTTACTAATTTACTTATCTAATAAAAATATAATAATTATATTTATTTTTTGGGTCATTTTAAAAACAAAATCTGATGCTAGATTACAATTTTACTTATTATTTATAAAAAATTCCATTTGGTGCGAACTTAATTGGGGATACTATAAAATTATATCTTCGCAGATTCAGAACTATTACATAAACTAAATTTTCTAACTTTAATTACCTTTCAATTTTATTTCCAGATGTCCGATAGAAAAACAAAACGTTTATCTGGAGCTCAATATAAAAAAAGAAAATTAGAAAAGGAAGAAAACAAAAAAAAATTAAGTGGATCTTTGCAAAAATATTTAGTTCCATCAACATCGTCACAGGGTACAGATACAATTGAGGATGAAAATGTAAAGGATGCACATAAAGTAAGCGACCCTGAAGAAAAAAAACACCCTGAATCAAATACAGAAATAGATAATGAAGAAAAGATGCTCTTAACCGATGATAATCCTAACTTAAACGAAGTTATCCCTGAAACTAATGATGATTTTGATGTCAGCGACCCATTCACCTGGCCGGATATTTTACAAAATCAAGTTATTGAGCAAATAGTACAAAACGATTTTCAGCATATAGAAAAAAAATTTCCTTCTGATGAATCGGGAAGGAAATTTTCTTCAACTCAATATTTTCGAATTTTGCCAAATGGTGAAAAAATCAAAAGAGCTTGGTTGGTATACTCTTGTAGAGCAAATAGCATTTTTTGTCTTTGTTGTAAAATATTTTGTAAGGAAGTGTTTAAGTTAAATAGCAAAATGGGGTATTCTGATTGGCGACATCTTTCACATATTTTATCCAAGCATGAATCTTCTGTACATCACTTGCAAGCTAATCAAAAATGGGTTGAGTTAAAAATGTCATTAAATAAAAAATTAACTATTGACAAAGAACGGCAAAATTATTTTGAACTTGAAAGGGAACGCTGGCGCTCTATCTTAAAAAGAGTTATTGCAATTATTCAATTTTTAGCTGGACAATCATTGGCATTTCGTGGAAAAAGTTCCGTCTTATACGAACAAAATAATGGCAATTTTTTAAAAGCTGTTGAAATGGTGGCAAAATTTGACCCAGTGTTATCCGATCATCTAAAAAAAATTACAAAGACACAAGAATCAAAAAGTAAAATAACTCACTATTTGGGAATTCATTTTCAAAACGAAATAATTACTTTGCTAGCAAAAAATATTTGCCATCATTTTATGACACTCTTAAAAAAATCCAAATATTTTTCCATAATTTTAGATTCTACTCCAGTCATACAGAGCAAATTACATTTGTAGTCAGATATGTAGACTGTAACGAAGAAAATGTTGTCATAAAAGAGTGTTTTTTGGGTTTTTTTCCTATTTTATATACAACTGGGGAAGGGATTTTTAACCTATTGGTTAATGATATTTTGCCTAAGTTTGAATTAGATATTAGGGATATAAGAGGTCAGGGCTATGATAATGGGGCCAATATGTCCGGAAAACATATCGGACTTCAACAAAGGGTAAAAAATGTTAATTCCAGGGCTATATTTGTTCCTTGCACCGCTCACACACTAAATCTAGTAATAAACGATTCCGCTAAAATCTCCCACGAAACAATAAATTTTTTTAACATCGTGCAGGAACTGTATGTATTCTTTTCTTCTTCTCCTTTTCGTTGGGATGTTTTAAAAAAAAATGTTAGTAATTTAAATCTTACATCGGTAAGTGACACCCGATGGGAAAGCAGAGTTAAAGCGCTTAGACCACTTCGGAATCAACTAGGAAATATTTGTAAAGCTTTGGTTGAGCTTTCAGAAGATGTTACAAGAGACTCAAAAACAAAACTAAGTGCCAATTCATTATTAGAAAAAATAAAATCATTTACTTTTATCTGTAGCTTAGTCATATGGTACGAGTTATTAGTTAAAATTGACGTAGTCAGTAAATTATTGCAAAAAATTAATATTGATCTGACTCAGTGTGTCACATCATTAAAACATGTACTTAACTTTATTAACGAAATGCGATCGGACCAAAGTTTTAACACATAGAAATTTCATCCAATTTAGCAAATGAAATTGATGTGGAACCAGATTTTCCAGAAGTTCGTATAAGGCGGAAAAATTCCCAATTTAGTTATGAAAGTACAGACAATGTATTAACTAACGAACGAGAGAAATTTAAAATAAATTTTTATTATACTGTTATTGACCGAGCTAGAATATCAGTAGAAGAAAGGTTTAATTCTCTTTCGTATTGCAGTAATATTTTTAACTTTTTAACACGGTTTCATGATGTGACATCGGATGATTTAAAACAAAAATGCGTTGAACTTGAAATCGCATTAACCGAAGACGAATCGAGGGATATAAGTGGCGTAGAACTATTTGAAGAAATTGTTACATTTAAATCTCTAACAGATCAAATCAAACCTATTGAGATTCTAAAATTTATTTATAGTAATAATTTGGTCTCATCTTTTCCTAATTTATGTATAAGCTTGAGAATTTTTTTAATAATACCAGTAACGGTTGCATCTGGTGAACGGTCATTCTCAAAATTAAAAATAATAAAAAACTATTTAAAATCTTCTATGTCACAGGAAAGGCTTACAAATTTAGGTATAATTGCCATTGAAAATGAAATTTGTGAAAATTTAGACCATAATAAAATAATAGACGAGTTCGCAAGTACAAAAGCCAGAAAAATATTTTTGAAATGAAGAGGTTGTTTTTTTATTGGGACTTGCTTAGTTTTATACTTAGATACATTATAAAAGATACCAATTTTTGTTTGTTTGGCTTTTATATTATTTGATATTTAAATAATTAATAGTTTAAACATTTGTATTTTGTTTTATATTGTTTATTGTTTCGTTTAATAGATTATTACCTTATGTTATGATACAATGTTACTTGTTAATGTATACGTAGGAACTTAAATATATTTTTTTGTTCAATAAATATTGTTTTTTTTTTTTTTTATAAAAGGGCGGCCGTTCTATTTCTGCACAAAGGCGGCCGAGGGGCTAGGAACGGCCCTGTTGGTTGGATATGTTTGTTAATTTTCTTTTGGGCATAGATCTAATGTCACAAATTACAGGATCAGATGATAGTAGCAGTGCATGTAACAGATCTTCTATATTGTATTTTCGGCTCGATTTTCTGGTATTATTATGACATTTTTTATGTCGCGCCTCCAAAGCTTTATTTGATTGACCTAAAAGCAACTTCTACTTTATTGTCTGTCAAGAAAATATCAGTAAATATAATAAGGTATACAAATTATTAGGTAGGTAACGTATAAAATAGGTATTAAATTACTTGCCAATTGGAAGTATAAGGGAATACATAATATCGGCTCCATGAGTCAAGATTTTGTGGACACTTGCTGGCATTTTATACCATACATATAAAGCAACAAACAGTTCTGTGGTATCTAGAGCGTACTTTTTGAATTTGACTGGATCAGTTTGAACCCACACGATAAAGCTTGGAGGATCACTGAAAATTTGTAAATTAGCTGTGATGTCAGATGCTTGTTTTGGATTTTTGTCTTGTGTAGCAGTGTTCCCATCATTTGTGTTACCGCTGCCTTGCTTTACAGTAAAACGCCCATCTCCGATCTACATTTTTTTATTACATAGTCTTTCCTCCTTTGAAAAATGTCTTTATTTTCGACGCCTTGGATTCTCCAGGTTTTCAAGTCTAGCCTATATGAGATATGTAGAATACATTCAAAAAATCTTATATTTGCATGTAATATCGAAAGGCCATATTGAAACGTTGAATTATTGATGGGCATCTTTAGTATCTTGTCCAAGTTGTTCATATATTTTGGCGTAGCTTTACATATGTAGCAGGTTTGGAATGACATATTATTTGATAAATTATTGGCTATTTTTCCATCTATCATAGTTTTCATTAATATATTATGTACTAAGACTATATTTCCGTGAATGTTAATTCGGGTCGGGATTAAGGATGAAATTTGATTCGCTATGTATTGGTCTCCTTGAAGAACTATATCACGATTCTCTTTTATGAATTCTATTTTCTGCCACATTACTATGTTTGATTTACAGATGACTCTTCATCTGTAGACGTACTATAGATGTCAATAATAAATCTGAATCTGAATTTTGATTCAAGAATTTTTGGTTATACATTGGGTGACAGGAACTCCCATCGAAGCCCCATTTATAAATGAGTTCAAGAGACAAAAACTTTGTATCAAGGAAAACTTTTTCAAGCACTTCTTTTTGTACAATACTTAGTCGATGGGCAATGTGATCAAGAAGGCTTTAGGGTCTCACCCAACCTATATTTTCGGAAATTAAAATATCTGCGGGGTAACACTTTTTTTGCTTTGAGTATTTTTTCATATGCTGGATATATGTTACAATTTCTTTCAATACCTCCATTTCGAATCTTGCTTCCAGTAGTTACTTTTTGATTGCCTCGGCTATATTTCTTTTTCCAGCTTTCACGTAGCTCATACGAGCAGCAAATGCTGGTTCTTCCAGGCTGTAAAAGGTTAACAATTTATAAGTTGCTTTCGACTATGACTTGTTTGATTTAGCCAAGCAGAATTTTTATTGAGAAAGCTTTGTTTATTTCTTCCACCTACTAATAACATTGATTGAAAAGAAACTTATTTTCACTTTAATAACATCTTCCCTAGTTTTAGGCAACCTGTTCTTAACAAACTAGACCATTTTTCCTCTCACTTTTGAAGTATTAGCTTTTGCGAGCCAACCATTACTACAAATCCAAAAAGTTCGGTGCGCTTTACAGTCAGCGTGGTTTCTGGCAATATATATATATATATATATATATATATATATATATATATATATATATATATTTACGCAGTTTTACGCACCTTAAGCTAGCACGAAATAGTTTCGTAGATTAATGTGTGTTCATTTAAACATATTTCCGTTTTGATACAAAGGGTACTTTGTTAATGACATGCTTCAAAAATCAGAAATTCAACGAAAAAAAAAAGTTGGAACATGCCTTCAATAAATTACGTTTAAAATATTGCTAGTTGTAGTTTTAATAATGAAAAGATGTTATAAACTTACCAATTACATTATTTGACATGACTAAATACAAACTTTGTATTCTTTGAATTAATAGATAATAAAATTGTATTCTTCGAGTTAATAAATAACAGTAAAATCGAGCACAATGTCGCGCGATTGACTGGTGTCAAAAGGATTATCTCTCTAAGCCAACTCCATATTGTGCTGCGATAGGAAGCAAATAAGCATAATAACTGTCTAGATACCATTTTATGATGATATAGCTGACTTTTAATGTTTTCAGTTTTGGGACTAATGTCCCCGTAAATATCATTTATAAACCACGTTGGGGGCAGCTGATAAAAGACGTCTTTTTAAGTCAGTATAATTTTGCCCCCACCGAGACAACATCCAATTCATCTGTTCTTGATAGTGGTTAGTTACTGACACCAAAGAGAAGACTTTTTTTAAATCATGAACATAATTTGGTCCCAACCGGGATTTCATCCTGGGGGCACTCATGTTCCGGTAGCCTTTAATTTGCATTGATTTAGGTTTCCACCTTAGCATAGCCATTTTTAACTGTCATTAGTATACAATGTGCTTTGATATCGAGTGCGATATGACACTTTTGAATTTGAAGACTATTTGATACATAGAGTAGAAACTAGAAAAACTTGTTTTAGAACGAGATGAACCTCAGGAAAGGACTGTAAGTATAATCAATCAATCATTTATTCCCTCAATTGAAAAGTATTAAAAAAGTCATACAATAATTAAAGAAAACGTCTGAAAATAACTTAAATTACTAGAAAAACAATATAAAATTAAATTCATGTAAAAAAAGTCTTGGTGAGAATAACAGTTAATTTCAAATAAAAGTGTTTTTAACTTAGAACTAAAAATATTCAATGTCACAGACCCCTTAACACATTAAAAAACTTGCATGCATTAAATATAGCATTTTTTGATAAAATGACGACCTGTGACTATTAGACAAGAGCAGTTTCCTCATGCGTGTGTTATAATGATGAGCAGATCGATTTAACTGAAGAGTGGATCTGTTTTTATAAGCATATGTACATACTTCCAAGATATATAAGTCAAGATTTTGAGATTGTGGAAAGCGGGCTTACATGACTCTCTGTTTGAGAGACCATAGATTATTAGTATTGCGTACTTCTGTAACAGAAATACACGTTTAATATGTGTACTAGTGCCCCAATTTAAGATGCCATGGCGCAAATGTGATTGAAAATTGGCATAGTATAAGGTCGGTAAAATACTTTGCAATGATTTTTTAGAAATCTTAAGGCATTGCAGGAACTGCGCAACCTACTGAAGTGTACTGTCATAGTTTAGGCCTAGCAATCTAACACTGTCTGAGGGGCTCATTTGATTTGGTGCAGCATGAAACAATGCAAAACCTTCATCAACTTTCTGTCTACTAGAGGAAAAAAGTATAAATTGTGTCTTATTTTTATTTAAAATTAAGTTGTCTTTTTGAGACCATGTTAGTATATAGTTGTAAATATTTTTAGCAGCATTTTTTAAAGATATTATATTTGGCCTTACTATTAGAATGTTTGTTTGGGCATAGCATACTGGAAAGACATAAGTTGCTGCTTTTTGAAGGTATAGTGTAAGATGGTTAGAAAATATAAAAAGTAAGGGGCCCAAGATGGATCCCTGAGGAACGCCTTATATTATCGAGCGACAGCTGCCCTTTTTGTTATTAATAGTGACATACTGAGTCCGACTGGTAAGATATGAGGTAAGAAGATTTAACACCTTATTACGAATCCCATAGCGATAGAGCTTTGCCAGTAAAAGTCGATGGTCTACCAAATCAAAAGCACGTGAAAAATGTATAAATAACCCATCACAAACCTCTGACGGTCAACAGCATCAACAATTTTGTTTTGCAAGTATGATAGGGCAGTTTCTGTACTCTTTGATGGTGTAAAACCATGTTGTGCAGAAGAAAGCAAGTTATATTTATTAAAAAATGAAGTTAATTGATCTTTTAGACACATCTCTAAGACTTTTGATATACTACTTAGTAGACTTATTGCACGATAGTTGTCATAATTATTTGTATCGCCCTTTTTAAAAACAGGAATAGCCGATGCTATTTTCAGTTTACTGCCTCCTCAAATGATAAGTTGAGTTTTTTTAGTCTACCCATATCAGACAAACATATCATTGCAGTAAATTTTTTATAAAAAGTATTAGCGACAGTAAGATCATCAAGTTTGATATTATTCTGAAATATCAAAATATACTTTCTGTTGCTATTGTCATTCTTTCGCAAGTTAGTCATTAATTTATCTGCCACATAGCCCTAGACTTATTTTGAGAGTTAAAAATATAATCATCATTACTTTTTTTAATTGATCTCTATACATGGAATGCAATTTATTACCCAAGTACTATATTTTTTGTCAAATTTAGAAAGTTCCATATATAATGTAACATGTTCCTTTAATTTCACCCACTCTTCTGTTAGTGGTGCTATTTTGTCTCTCCTTGCTGTATTCAGATGACATTTCTTTAATGGAAAACAAACTTCAAAATAATGAAACAAAGTATCAACAAAAATATTAAAAGCATTCTCAGAGCAAGTTTCACAATACACATTGGTCCATTCTCCTTGCCTTAACAAACTGATAAAAGTTCGGAGTTTTCTTTAGAGAAATTTTTTTTATATTCTAACTCCAAGGTTAGATTTCCCAGTTGCTTTCAGCATCTATACTAAGATACTGTGGATAGTGATCAGAAAGACTCATGTTTACCACGGACACACAAGCTTTAAGACTGGTGTTTATAAAAAAAATATGTATACAGGTATTTTTGAGATACTTGAGAGGACTTTTGAGATACTCTCGTAGGGAATTTTTGTAGAACATAATGGCATCAAAATATCAGTCAAACAACAGAGGTAACACTATGTGATAAGAAGTTAATGTTAAAATCGCCACCACAATCTACAATTACAAATGAATAAAATGGAGTGCCCAAGTTTTCTAATAAATCACAGAACAATGCTAAAAACTGATTAAAATCGCCACTTGGTGGACGGTAAATGACAATCAAAATAATTTTTAAGGTGTCTATCCTTATACAGAAGTAACACTCTAAGACGCCTTCTACATAGGGCTCCGAAACATTACACACAGTATAGCTAAAAGAAAAATTGGCATGTTTAAAAATTGCTACACGGCTATTCTTGAAAATAGTGCGGCAGAAATAAGTACATAATGTAAAATTACAAAGTTTACTTTCGTCCAACTGTTGTGCACTTTGCCAGTCTTCACTCAACAATAAAAAGTCACAAGTATTGCAACCCACCAAAGAAATATCCAAATCTAAAATTTGAATTGAATATTCTGATGACAAATAGTCACGGGAGCAACCAATTCTTGGGTGACATCAGCATCGTATTCCTCTGTCAGAACCAAAGGCAGTATTTCGTGTACACTAATTACGTCTACAGGTTTTATAAATATTACATTTTTAATAGAAGATGAACTATAGTCAATCTTATTTTGTATTAGCCTTGCTATAAGCATATTTTTTACCTCGTAACCATTAGGATTTAATATGTTTAAGAAGGTTACCTTGGCCTCTGGACAGCTATTCACTGTGCACAGAAATTCTTGAAGGCGACAATTAAAACTATTTACAACATTAAAATGAGTCCCATACGTTAACAGACATGATAGGAAAATAAAACTGGTGTTTAAACATGATTTAAGGAGATTCCATATAGTCCCCATTTTAGGTATTTTACTGTTTGCAAAGTCATTTGATCCAGTAAGGACAATGACATAATAATTGCATTGAATAATTTTTGGTGAAAGAAGCAACATTCTCAAGCACATTCGCAACAAAATTCCCGCCAGGCTTAATAACCGACTGGACAACAAAACTTTTCAGAACATTTCTCAACACATTACAGAGATTCTTGTCATTATCATTAGCCAAAAATCAGGATTTTTTCCGGGGATTATATGTGTCATCAGACTGGATATTAAATCTATACCTGACCAGTCAGGTGCTGCCCTGGATCTATTTTATCTAAGAAAACTTGAGCTTGAGGTCGACTGTGAATATGTATGTCCTGATTTTTCATTACTAATTCACCTTGAAGTTTTTGCAGCTCGTTTCTGTACACTTCATTATCTGCTTCAAGAGTAGATATTGTAGTCAGCATACTTTTCCTAAAGTCATCAAACTCGTTTCTGCCATCTTCGAGTTTTTTATGTATTCCTTGTTCTTATCATTCTGGTTTAGTAAGTCTTTTTCCTTCTGTTTACATTCAATAGTTTTTTTGTTCAGATCAGAAATATGCTGAGAAATTGTATTTAAAAAGTCCTGTTCAGAAAGAAAGACCGGGTCTTCGAAGTCCTGAGTATTGCGCTTTAGGCGTGATATAATATTGTCAATGAATGTATTTATAATGAATGTATTTCTTTCTTTAAATCTGTAATTTTCTTCATTTTTGATGTTAAGGATCAAATTTCTCAACTTAGTATTTAAAAATAATTTAGAAACACGGCCGATAGCTGATGTTTACAGAGAGATAACACCGAACAGCTTTTGCCTACGCGTCTCTTAATATTTTTCAAAAAAGTAGCATATTGGAAAAAAATAAATAAATGGCGATTTTGCGCCATTTTTGATCTTTTACTGCAAGAGAGCTTCCGTGATAAATTGAAAAAGCTTTGATATATTGCCTTGAAATTTGATATGTAAGACGAATCACAATTAACCGAAAAAGTAATTAGCTTGAGGAATTTTGCCTGACCTAGTAAGGGAAATCAATTTTCTCGTTAGGATATTTCGGCAATAAAAATTTGATTAAATGTTGGTAGCTAATACTAAATTCTGGACAAACAAATTTTTGTCAGTAAGTGAAATGGCTGGCTGGAGAGGGGGGTGACGGGAGAATGGAAGGGATTGATCTAAACATATTGTGTTTTAAACGGTTTTTGAGGTGCAGGAAGTTCAATTTTACTAGTTATGACAGACGGGTTTAATTCATTTAATTATCTTGAAGTTTCCTTAATGAATCTTCTTTTGTCAAAGAACGCAAAGGTTATCACAATTGTATAATGTTCATAATTCTAAATTCTGGCCAAAGTCAATTTATCGATTTTTTAAATCCGGTATGAAAAAATCGGTAAATTGACTTTACGATATAGGGTCGTATATATATCAAAATAAAATAAATAAGTTCTTTTGCATTTTCAATACTAAAATAAATTATAACATAACATGTGTTAATCTATATTAACTGAATTAATAAAATAATTTTTTTCGGGTTTTTCAATTCCTCATTTTTGACACACTTTATATATAGTACTTCATCAAGAATATGCCGTACTTACACAGTTACAGTCATTAATTGCACTAATTAAAATGTTCATATGATTTGCAGAGCCTAATCCAGTTTGTTTTAATTCGTAATCCGAGGGAATTTTTCGAAATGTTTTACAAACGTCGTAAAACATTTACGATATTATCATCGTACACATTTAGCACTCAGACTTATGTTTCAGTGTTTAAAGCAATAAAACGATTCACACTCTTAGTGACGGTAGTAAAAATATTTATCGTGCTTTTGTATCGTTTCATCGGACAACTGTTGACATTGGTTCAACTAAAAATAATTCAGATTACTTTCTCATCTCTTCGATCGATAGGATAGTCTGGGACTAATGTCTGTTTCAGATATTCGCGGGTTATTTTCAGAATTTGCAATACGTACAAGTAGCTTATAAAATGTTTCTACTATGATAAAAGTTGTCGTTACTTACATTTTGTTCAAATGTTTTTGAAATAGGTGTGGACATACTTTCATGTTTTGAAGTCTGATGCCAGTTTCTTTTTGGTGTGGAAACATTAGAAAATTGTTTTATAAGAAATATAGTGGCGGAAGCAACAAAATTTCAATAAATAGTTAGTCATTAATGGGTAACTTTAAACTGGAGCCATCTCAGCAAGCAGCAAGATTTTACATTATATAAAAATTAGAAGTAATCAAGTGTGTTTACCCGTTAGTTCATTTTTGAGGTTCCATACCGCACAACGGAGCCCCTGTCTCTCACAGTAGTGTATTTCCTCAAAGGTTAAAGGGTTAGTTTAAAATGTCCCAAACCGCCAAAAAAAACTTAAAATAGTACTTGTAGCTTCAGATTCCTTAGTTGTTTCTCGCATAATTGGTATGGGTGTTAATAAAAAAAAATAGTTTTTTTATTTTTTTAGTAAAGAAAAAAATAGGGAAGAGTTCGATAAATTATTTGAATAGTGTGGTTGACATATATTTTGAGATAGTAAACATGGTCTTGTGGCGTTAAACTCGATGCGATTATTCGCTCCCTATTCTACGATTTTATAGAGGCCCTCGGTTAAAGAGACAAGCATTATTCTACGACTACGATCATCATTTCAGTCTTTGAAATAGGTTTGGGACACTGTATGTTGTAGTGGAGTGTATTCTTGTCAACATAGCTGAGAAAAGTTAGGCGCCAACAGTGTACCCTGTAAAACGTCAGCGTTGCTTTTGTGAGAGTCAGACGAATGACCATCAACTACTACGGAAATAGGTTTGTTGGGAAGAAAACTGACAATCCACGTATACAGTTTTGAAGAGAGACTATAGGTAGGAAGTTTGGTAAATAGTGCGTCATACCAAATTTAATCCAGTACTAAATCGAAAGCAATCAAATTATTGTCTCCCCATGGAATTCGATGGACTTGTTCGAGTTGTGAGATCTGCTTTGGACCTTTGAAGCCTGTGTTGCCTGTATGGATATGATGATACTTTCAAGGCAATTTTAATTTAATTAAAGGTAAGTAGTGATACTTGGAAATAGGGATATAGGTCTGTAGAGAGAAGAGCTTTTGATACCTTTTTAGGAATCCTTTCTTACAAGCCAGCTGTTAGGTGGGGAAAAATGTCGTTGTCATAGAGCACCCGGAATAATCTGATAATGATAGGAGCCAGTTCAGGGACGCAGTTTTTTATAAATATAATATTTATATACATATTTTATATAATATATATTCACCAGAAGTTAAAGGTAAGTGGTAAGTGACCAAAAAGATTGGTAAGAAAGAACTTTACCTCTTTTCGGCGTCTAGTAGGACGGGTAACCACCAGGGGAGGACCGTGCTCCGTCTAGAGACCGGCAGCTAACAATAAGTAGTAGTACAATAACGACCGTGGCAGTACTACCGCTTTCTATAAAAGTTACCGTGCAATGCAAATGCATGCTTCGGTGCTTGGAGAAAGTCGAAGGAAACTCCGACTCCATGCCGTGTAATACAGGGCAGAGAGTCACTAAAAGGGCAACCTCGGTTTAATGTAACAGTGCAAAGAACATATTCAAACGTTAAATTTTTTAGTTGCATTTTGTCTTATCCTGTTGGTCATTACTGAAAAGGCACTTGTATTTTTTGATTTGTTTAACACAAAAACCTGAAAAATCTGGTTCCTCATTTACTTTTAAAGATGAGTTATCTAAAAATTTTTATAAATCTATGAAAATAACGGGACATAAAGAATCCAAGAACAATATAACGCATACCAATTGTGTGTATGCAGGGTGCTCCAAACTCATTGGGCTATTAGAAGTATCTGTATAGTATTGCCACTTCTGTCTTAAACGGGAGCAACATCAGTTTTTTAATTGCAAAGCCCTGTATATTATTACATTTTTGTATTTTCCTGACCATACTAAATATATTGTGTGTTATTTTTCTTTTACTTAAATTCAACTTTTTTCGAAAATAATGACGTTTGAAAATTGACATTTTTGACCTTTTGAAGCCCCATCACTTTCAAACGACTAAACTCGAAAAAATAAAATTAATTTCATTTTTCTATCATAGTCTTATGACTTATCTATTTTCTCACATCAATTTCCGGTTTGACAGAAAGTGTCAAAATTTAATATTTCCAGTTACATCAGGAATAGGTGATACGTAATTAAAAACTAAGACAGAGAAGAAATGTATTTTATTTCAAGTTAAGTTGTTTGAAATTGCAGGACTTCAAAGGGTCAAAAGATGGAAAATAGTTGATTTTAGGTTATATATAACATGTATATATAACACAAAATTTATTCGGAATGTTCAGGAAAATACCAACAATATATATAATAAACACTAGTCGGGAGTTAATGTTACGCTGTAACGCGTGGCTATTCCCTCTGCTGCGACGAGACCTCTGAATAGGTGAGAACGGTAATAATACTTCCACATCTGGTCGTTATAATCTGTACTAAAAAATTACGTACGTATTGTAGACCCTCCCAAAAAAATGGAAAAATGGAAAAAGATAAGTAATTAAAACAATTTCAAAGGACACATTCGGAAACATTCTTGTAAAGCTAATACGGGCTGGTGTTCAGGTTCGTCTCATGCATAAATTACTTAAAATTCTGCCAGTGTGGAGGGGTCTAAACTACCGCGCATATCGCCAATCCCTTCACACCGGTTAACTTTTTCATCTTAAAACGAGGGAATTCCTTTTTGCGACACCATTGGCCCGACTCCAGCTAGTAGTATTAGCAGAATATCGACCAAAACTAACCCTCTAGCACTGAAGCTTTGCAGCTTTTTGTGCCAGTGTGGAGGGGTCTAAACTACCGCGCATATCGCCAATCCCTTCACACCGGTTAACTTTTTCAGCTTAAAACTGCAAATTTGTTCAGATCCAGTTTAGGGGAGTCCAGAGCAACAAATGCTTTTTGCTATCCAGTGCCTCACAGTGGAATACAATATGTACAGCTGTCCCATTTTCCCTACCGAAGAATCTGCATGTTAGGTCACCAGTGTATACCCCTAATTTACTCAGTTGGTCCTTGATAGTCATATGTGATCTGTCAGAATGCTCAGGATGCCTGTAAATATGCTTAACTGATTTCTGCTCTGAAGGAACAGATTGTCACCAGATCCACTGGTAAGTGCCACCTGCCAGTGAATCTTGTGACTATTTATTTATTTTATTTATTTATTTATTGCGTCAAGTACACTATAGATGTATACATTCTAAATGGTACATCATTATTAAATTATCCGTACAAATGAAGAGACAAATTAACACAAAACAGTAAGATACATTTACGAACTACTATAAACAAAAAATACTAATAATGGACAAATAAAAATATGTGGCTTAAAATTGCTATTATAGATTTTAATAAGTCCAACAACCAAAGCTGTGGTTTCATAGTTAGTTCCTTGCCATCCTTCTAAAAAACAATTGTCCTTCTAAAAACCATTGAGATTGTCTGATATTGCTAGCTGGAATACTATATATTATGGCTTCAAGTGCCACACTGTCCACCAAATTGTTCGTTATTTTATACAAAAATTTAAGCTGTTGCTCCTTCCTTCTTTGCTTCAAGCTCTTGAACCCACACAACATCAATCTTGTAAGAGATATCTTCTCACCAGCTCGATCCTATTAATGCTACTCAAATAAATGGGTGACCGGATTCCTGGCAAAACTCTGGAAGGCTACGGACAAAACATGTATGCAGACACATTATCGTATTTGTATTTTTGATATGCCGGGTGTTCCGTCTAATGAAGTTGAGCTCTCAAGGCTTTTCGAATGCTTTGAGAACATTGTTATCGATGTGTAAGTTAAAAGACATGTCACTCTGAAAAATAACTTATAGGTAATTCACTGATGGCACTACCTCTAGACTTTCGTCCTCTATCGAGTATAAGGTTAAGGTGGGATCATGGCAATTGAGGAATCTCGGTATCAATGGTCCAGATCGGCTGGTCAACATCAGCTGCGGAAAACTTCACGTGATCGACATTAACGACTTAAAACAGACAGACACATAATTATCTTAAAACAACCAGACATATCATTAATGAAAAGCAGGAACAGAATCAGTTCCAAGTGTGACCCCTGAGGGACACCCGAAGTTACCGTAGAAGAGTGGGTCACCGCACCACTCACAGTAACCCGCTGGAGACGCTAGATAAGTTGAGATGCACTCTAGGTAATGATATTCCTATTTCCTGGAACTTTTTCACCAGAAGAGGATGGCATACACCATCGAAAGCTTTCGACAAATCAGTGTACACGAGGTCCACTTGCTTTTCACCTTCCACTGATACAGTTACAAAGTTTTGATAGAGGGCAAGGTTGGTTGAACTCGAGCATTCTCTAAAAAAACCATGTTCGGGAATAATATATCTCCTGTAAGTTTAAAATATCTCATCCGTTAGAGTAGATTCAAAAAGTTTTGGAAGAGTAGGCAACATTGAAAAACCTCGGTAGTTTTCAATAGCTGTACGGTTTCCGGACTTGAAAACTGGCACCAAATTGGATTGTTCACAATAAGCAGGGAAACTGCCGTTGTCAAAGTTCGTTTGAAACCAATGATGAAGCGGTTTAACTAAAGAGGGACAATTATGCAAAAACAAAGGTAGAATACTGTCGCGGTCAGCAGACTTCGTTGTGTCGAGCAGTTTTAGCTTAAATGCTATTTCTTCGCAGTAGAAATGGAACAATCTGGTTCACATTCTTGGACACACTATAGTAACCGCGAAAGTGTTTAACAAAACCAATGCAATGTCTGGAGAGTGAATTTTTTTGCCTTGATACTTCATAGTTGTTGGAAATGGAGAATCTCTACGATGGTTTTTTGAGAAGTACCAAACACTTTTTAGATTCTCCGATATTAATTGTTCATTTTTAACACATGCAAAAGAGTCTAACTTGGTACATTTTATAGAATTTGTTCTTTTGGCCAATCACTCTTTTAAGAAGGCGATGTTAATGCCTTCAAAACGCGTCGATAAGGAAATCTGAGTCGCAATATGATACACGTCAGTTGGTAAGACAGGCACTTGAGAACTTTTATCTTGAATATTATTAAAGTCGCCAGAAAAACAATATTTTTAATTTTACACGTATTTCGACTGGTCATCATCAGACCTAAAATATATCAGAAAAACCTAAAGACTATTACTGACAAAAACAAAAAAATGTTTTGATATTACTTTAAAACTAAGCAGCTGTATGTTAAAAGTAAAAAGAACTATACATTTTACATATGAAACTAACACTGATTTGGAAATATTAAAAGTATAAAACCCATATTTTTGTCCAAACACTGTCTAAAAACTTCTCATACAAAAATAAATCTAAACAATTTAAAACAATAAAAATGAAACAAACATAGTATACCTCGATAAGACTTTATTTTTTATTATTATTAAAAATCAGTTAAGGTGCAAAATTAAAAATATCGTTGACACAGTTAAGTACTGACTCCTTTAACTTTCCTAATTTCCATTTTCTCCAGTAAATCTGGAGTTTTACTTTTTTTTTTAATTCCCCTGCGGGCACCTTCTCGCTACCCAGTAGCTAAAATCGTAATCCATCTACAGCAGGTCCTGTCTACTCCCAGGTCACTGAGTTTCTCTAGTATTGACGTGGGAGAGGCATTGCCCCACCTTATCAAGATAAGCTGCTAATAGCACTTCTTCATTTTAAATCGAATTCAGTTGATTTTTCTATCATCTAGGCATGCTGATCTTAATGAAATGAAAGTACCAGAAAGTCATCCTGAACAAACCTTACCACCAGTTTTTCAATTGCTTTGAGCGCAAAGCACGTACGGCTTATTGTCTGATTTTGCTTTCGAGTGGTTCAGCTTTATATGCTCGGGTATCAATGAATTAATAGCCCACTTGACCTTAGCTGGAGTTACCATACTTTTAGCGAATTGCCCTGAGAGGGGTTTCTTTCAATGTTCTACAACGCCAAGCTTCAGGCAGCTCTTCCAGAAATTGAAAAGTGGGAAAGAAATAGTTCGGTTATCGTGCCCTCCCATTTGACGTATACTCCACATTATGTGGATTGTAAAGTATGCTGTATCCTTCGAGAGTATCGTTTGGGGCTTGGCACATTTCGGAGTCCTTTCTACCTGTTCACAGTGCCTCCTCTGATTCTCTCTTTGCCTTTCTCAGCTCATTTTTATACACAGTGAGAGAGGCTTTATTCTCGTCCCTTAAAGAAAGATTTAAAATCGTAGTAGACAGACGAGTTTCTTACATATATAAAAAAAAGTGAGTGTTATGTGGTTTCTTATGGAATAATGAAATGGCTAAACACAAGAGAAGAGAATTTCTTCCGCTCGCGACGTAAAGAATCAACTAGACCAGTGGTCTCCAACCCATTGATCGCGAGCTACCGGTAGCTCACGAAGACATTTCTGGTAGTTCACAACATAATTTGTAAAAATCATAGCAGTGTCAATAAATTAAAAAAAAAATGACAATATGAAAACAAGAGCGCCAGCATCGCATGAATGTTTGAGAACACGAGAACGATCTAGATTGCTTTGAACGCCATAAATGCACATGTCGGGGATACAACGCGTTCAGTTTAAAACTCAAAGACATTGGACGTGTTAGTACACAGAGTGAGCAATAAAAAAGATTATGGCAAGCAGTAGTAAGAAAGAAGGGACATAAAATTTTCATTCGGAATGGGAAGAACAGTATTTTTTTTACAGAAGCTAAAGGTACACATGTATATTTGTTATATAATGCCTCTGTTTCGGTTTGTAAAAAAGGAAATTTTGAGAGGCATCATAAAAGTGTACATCCGAATGTTGAAAAATATTTTCCATTACATGCTGCCAACAGAAAAGAAAAATTGAAACAATTAAAGAACCAGTTAATTGGACAACAGTCAATATTTTTAAAAGCAGTTGACAAAAATAAGTCTGCAACGGAAGCATCATACCGTGTGTCCCAAATAATTGCACAAAAAAGAAACCGTGTGAAGATATTATAAAATAATAAAAATAAAATTATAAAACAGGCGTTTTTAGAAGCTGCAGATTCCTTATTTTGAAACTCTAAAAGTAAAGACGACATAGTTTCAGCAATAAAATCTATACAACTTTCTACTAAAACAGTGAAAAGGCGAGTGGAAGTAATGAGCAAGGATATTTTTTCACAGGCAAAAACTGACTTAGATAACTGTGTTTATTTCTCTCTTCAGCTGGATGAATCAACAGATGTGGTTGACATCTCCCAAATTGCCATGTTCGTCAGGATAGTTTTTAGTGATTTTATGATTAAATAAGGTCTTTTGAAATTTGCGGCCTGTGCGGCAATATACTTAAATCATTATAATTAAGGTACGAGACAGTTTACAGTTTTTGGTGGCCACGTTTAACTCTTTAAAAAAGGTATTATTGGTGCGTGAAGGCAAGGAACTAATTGCAGGGTAGGAGCACCAGTTGTGGCTACATTAAGCTATTAGACAAAATGGTCGTAATCGTATTTATGTAATATTTTTTTTCTATTGGTTAGGATAGTTTCTTACCATTGAAAATGTCTACGCTCACTGACGACTCACGATAACAGAATGGCATACACCACGTAACGTAACGTAATCTGTTTTACTAAAAAATTAACACAAATTCTTTTTATAAAAGTTTTCTTGATTTTCCTTTAAAATAGTCTGATGCAATTAATATTAATAATATTTTATTTAAAAGAAAAATTTAAAAAACCAGCTTCAAACACGTAAAAATTAACACATATTTCCAAACAAATCATTTTATTAAATCTTATCTTTGCTTGGGAATTCTTCAGGTCTCTCAATTCCGACCCTTATGTCTAGAGTTAATCAAAGGAAATATTTAAACAGTTTATACTTCCCTCGTAAGAGTAACCGTAAAAAAATTACTTTCAGATTTTCACGTTTCGGGGTCCTTAGATGCCGAAAAACATATCCTCGGTCTGTTTGTCTGACGGTCTTTTTGCAGCTAAGAAACTACTTATCCGATTGACTCCAAATGATGGTCAAAAATTAAGGGTCATTTGGGGATGAAATGGTAACATTTTGGTAAAAATCCAATATGGCGGAACAAAATGGCGGCCTAATGAAATGTTAAAAAAAATAATTACTAATAAACTATTTATCCAGTTTGCTTTTCACTGATCTATTCTAACACTTTAATGACCAAAAATAAAAAATAACTTAAACAATTCCTTAATTTATAGCCACCTTTATAGTTATATAAAACAGACCTACTTTCGAACCGTAAACTACAGAATCCTTAACTTATATCATATTTTTCGCAAGATTTTGTAAAAGGAAGGAAATACTAATTAGATTTTCTTATTATAAAATATAACCTGACAATGTATTCCTTAACAAAATTGTTTAAGGACATAAGGTTTCTTCAAATTGTACTATAGTTTGCATATATAAAGGGTGTTTAGTTTTTCTAAAGTCAACATCAGCTTTGGTTTCTAAAATGTAACAGCCCGTTATTACACGTCCATCCAATGGGTCTCTTCTTGCTGATTATAAATATACCAGATTTGATACCTTTACCTTTAAAGACACCCGAGAAATTGGACAATATCCCTGCCATAAGAGGCAATGTGTTGACAGAGGCGGAAAACTTGTCAATGGGAATATATTGCTTCTTATGGCATGGTTTTTTAAAAAAAAATTTCAGATGTTTTTAAAAATAAAGGTATCGTACACGGTATATTTATAATCAACAAGAAGAGACCTATTTGATGGAGGTTTAATATGCAGGATGTTACTTTTAACAAACTAAAGTTGATGTTAGATTAAAAAAAAACTTCCTTATATCTGCAAACCACATTTAAAAAAAATCGTACAATTTGAAGAAACTCTTATATTTAACTTATAAAAATACGGAAGTTGTGGGTGGTTTTTTAACCAAAAACCCTATACAGGGTGTCTGATTTTTGGACTACAAGTTTAATTTTTAGAAATATCAATAATATTATAAACAAAAGATAAATGGTTTTCTTTGAAAAAATCCCAAAAAAATAAACAAATAACAATTGGAAAGTGAAAAAAGAGCAACGCTCTGCTTTTTTTTAAATGGAGCACACTGTATAATATTATTTTATTATATGGGAAGCTTCTAGGTTTGCTACTTGTTGACTCCTCTTATGTATTAGAAATGAGAATCGTTTTCTCTCTTTCTAATACATCTCCTCATGTAGCAGAGTTTTTGATGTCGGCGGTCTTAGAAAACAAAAGTATCAAATTTAATATTTTTATAAGCAATAAGAATGGCATTTTTTGTATGATCTTGAGCACGCTATAGAGAGTATTAATCACCTACTTCGGGAGAAGCAGCAATACAACCGCTGCCGCGCTGTTCTGAAATACTTAAAAACTTTCTTTTTCCTTTTTTAAATCAGAAAATAGGCAATGGAATTCACCAAAAGTATTAATTATTTGATTTATTTCGTAGTCCCAAAGTTTTCAATTTAATTTTTTTGTCCCGGCAGTGAACCGGAAGCGCAAAAAGATCCTTGTCTTATATCCATGGCTTACTTTTATGCGCATAACGTAGTAACTTCGTCAGCTGACACCATGCTTTTGGGGTCGGCTTGGCGATTTTTTCCCTGTACCTCGTCTTTAGGGGCGCATACTTTAAAAGCGTCATTTCCGTTCGGGGTGAAGATCTTATGTATGTATGGTACTGTACGACTACTCATTGGATGCCAGGGTCATATTCTCTATATTTACGGCGACCATATCTATTCATTTTAATAGGACTGTACTTACTTTTAGATATCGTCCTTATGTCCTTTAATATCTTTGTCAAAACTCTTACTTTTAATGTTTTACTATTTATTCTTATAATTATTATAATTCGAAATTTCAGTCCGTTGCCTCGGCAAATATAGATATGATTAGAAGTACGAGGTAGAACACAGAGGAGTAAATTGTTAGTTCTCATTGAAATAACAAATTGTTTAGATTAAATAACATAATAGTTACTAAAAGACTAACCGTTTATGGAAACTCAAATCAAGCGCATATTCGCATGTTATTTACTGCAAAGGAAATAGTTCATATTCCAGTTATCAACGGAAAATGAATATATAATAAGATAAATAAACTCATTTGTTATTATTTTTCAAGAAATTTGAATTATGTTTGAAGTTTCAACTCTTCGTATATGGCATACCGTTTACTCAAGACAATATTTTTAACAAAATGGTTAATTCGCAAAAAAATTAGGTAAGGGAATCCAGCTGCCAGAGCACCTAAGGGAAAGATCCCCAAATTTCATTTAAATACTCAGAAAAATTGATATTCTTTGCCTGTGGACGTTCGCTGGTCGAGCAGAACTATTCATTTTCAACCTTGCATATACCTAATCTTATTGTTTAACCGATGACGATTATTACCAAGTACGGCCGGAAATAAACAGTACCTATACAAAGTTGGCTGTGCTTCTTTCTATGCGAGCAACATTATCTACAAATGAGGTATTGTAGATATGTCTCATACGCATATGGTCGAGATAATAGTGCAACGACCAATGCTCCGGTTTTAATATTGCCTTGAATAATCCGAAAGAAAGCGTAGGACGGCGTTCGGCGTTGCAACTGAATTTGAAGAGAATTTCCTTACAAACAATCCTGAAACAATTGGGTGCATTTTTTGTATATTATCTTGGCACATCAACAGTTACATCCTCGAGACATGTACCGCTCTAAGGGGAGGGTAAGGGGCGGCAGTTTCAAAATTAAGGCAAGCCAGAAAAAAATTACAATTAAAATATTAGAGGATATAGGATTATAAAAATTGAGGAAATTGACAAAAAGGAAAGCGGTGGCAAAACTTAGTATTGCAGATCTAAATATAAAATTATAAATTAAAGTAATTTTTATATAAGTCAGTTCTGGTACACTCCAGGTCATTTAAAGGATTTCCAGGTATTTCAAAACGTTTTCACATATTATCCCAAATACTTTTACGTTCTGGCAGTTTCAATTCCTACCTCTTTCTAATAATCCCGAAAACCTGTAACAGAATCATGGCGCGCTCTTTTCTGCATACAAATCCGACCATTCTTATAAAGATCACATCATACCTGATCTTGTCATTGGTATTATAGTAATTTGAGAATATCAATCTTCTTTAGGTTTGAATTCTCTTATACCAATGTATAAGAAAATTCAAAACTGAGCATGTCAATATACTCAGTAAAAAATAAATTTCTGGGCCACTCATTCACGTCTCATCCAATTTATATGGTCTCGATCTAATTGAAGCCTTTCTCGCATGTGCACTACAATTAATATCGATTTGACAACTGTTGGTAGGGAGTTAATTAAGTTTATGGAACCTTCTTACAGAATCGCCAGTTACATGAACTGGATCGACATCCCAAAGAAAGCAGTCCTCTGCTGAGATGGTAATCCTTGGACTCTTGGTCACTCTGGTACGGCTATCTAGTAAACTGTCGTGTTTCCTGAAATCGGCTTAACGTGTATCTATATTCACTTCAAACTTATGAGCGATGCACTCTTGAGTTTTTCATCCCTTAAGCAAAATGATAATATTTCTTGATTTATTAAATTGAGGTTTCGATATACTTTAAGCGTATCATGACTTAATTGGCAGATAATATAGTTCCGACACATTGGTTATTTTGCATGGTTTTAACCTGTACGGGTCATATTGCCTATTTAAAATACTACCGTTTTGCATGAACGTTTCCTAACGTGGCGTTAACCGCGTAGTTTTTCTGTTCTTCATTGGCATTTCGTTTGCTATGAAATGTTGTTGAAATTATATTTTTTAAAGCAATTCTGATTTCTACAGAAGTTTTTTTCGGTCCGTAAAAAATAAAGTATTGACATTACCTCGTTAGAGAGAAAAAAAGAATTACTTTTCAAATATAAATATTATATTTATATATTATATATTATTGCAAATGCCAATAAAAGCTGGCATTCGTAATCAGAAAGAACATATAAAAGTCTGATATAGCATGCCGTTAAAAAATGAAACCTTTTGATCAAGATCAGAGGTCAAGGTTTTTTATATGTGTGCAAAAATGACAAACTATATCTCACTGTTTTAAAATTATGTGTATTTTGAGTGAAAAAATCAACAATATTCGTAATTACCCTACACATTGTCTATACTCAGACTACAAAAACACAAAAACCCTTTTTTATAAGGCGTGTAGTGTATAGTGATATCAATCAAACTTAGAACATCAATAGTGTTTAAGTTACTTGTGTGGATTATTTTATTTTATGAATTTCTCAATTTTATAAGACTACAAGGTTAAAACCGTGCAAAATATTGAGGTGTGTGGGGCTCATTACTTCATAAGTTTTCATGTCTATTAAAATAAGCACAAAAAAATACTGTTCTAAAAAATACTCTGTTGAATCAAGTACAGTAAGGTACTCCCAAAAATGTTGGTCAAACGAAAAATGTTGGTCAAACGAGTTGTAAAAAAATTTAAAATGCACATTTATGGAAATTCAAATATTGATAATTCAGTGAAAGCCGAATCAGCTGCCTATTTAAATAGTAGATTATTAGAAAATTTATATAATTAAAAGATTATGATCTCCTCTTAACTTCTGAATTTTTAAAATATTATTTTAGATTAGATCCGGGGGTTATATACATATATATATATATATATATATATATATATATATATATATATATATATATATATATATATATATATATATATATATATATATATATAGTGTGACCCATTTAAAAGCGGAACGCGCTTTTATCTCAGGAATTAACTACCATGTTAGTTTCAAATTTTGGTGATGTGTATGGATTTAAAATATGATTATTTTGACACATTCAACTTTGACATCGCTCATTGGCGTGAGAGCCTAGAAGGGGGAAAATGGTACGAATTTTAAGAAAAGATATTAGGGTTTTTTTTAACGAAATTTTGATTCTCGATTCTTACTCAACATCATCAAGAACCTCCTTATAACAAATTTCAACAAAATAAGTCGATAGCCTTGGGAAATATGAGCTTTCAAAAAATGAATTTTTTTACATTTCCAAGGCAGAAATCTCTTAAACCATTGTCTTGATCAAGAAACACTATTTTACATTTTATAATTATTGTCACTATCTTTATCGAATTTAGAAACCAAAATAGTTCTAAGACGTACTCTAAAATATGTTCGAGTTCTTCAGCTTTCTTATTAAAATTATAAAATTGTTTTAAAGCAATTTTTTACTAAAATTCAATAAAGATCATTAAAATAATATAAAAATGTGAAATAGTGATTTTTGATTAAGACAATGGTTTAAGAGATTTCTGCCTTCGTATTTCATAAAGCTAATGACTTATTTTGGAGAAATTAGGTATAAGGGGGTTCTTAATGATGCTAAGTAAGAATCGAGAATCGAAATTTCGTTAAAAAAGTAGCTAATATCTTTTTCTTAAACATGGTACTATTTGTCCCCCTCTAGGCTTGCATGCCAATGAGCGATACCAAAGTTGAATATGTCGAAATTGGGCATTTAAAAATAGAACACATTTAACTATTTTTCTTAACAAAATTAGAAGTTTTTTTATATTTCATTTACAGAAAAATCGCAGCTTTTATGGATTAGTGAAAAGTTGAACGCTTTATGACAAGGGCTGTTTTTTTGGCGAAGCAGAGTTTTATTTGTCAGGACATGTGAACAGGCCCAAAAAAACTATTTCTGGGATTTACCATGTCGGATGAGGTTCAAGAAGTTCCTTTAAATGGCGCAAAGGTAAGGTATCTGGGAACGAGATCATCTGTCCGTATAAGTACACTCAATCAACATGGATAAGTACACTCAATCAACATGGATACAAGGCACATATTTTAACACGTTTTTGTACCTGATTTACGTCGTGCATGTAATTTTGCATATCAAGATCAAGTTTTTCAGCGGGACAGTGCGGCATGACATACTGCTGTTCATCAGTTTCTTCAAGAACATTTTCGGAACAATGTCATTTCACGTTTCACTTACACTTCTCATTCGGCGGATCTAACCTCTCCAGATGCATACATTTGGGGTATCACCAAAGATGAAGTCTTTAATCAGGCACCACAAAATATAGATGAGTTAAAGGCTTACATTCGAGCCTCTTCTGCAGTACATGCACAACCTTTATTTAATAAAGTCTGTCTTGAGAGGTGTGCACATTTAGAACATATTGTAAAGAATAAATAATACATATGGACAAATATTTGTATAATAAATAATTAATAACTTCAGTACTCTTTATTTTCGGTCATACTGTAATATTGATCAAATAAATTAATCGGCTTTATTTAAGATTACATTTAAAAAGATATCTTCTTAACTTTATAAATACGTTTTTCAAAATACATCAATGACTTTAGGTTACTGAATGTATTGAGATAGCCAACTCATTAATAGATATTGCACAGTGTTTATTGACTGAGTAATTTGACTTGAGGAATACAAAACATCTTGCACCCAAAATTAATTGGTTTCATTGAATAAAAAGAAAATACACATTCCTCTATCGGACTAATAATAAGATTAATCGATAATCCGCTATCGGTTTATTGTCACGCAATGTTATCTCCCCCTTATCTCAATTTACCTATTTTATTGATACGTACACACTGGGCAATGGAACAGTAGTTTATACGGGCGCGCGTCAGCCATAACACCTTAAAAAATCTCAATATTCCCGTGAACAGAAATAGATTAGATTAGCACAGTGTTGAATTTCTAATTGTTGTACCTCTTGTGCGATGATCCGACCAGTGGCGTAGTTCGCAAAGGGACTTGTTTTTATTGGAATGCGTATGTCCCTTATGATGTTTTTGTCTTGAGGCTAGTAAATGAATTCTATCGAGTGCATAGGGTTAACCATTTTTTCGTACGTGTTTTTGTGGTTTATTGATCTTTTAAAAGTTTAGTTATTGTTTTTGATTTCAATTTAATAATAATAATAATAAAGACGTTTATTAACCTTTATAGTACAATCCTAGGATACACTAAATACATAAAGAACACTAAGATATTCTATAAAGATCAAACAGTCAATTTTGCAGTTTCCCAGATCGGAAAATCTAGGGTCGGTTGTGACTCCAAAAAAAATTACAATTACAATAATATTAAAAACAAATAATTTACACGGACATAACACAAGACAATGTACTAATGTACAAATAACAAAAATACAGACTTATTTTGAAGGAAGATTAATTCTACACAATGGCATCTCATTATATAACAGCCCAGCCAAAATATAAAAGATATGGGGATTTTTAAAACTAAGTTAAAAACTTTTGGAAAAATAATTGTGCACAATACGTTCCCTAGAGTTAATTTTATCTTATATAGTTATTATATAACAGCCCAGCCAAAATTAAAAGATATGCGGATTTTTAAAACTAAGTTAGAAACTTCTGGAAAAATAATTATTCGCAACAAGTTCCCCAGAGTTAACATTATATTTTGCTCTAAAAAGCATTAGGAACAGGAAAAAAATTAAGAAGGCAAAAAGTGGGATAGTACGTAGTAGGAACGTACTAAAAAGTTTTTTTGATCTTTTTCCGAAAGGAAGAACACGTTAGAGAAAAATCAAATATCTTAAACTTATTCAATATGTTAACAATTCTATATGAACAAGATTTTTTTAAAAGTTCTTTATGATGTCTGGAAATGCTTAGTAAACTTCTCACTCGGAGATTCCGATCATGAGCATTAGAGAGAAATTTTATCCTTTTTGCAAGATAAGCCGGTTCACCAAATTTTAAAACTTTGTAATAGAACCAAGTCTCATAGAATAAACGGCGAGAGTGCATATTTAGCCAACCCCGGCATCCTTCAATTTGTGCGACAGCCCCTGTCTACGGCTACATCTAAGACAGGCATTCTGAAGTCTTTGAATACTACTAGAGTCATAAGAATCGACGTAAACATTATGACAAACATTGAAGTTCACTATTGTTTTGTTAAAGACACATTTTTATATTATTCAAAAATTGTAAGTGATCGGTAAAGTCATTACACGATTTCTATTTCCCCGTATAACAGCCCTCATATTATTAATACAATAATTATATGGGCTATATATATGGAAGTATTGTGATCTCGAATTTTTTCGAAAAATATAAGTTGGAGTTTTTCGACATTTTTGAAACTCTAAAACAAGAAAAATATGTATTGAGAATTAAACAATTATGTTGCTTTTGTGTCGTGCATGAACAGGTAAACAAAATTCGTGTGCACGATAAGTTGAGAACGGGCAAACCATTTGCTTCAAATTTATCTTAGAAGTAGATAGTATAGATATTCAGTAACTTTAAGGGGTATAAAAAAAAATTAAAAAAATCATTGCTAGAGAATGCTCAAACCGATTGTACTTAAGGTAGATAGTTGACTTTTTTTTGGATTATATCGCCTTATATATATAGAAATTTTTTTTTACCATACATATGTGGAACCTCTATTAAAAATGAAAGTATTTTTCATTCAGAAGAATTACCTTTCTTAAAAAACGGCGAAACATGCCAAATTTTTTTTTTCTATTTTTACATTTTTTGTCAAATTTCTTTTTTTTTGTCTATAAAATTATTTATTTCTACTATACATTTTTGTTGTTTTTTTTGCAAATTATGGCAATTTTTCTTTACTAAGGAAGGAGATTAAACAGCCCTTTAAAAAGAAATATAAACAATTTTTAAACATGTTTTGTATATAACATTTTTTCCACTATACAGGGACAGCCTAGGAGCAACTCCTTGACACTTTGAACGCCGTAGTAAAATGAGTTATTTCACACCTGGGACCCAAAATTCTTTTTCCGTTTTTTTTGTATATTTATTGTTATTTTTGTATATGTTTGGTTTATTTTGTTTTAGTTCCCAGGAAATAATTTTTCATTGAGGGACCAAATGTCCACCTGTGGGCATCGGCTATTTGTTTTTCGCTCTGGGCATTTTTTCTTAAAATGTAACTTAAGCTCAATTTGTCCGGCCCACGTTGAATTAGTGGTTTTTGCGGTCCCAGGAAGTGACTTTTCATTGGGGGCCAAATGTAAAACGGTGGGCATCGGCTATTTATTATTACTTTACGCATTTTGTTTTAAATTAAGTCCAATCTGCCTGGCTCATGCGGAATTTGCGATCTGTGGGATCAAAGAAGCAAGTGTCATATATAAAATGCATGTAAAATGTTCCGACCCGTGAGCACGCGGGTTTGAGCCAGAACAAACATAGTGCCCACGTGTGGTCGAAAGTGACGTGTTAAAACAAAAACATTTTTTTATTTGAGAAATTTTCATTTTCAAAAAACGGCATTTTTTTGCAAATAAACCTCAAGTATGAAGTCCTTTTTACGAACATATTCGGGAAGTAGCATGACTCCTAAAACACATTTCTTTTTTACTACGTATCGGTTGCATTAATATTATTTTTCTACTCGAAGATAACTTTATAATTAATAGAGACTTGTTCGATTTAATTTATCTCTTTCTCTCTTTAAGTTTTTACTGTTATTAAGTATTTCAATATTTTTTATTACTGTCCCTTGTTATACATGTCTGTATTATTTTGTTATACAGAAGTATCTCTGATTATAGTTGCTATGGACTAAACCTGTTTTATTATTATGGTTAAACTAAAATGCATTATATATTACTTTATATATTATATTCTACCTTATATTATAAAACCAATATTTCGTATCGAGAAAAGACCTCCATCAATTTTTTAAATTGTTTGTTTGGAACTCATTTTGTTCCACCATATTCAATTTATAGGAAAATATTACCCATTATCTCTATATAACACTCTGATTTTGTGTTTAATAGTTTTTAAGTTATACCACGAACAGGTCACTAGTCTGTGGAAATATCACTAATCATTTTTATTTGTTGCTGTGATGTTCAAAAGAATATTTTGAGTTATTTAACTATAAGTCACCAATATATCAAGTGAAGTAGTTTTCTATTTTATGGCTTTTTTTTGTATTGTAATTGTAAATCTACCATCTAATTACAACAAATAATTCTTTGGTGCTTTCTTTGCAAAATCGAAACATTTTGAATTTTTGAAAATCGTTTTCTATTTGATTTCTCATGACTTTGTTTGAAGCTTCCACAACTTCACTTTTAACGGTTATAAGCCCACTACTCACTATTCGGTTTGATTTGACGAATATTTCATCCACATTATCCATCAATTTTTTTGACAATACACCAAAAAAAAAATGATTTGATGCGGACGTATGGGTCGCCGAAGCCTACTTTGATAATTCGCCCAAAAGTCGGAATTGCCGCGCAAGGGATCGGACCACACCATTCTATGCGGGCGAATCAACGAATAGTGAGTAGCGGGCTACTCTTAGCGTTGTTGGATTCTTCAGACAACGCTCTTATCCCGTTACTCACTATTCGGTTCGATTCGATAATTAGATTCGTTAATTCATATGCATGAACGCATTGGCGAATCAACGAATATTTCATCCACACTATTCATCAATTTGTAATTAATTTGTTCGCATGGATTTTATGCGTTTCAGTGTTAAACAATACACAACAAACAAAAGAATTGATGCGGATGCATCGTTCGCTGAAGTCAAAGCCGAAATTGCCGCGTAACGAATTGCACGGACGAACGAGACCTTCTACTCTATACGGACCAATTAACAAATAGTGAATAGCGCGCTACGTATATAATGTTAACTACGTTTACACGGTAGGTAGTTTTATAATTGTTATTAGTTAGTATCAAAGTGATTTTAAAAAACATTTTCAAATAGCAATTTATTTTTTAATTAATCTCAAAAATTGAAAAACGGGTATTGGTCATTCTGTGTATTCTGTACTTATGTGCAGAACTATTGTCAATATTATTAAGTTTTGAATTAAAATACAAAATATGCCGTCGTATTTTCCTGCAACTTAAATTTTGGTTGTCGTTTATCATTAGATTGAATTAACACAAATTAAGAACTCACTATAAGACTTTAGTTAAGATTAAGAATAGTGCATTGTTGGATTTTATGCGTTTCAGTGTTAAACAATACACAACAAACAAAAGAATTGATGCGGATGCATCGTTCGCTGAAGTCAAAGCCGAAATTGCCGCGTAACGAATTGCACGGACGAACGAGACCTTCTACTCTATACGGACCAATTAACAAATAGTGAATAGCGCGCTACGTATGTAATGTTAACTACGTTTACACGGTAGGTAGTTTTATAATTGTTATTAGTTAGTATCAAAGTGAATTTAAAAAACATTTTCAAATAGCAATTTATTTTTTAATTAATCTCAAAAATTGAAAAACGGGTATTGGTCATTCTGTGTATTCTGTACTTATGTGCAGAACTATTGTCAATATTATTAAGTTTTGAATTAAAATACAAAATATGCCGTCGTATTTTCCTGCAACTTAAATTTTGGTTGTCGTTTATCATTAGATTGAATTAACACAAATTAAGAACTCACTATAAGACTTTAGTTAAGATTAAGAATAGTGCATTGTTGGATTAAATTATATTAGAATTAATTAATTAGCCAACCAATAAAATAAGTATTATGCGAACTACGCCAATGGTCTATGCTTAATAAAACATCAAGAAGGCGCGAATTCAAAACATCATTTATTTCCATGTCGGTTTGTTATAATATAGAGTGTTTCCATAAACACGCGCGCGCGTGTCCTCAGCGAAAATATCCTCGACCGACTATAAAATATCCGCTCCCCGTGTTTGTTGTGACGTTTCGATAAATGTTTGGATTGTCTGATCGAAAACAGACCCGGAGAATTTTAAATAAATCGACCCAGGAGATTAGTGTAGTGCGCCTCTTTGGCTATAGAGACACCTAGTTTATGGACTAAGTAGGCGCCCGATCGGCTTTTGTTCCACGCTCTGCCATGACAACATGGTCGTCTGGAGAGCCGAAGTGTACTGTGCCGTGTGTTTTTTAATCGTGGTGTGCCAGGCTCAAGATTTGTCGGACGTTGAAGGTATTGAATTGTATCTGTATCTTTTAAGTATTTTTTATATTAAATTTTAGATGCATATGTGTGTAATGTATAAAGATGCTGATGATAAACCAACAAGCCTATTTAATTTTATACTTTTACTACCCGACAAGTAAACATTTGGGTCATAAAAGTGTCGTAAATTCGGAATAATTTACGGTTTGTTTTGATAGGAAGCCTAGGAATAATAAATATTGTAGGTACATCAGCGAATTTGCTTAAAATTAGAAATTTATGCTATTGACGGTTCACTATTTGGGATCTGGCGATAATGTCAACGATAAAAGAAACAATATTTTTTATGCAGGACGGTTATTTATAAAATTTTGAATTTTTCGGTATGATAATATTTACAGGGTTATTCATGATTAGATATTTATATCAAAAAATATATCTATATAGAAAGAATATGAAATAGCTTTTTTTTACATGAAATATAGCTAGCAGTAATACAATTTTTATTAGGGATATTGATACTGCACATTGACAAATATGGATCAATAGCAACTGTTATTTTTAATTTTGTTGCATTTAGAATAATAAACAAATTTCTTTTTATGGATTTTTCGCAACTGAAAAAAAATATCTAACTTTATATCGATTGCAATAAATATTTGATAAAACTGAGATGTCACATGTGGACTAGGCTGTCTATGGAATGTTTCGATACATAATATAAAGAATATTATTTAAGCAAAAATAAGAAGTTGTTTAATTTACCTACCACAAACAGACAGACAGACTAGCACACATGTTGAGATATGTAATTTTCATAAATATTTGTTTCAATCTATTTAAAGTTAGATATTTTTATTCAATTGCGAAAAAGCCAATAAAGAAATTTTGTTTATCATTCTAAACGCAACAAGTAATTTGACACAATAAAAAAACATTATAGATGGCTGCAAAGGCAAAAACCGACACAAAACAAACATTTTTGTTTTGTATAGGTTACTTGTCAAAGTGACAATTTTTAAAAGTTTGAAATCAGTTCTGTTTTATTATAAATGTTTCTCTCTTATGATCGGTGCACTTGATGAGTCCCTAAGGATGATAGCATTTGTACAACACTGCTATGTGTCTATAAAAACTTAGATAAATCACACAATTTCTTATTTTTGCTTAAATAATATTCTTTATATTATGTATCAAAACATTCCGTGGACAGACTAGGTCCACATGTTGAGATATGTAATTTTATTAAATACTTGTTTGAGTCAATTTTAAGTTAGATACTTTTATTCAGTTGTGAAAAAGCCAAAAAAGAAATTTGTTTATCATTCTGAATGCAATAAATAATCTGAACACATTAAAAACAACATTATAGATGGCTTTAAAACTATCATATTTTTGTTTCTAGGTTACATGTCAAAGTGACATTCCGTATCGAAACATTCCGTAGACAGACTAGTCCACATGTTGAGATATGCACTTTTATTAAATACTTAACGCAACTTAAAGAAAGTTTCAATTTTCAGTTAATTCCCTTACATCTTTTAAAATCTTACAAAACAGCTTTGTCCAATTTTGATGCATAGAATACAGTGACGTAGCTAGGGTGAAAGGTCGGGGAGATGGGAAACATCGGTCATTTCGCATTCGCATGCTCTAATCCACTTAAGCAACTTCAGTATCAGCTTCTATATTCAAAAAATTATCTTTTGCTTAATTTTTTGTTTTAAAGACACGTTTAAAGACATAGGTTCCTCACAACACGGAGATTGTTGAACTTTGATCTCACTTCAGTTCAGGTCAAATGCACATTGCTTATTGCAATTTTGTTTCCAAAATTATATTACAAATATTAGTATTATAAACATATATTGTTTTAATTAAACAAGCATGTTATCAGAGTAACAATACAACAGTGAATAATGTTCATCACGGGCATGCAATGAAGGTTTTGAGTAATGTTCGCTGAAATCGTGGTTCGCAACTAGATAAGATAATCGGACGGATCAAATGTCGGAGGAAATATGATAATTCGTATATTAGGATAATACTTATTGTTAACGCGCGCTGTTTCACTAAAAATAATCTTATGATGATTCTTAGAATTACTGCATTATAGACATAGACATGTGTACGTCAATGTTACTAGTAAAACAAATCGAGTTATCATTCCTATCAGTGCCGCCCCAACTCAAATTGATGCCCTGGTTCGAATATTAAATATAAGGGGCATATTTCAAGGACTAAAAAAAAGGTTATCGCTTTTTGTTTTATACCTAATGTATTGCACAAACATAACATCAACTTCATGAAAATCAACGACAACAAAAAAAATAAGAAGAAAAGTCCTCACTTCTTGTAAGCGTTTATTTTATACTTATTTGACTCAATTTAGACGTCTTTAGGACCTGGCACCGTGGTGCATTGCACAACTTGCACATATAGCATCGATTTCTAGGTCTTAGTCAACAGAACTGTAAAAGATATTCCAAAAAAGTACTTAGTTACTTAGTAGATATTTTCAAAAAAAATATCTTAACAGGAGCATCTGGATACTGTAACTTTAAAGTTAGGGCTATGTTATTGTGTTATCGAGTTAAAAAAAAATGTGGCGTCCATAAACAAATGATGGTAATAGTGCATCCGGAAGTGGTATTTCAAAAAAAGAAATACATGTATCCCTTGATTCCACGGAAATTGTAAAAAACGTTTATCTCTTTTAGAGAAAGGGTATAATCAAAATGAAAGTTTGGGCAAAAGGTGCTTTTTAACTAAAGTTCCTTTATCGACGGTATAAGATATCGTGATGAAAACCATTACCCCAAGGAAACAACGGCCCGATATCGGCAAAATTAGGAGCATCGAAGAAGCTGACAAAGAGTTAATTCGAGAAAAATGTATGTATAATAAACAAATGATTCCTACAATATATTCTCTACAAAAGATACTTACAGTAGACGAAATTAACATTTCAAGCCTCCGGAGAATTGTTAAAGCGATGGGTTTTAAAGATCGGACCATAAATAAAAGGCAAGTGTGGAATCCCAGCGATTATAAGTATGGCGTCGGTATTATTTTTATTTCATACGGCAATATATCGCAGAAAATCGTCTAATCATGTATCTTGACGAAACATGCTTTGATACCCATGACACCCCCAAAAACGGATGGAACGATTTAATAAGTAAATGCCAAACCTAAGTTCTCTCAAATAAAGTACAGAGGATTACAATTTTGCATGGGGGTTGAAAAAATGGTTTTATTCGAAACTCTTTGTTATCATTACATCAAGATACAAATGCAAAATTATTTGAAGATTGGTTTCAAAATCGTCCTTTTTCAAATATTCCAAAAAATAGTGTAATTGTGATGGACAACGCTAGCTACCACAACCGCCAAATCAATAAATTGCCGAACTCAAACAATACAAAAAGAGAACTTCAGAACTATATGATGAAAAATGATATATATTTCGAGGAAATGTATACAAATATATTTGTGATAATCTTGCTAATGCCTCTGGTCATACAGTTTTGCATCTTCCTCCATATTATTGTATTTTTGTATACATATGCTAATCGAAATTTAATAGCAAAGTTTACTGTGTTCAAAATTTCTATAAAATGCAATGAAATTACATTTTGCAATTCTACTAATTATTCTAAAGATGTTTTATAAGATACACTTAATTCCTAAATTCAACGTTTTTGGATTAAAGGGTCATTTTTAAATAACTAATAAAAATACTAAATACCTAATCGAAATACTAACTGCGGTTAAATAAAACATTAGATTTTGAAAAATTCATAGCAAAGCTTAAAGTGTTGTCCATTTACCTCTTCACATTGAGCTAAATATAGCCAAAAAGGCATCCAAAACGTTAAGAAGGCTCTTAGTTTGTTCGATATTTCTAAATTCGTTTTCTAATCGTCGCACAGACGGGCAAAATTGAAAAAACCTGGCCAAAACTTAAACGAGGATATGTAGTAATAAAATTTCCTTAATGTGTTTATGAGAAATAATATTGTAAAAACTAATTAACATATTTGTCAATTGGCTACTAATCTGGTGGAAAATTTAATAATATAATAAATAAATACTTGACAAAAACATAATTATGTGTATAAAACCGAATTTAAATTGTTTTAAAAAATACTGCCTACATTTTACTGTTTTTATATTATTTAAAGTCATCAACGGCGTAAAATTAATAATTAATAAACTAATAACAGCATCATTTATTCTCAGAAATAATGTCGCATAACTAATTATTGTTTTTAATCCCCGGACCCGGAGTCTGAGTCACTTGAGCTATTAATTTCTGAGTCTTCATTAGTAGTATTAGTGGCAGATCCCTCTGGACGGGGGCTAATAATAAATCTAAGACTTCTTTTTCGAATGACTTGGACTTTCGCCTTGGAAGTTTTCGCATGCTTAATATGACTGGATCAGACGATATAAGCAGTCTCCAAGTTTTGTTGCCTTGAACACTTTCGGGAAAATCCTTCTCTATACTTCTTAATGTCTTTATTTAATGCCTTCTGGGCCTCGTCAGATAATTGTCCTATAGGCAATAAAAAAGATTCAATAATATCTGACGAGTTAATTAAAATTTTGTGGACCGTATTAGGCATGTTGTATCAAGGATATTTTTGTACAAGTATCCTAGCTGTTGTTAAAGCATAATCTTTAAATTTTTGTATATTTATACGGTATCCACTAGATATAGTTTGCAAAAATATTATTATTATCAGTGGTATGATAGCTCAATTGGTTAGGGCGATGCGCTAGACACGCAGAGGTGCGGGTTCGATTCCCGCTCGTACCATAACTTTTGCTGCTGATCATATTTTTCTAAAAAAAATCACTATTTTCACAGTTTGATTAAAATACTTCTACTTAACATCTATGTTGTTGAAAGACTTGGAAGAAGCCCCACATATATAACACTTTTTCGTGGATGTCGTAGATGAAGCAGCATTGCACATTTTGCCATCTACCATTGTAAAAAGTAAGTTGTGTTCAATGTCCTTGTGCCTACACTAATGGAAGTAGGTGTAAGGTTTTCTATTTCATTCTGCATGGTATTTATTTCTTGAAGTGTTAAATCAGTGGTCTCATGTATAAATTGAATTCTGATTGGACGAAAAGCGGGGTGAGCCTGGACGTGGATTTTGCCAAACTATTTTGTTTGTAGATTTATTTGGATCGTCGCATGTTAATAGAAGTGGCACAAAGGATGTTAAAAATATAGTGGCATTCGAACGTTCATCGCTGTCAAAATTTTGCTTGTATTGGCTATACCTAAGTGTCAAACAAGCAAGTTGAGGTTCTGTTAATGTTTCCAATACATCTTTTTGCACCTCCACTATACGATGGGCAGTATGGTTTAGTAAGGCTTGTAATTTTACTTCAGCTTTTTGCCCCGTGATTGTAACTGCATCCCGATTTGGGTAACAGCGCCCCTTGGCCTCCTGAATCTTCTTATACGATGGAAAACGTTTTTTATCTTCACTCCTTATGATCTGATATTGGTGTCTATTTGCTTTAACAAATACTGACAATGCTTTATCACCAGATAGCTGATCAACTTTTTCAGCTCTCTCTTTATATGCCTTTCTATAGTTCTGGGCCCTTTTTGGGGTTGAAAATTGTACATCTTTTATAACAGCTGCAGCATCTATACTTCCTTCAGCGCGCAGACTCATTTGAGCAGCATACACAGGCTCTGAGGAACTCATTGTTGATCCAACATATTCGGTTTGTCTTCGTTTTGTTCGTTCGCTACTAGTCTGGAAATTAACAGCAGGGCGACCACCTAAACTCGCTGTAGGTGATTGCACAAAAAAATGAAATTTTAAATTTGTTTCCAACCAAGTTTTGTTTTGGGCAAAATATCTTTCTTGTATTGGGCAGTCTTATATTTTAATTTAAAATCAGAAAGAAAATGTGAAAGCTTTTGTTTAATTACATTAGATAATACTTCAGGGCAATTAGTTAGATCTTTTACATACGAATGCAAATATTCGCAATTAGCTTCAATTTTTGTTGAATTGCATGTCAGTATTACTTCAGAAAGCGTTCTCATACTTAAAACAACATTTTCATCCGGATCTACGTCCCTTGATCCTGAAATAAATAAAAATAATTAGCCGTAAACGATTTGAAAACGATAAATTGGGGAAAATTCCAAGTGACACAAAACAAAGTTGATTAAGTTATCTCAAAAAGGCAGACAAAAGCGGAAAATATTTTTTCTCCATTTACTATTTAAAGTATTCAGCTACACAACTTTCCAGAAAGTTAAGCCCGGAAGATCCCGGAAGTTTACTAAAATATTAACAATAAAATTAAAACTATAATTTTGCACTACTCCAGAAAATTATTTCTGTATAAAATACACATAATTAAAAAATATTATTATTTTATATAAATAGTATAGCTAAAGGTACTACTTACCACCAGGAGTACAATCCATTTTACTTTGAGCACTATAATGTCTACAATATGTACACAAAAACAGCCAATATTTTTTCGCAAAAACACTTACGCGAACAACATTTAACATTCAACTATTGTCACCGTATTCAACGAAGAGCGCCATCTACGGAATTTCTAATTTTAAAAAGCCGAATGATCTATTAAAGCCCCTAGACGCGTAAAAGTGTGAAATAACAATCTTCCCGAATTGGGGTTCTGGCCAGTTTTTTGAAATTTTGCCCGTCTGTGCGTCGTCGCAGATCCTCCAGGTTTAACGGCTTAATTTTGAAAATAACATTTTTGAGGTGTCTCCAGAAAACATAATCGAGGGGCGTCAAGTCTCGGGCCCGAGCTGGTCATTCAATACTGCCCCTTCTCCCTACTCACCTTCCAAAAAAACACATTATCAAGGTATTCCCCGACTTCCTGAGCGTAGTGTTGGGGCGTACCATCCTACTGTATTATTATCTAAAAAACATTTTGGGTGTAAATTCAGTATTTTACAGTGGTAAAAAAGAATTTCCAAAGAATAGGAAAGAATTGCACCAAAGTCGAAACAGTTTCAGTACTTAATAATTGCAAATATCTGGCACCATTCAGATTCATATAAGGGTTCAATTATCAACCTATTATCCTAGCCCAAACGTTAAGTTTTTGTGGAAATTGGGTATGATGTGCTCGTATCAGAAAGTTCTTGCACGAGTGTTATTTTATGGGGGTAGAATTTTTCCGATGCACATCGGACATGTGGGATACGTCCTAGTTTAGATTATCCTGTGGAAACAAGGGGATTCTCCTTTAAACTGGCTAACATATGCAAAGCCTTATCACAATCTGTCGATCTTTTAGGATGGTCAGACCTCGCAGCATTCTTCACCTATCCCGTTGCATTGGATTTTGTGTCGAAATTTTGCACACAGGAGACTTTACTATTGGAAAATGGTAAACTTAACAATGTTGCAATTATCACCCGCGGCTTCGTCGCATGTCCATACCGGCTGGTCCAAATTTAATTAAAATTGGATGAGCGATTCTCGAGATATTTGGAGGTTTCCAGAGTTTTGTTACCACTGTATATTATATTAATATTGTTAAAATTGTGACATGTTTGATACACATAAGTGAGAGACAATTCAAAAAACTACGTATGTAATATAAGTTTATCTGATTTTCACAAAATGCACAAAACTAACCTAAAACACCATTATCTATACTGATCGTGGCTCGTGCCTGTCAAAAATCAAAAACCTTACCTCTGGCAAATACTTGCGGAATATGGTGTGACAATTGTGTTCGCATTTCTCTTTCTAGATTGTAATTTTTAAAATTTTTGTTTTTTGACCTTCGATGCGCTCCAGTTCGATAACGGTATGTCGGGTAAAAAAACTTTTTATTTTATTTTCCTAGTTTCCCAGTAATTAGGTTTTGTTCATTACAATCCATTTATTTTATATTAAGAACATGACTGAGAGTATGTTGTTACCTTATGTCTGGCTCTTTTTAAGTCACAAAATAAATTAAGATCCTGATTCAACCAATTTCACAGATCTCTTATTCTAGAGTAATATACTATAGCAATTAGGGGGGTGATTAAACATTTTCAATGTATTTTATCTCATTTTTGTTTTTAATTTTTATCTCCACTTTTTTTTTCTTTCTTTTTTAATACTTTTCATGTTCTTTTTTTTTTCATTTTAAATTCTTTTGTCTTGTTTTTTTTATTAATTTATTTACTTTTTTTGAGTATATTTAGATATATTTTATTTTATTGTTTAATAATGTTTTTTTTTATACCAAACCTTAAAATTATATACATAACAACACAAAAGTGATTAAATGAGCTGATAAAGAGTCGTGATCTACAGTAATGATTATACGTTTCGAGCGCATAGAAAAGAATATGTTGTGGATCAGCTACTTCATTACAGATATTACAATTTGGGCTGTCGGACAGTCCTAATTTAAATTTCTAGCTAGGGCAAATTATATGATTAGTCAGTAACCTACATATGATTTGTGTCATTTTTTTGTTACTGTTACTAAGAAACTAAGGCTTTATGGTTATTTTTGGTTTTACACCTCTAAAGTAAAAAAAAAGCTGTGTCGTATTGATGTTGCCAATCTTTCAGCATTTTCTCCTTAATTATTCTATAAAAGTCTGTTTTTGGGTTTTTATAGTTTGATAAGATTGTGCCGTCTTTAGTAGCTTTTTTGCTATTTTATCTACAGTTTCATTGCCTTTGATTCCTATATGAGCTTTAATCCAAACCAATTTAATAGTTTTTTGTTGATTAAAAATGTTATAATTTAAAATGAAAATTTCGGCCATGAGGTGGTCTATTTCTTTTAATGGAGCACTTGCATCGAGCTTCTGTATAGCACTAAGGCAAACATATATTTTTGGCCTTTATGTTCCAGGCATATCTTGAATGCTTCGATTATCGCGCTTAATTTCGCCGAGTAGTTTGTTAGTTAATGTTTATATTTCTACCGGGGTAGTATATTGGCACACTATTTTGTCATTTATTTTCGATCCATCTCTAGATATAGTTTCGTATTGTGGCCATTTTTTCCTAATTTCTTGTATAAACAGGTTATTCCGTTGCAGCTCGGGGACATGTCTGAAATCGTCCATAGTTTTAATAATAATTCTGTTGGAAAAATACTCATATGGAATCAAAAAGTTCTGAAGTTTATTGCTTGTACATATTTCCTCAGAAAATTCTGAAATGTATATAAAACTATCTACATAAAGTGGATTCTTCTTCACATTCCAATATCTGTGAGTAAGACATAATGCAGAGAGCTGATTAATTTTAGAAGCATGGGTCTATTTTTGAATATATCTTAATAAGAAATTTGTTTGATAAATATTCCCTACGTAAGTTTAGTGGTGGTTCAGTTTTCCAGTCCGTTTTCATTTGAGCATAGACACATCTCTCTTATAGCTCTTTCGAGATTTTCTTGGCTGCTGACAATAGTTTAATGAAACCTTTATACATTTTTAGTTATTTTGTTTCAGTATGATATTCTACGTCCACTTTTTTCAATTCATTATTTTGACAACTAGAAAGCTGTAAGCAAAAATGATTAATTTATTTTATTTTTAGTATAAAATTGGTCGTGATGAAATTCTCGTTTAGATAATTTAATGCGAGCTACCTTATTCTAATTTGAAAAACTTTTTTTCCTAACTTAAACGTACAGTATGTGAATGGATTGCAAATTTTTTCCCATGCTACTTTATCACAAGATTCACAAGAAAATTTTTGTATGGCTTTCTAGATGAAAAAATAAAAATTCGAAAAAAGTACCTTGACATCACAAAGTCTCATTCACAAATGACATGAGTATATAGAATATCATAATGAATCGAAATGAGTATAAAATATGTTTGTCGTAAAAACAAAATATGTTTCACAAATTGTACTTTAATATATCGGAAAATAAAAAAGTTATAAGAGTGTGGTGTGTGGGTGAACCCAGTGGCGTATTTAGGATTTTGGTCCCAAGGGCAGAGTTCGAATATCATAAAGTCTCACGATATGATCAAAAAAAAACCTTACTCCTGTGTTACTGTTCGCGTACTTCACGAATCAATGTTTTTTTTTATTTTATTTGAAATAGTTACCTGATACTACAAAACAAAAACATAGTTTAAGACCTTCAAGATTTAATTAAGTTAAATTGTGCCGTTGGATACGGGAATTGTCGTAAAAATTTGAACAATCGAAATATATTTGAAAATCTATTTTTGTGGTATTTGTGCCAAATTCTTAACGCATTGAGGGCATGTGTAGGCCGGCACGTAGCTAGAAATTTAGTTTGGAGGGGGGCTGCAAACCATAAGTTCAGTTCGGGAGTTTGTTTGAGACCCAACGGTCAAACCTCAGGAAAATTAGAAAGAACCCATACCAAAATATTTTTAGAGTTTCGGGGGGGGGGGGGGGGTCCAGACCCTCTAGTCCTCCCTGGCTGCCTTCCTTTTTCCAGGCTATATAATTTTTGTCGTCATAACATGTATGTATGGGTTTAGAAAAATAGCTATTTATGATACTAATGTGAAAAATGCATCTTTCAATGCATCGCATATGAAAGTTCAAATTCATCGAGTGCCTTCCAATATTATTCAAGATTTCATTTATCCATTAATTTATAAACCAGAAAGTACAGTTTTTTTTTCAAATTCATTGAACGATAAAAAACTACCTGCTTCTTCAATTTTATTTTTATGGGATACTTATACCTACGCGGTCAAAAATGCAATATGAAACGTTGTATAAACATTTCGAAAATAGGTGATATAAAAAAAAGTAAAGGATCCCACCCCGATAATTTCCTTTTTAAAGAGGCAATCCGAGAGCTACAAAGCCAAAAAATCCAAAGTATTTTCTAAAAAGGATGTAGAAAATTGTTTAACCAAAGACAACGATTCAATTTTTTTTTATTTATGAAGGTCACACTAATCATCGGAATTGCAAGAGAGACGAGCTATGTCGAATGAGCCTTGAAGACGTCACTTACAAAGGTGACATGTACTTGGCCATTGTACCTAATATTAAAACAAAACATACCCGATAATTTGTCATTTGTGGAAATATGGAAGGAATTAATTGGGTGGAAATAATTCGAAAATATGACAGGCTGCGTCCTCCGGGCTTTAACACCAACCGATATTTTTTTCAACACCGAAAGGTATTGCCGTAGAAATGTCTGATGGGATAAACACTTTTGGAGGTGTTTCGGAAAATGTGACTACTTTCCTGCGATTGCATGAACCGTCTAGATGGACACACTACGTTAAAAACCACGCAGATAATCTGGGGTAAAATACTGAAAGTCAAATAGTTATTTAGGATACTAGTATGAAAATGCATGTTTAAGTCACCCATATTTAATTATCAAACGTTTAATATACGATTCGGTTACAAAATGATTTTTTGCATTTCGTGTATTTTCTGCATTTCGTGTACTAGGGGGTCACAATCCCGATCTCCTGTTGATTTTAAACAAATTATTCTGTTTGATACCTTTATCTTAAAAGACACTATAGAAATTTGACAAAAACCCTGATATAAGTAAGACGCAATGTGTCGAGAAAACGAAAAACGTTCTACATAACGGAGTCAATGGGAATGTCTTGCCTCTTATGTCAGGGTTTTTTCTGAAGGTTCTCGGGTGTCTTTAAATTTATGAAGGATAGTATATTTAGATTCAATAGAAAGATCGTTAAAAGTGAAGTACCTTTTTTTTAAACACATAAACACGTAATGTAGAAAAGTTGTTTAGAATTAATTTTTTTCTTATTAATTTTCCATGTGTCTATGAAAATAGAAGTTCTCTTCGCCGTTTTTAAATTTTTTATTTTTAATTTTTTGAAGACCCTCCACAAAGAATTTCTAAAATACGAATTTTTTTTAATAGTTCCTTTGTTTAGTATCTTTATATCTCAAGCAAAAATGTTTACGAAGCCCTCTTTATATGAACTTTTTTCTCATTTTTACGAGATCAATCAACTCTCCAAGATTAGGACGTGAATTAATTTTCAATTGGTATATTAAGAAAAAAATAATGCGAGGATATGAAAGACTTTTTAATCTAATTAGGTGTATGTGAATGTTTTAAGAGCCACACATTTTAGTGCCGTTTCACATGGAGCGTATAGTCAGTCCTATCTCATCAGATCTCTTCAGCGCTGATCATAATACCCTCGCCATAAATTCTAACATATATATTAGGTTGTTTTTTCGGTTTATGGCTGACACACCACATATGGGTCAAAACTAATTTACATACGAATAGATTTTATCATTTTTCTGTTAGCAAGTAGTAATTTCTAAAAACAAATTTCTTTAAAATCAATATTCTGGCCATAAAAAGAATAGTTTTTTGCCGAAATATCTTTCGTCTTCTGAATAGTTGGTTGTACAGTCGTTATTGGGTTCCAGAGAAGTAATTAGCAGCTCTATAGTCTCATATAGTATGCCGTTAAGTTTCCACATACATATTTCTTACTTAATTACATGTCCTGCATTAGGGTGGCATAGAAAAATGATTCTACATATTTACTTCATTTTTAAAAATCGACTATTGAAAAATATTTTAAACTTATATCATTTTAAAAGTGGTGTTATGCCTTGTCACATAACTTTTAACTTCACCCCAACTAAATTAGACTTATAATATTTGGCTAATATTATTAATAATTTTTATAAACAGGCACCAAAGCCAAAGTCTCCGGTAATAAAGACCAAGGTGAATTTTGTTTTAGTCGTCAAGTTTCCAATAAATCTTTTCCTGGGTGACCCAAACGTCATCCCCTCAGGTCCGGATTTTAGTAGCCGTTAGTAGACCCGACGTAGCTATTCGGAAAACTGTTCATTTAAACATACGATGGCCATATGCTCCATGTGAAACTGCGATTATAAATATGCACTAAGTCGAGTAGACTGTGCATTTAAATATCTCGGATCAAAAAACAATAGTGAAAAATTATGTAAGGAAAATATCTTGAGGTTAATGGCATGATACCTTAACATGAAGAAATATCGATACTAGAAATATTCACACCCGTTAAGTCATATGGGACATGTTCCTGTTCACTATAAACTATAATCAGGGACCAGGGACAATGTTCTCATAAATAATTAGTTTCGGAAATACCAAAAACAAAATTAATATAAAATTAAATATAAATTAAATTTCAGGTTTTTCTAATGACTCCCCATTCAACGTTGAACCTAAGGTAGAAAACATCAGAGTAAAAGAGGGAACCCCCATAACCCTTAAATGTGCCAACCAGCTCACCAATCATACTATATGGGAATATAAGGTTAGTTCCCAAAATAGAAAATAGTATAAATTGTTTGTTTTTGTATAAGGTTATTAATAATCCTTTAAAATTTGGAACTTACAACTTGTTATTCCTTTATATATACTTTATAATTGAATGTTGATAATTCGGGATATGTTTCATTGACTAATTTTTCAATATACAAGTTCGCTAAGTTTTTGTTTTTAGGTTCTTAATTTGTATTCTGCATTCTAAAAGCAAATTGATTTTTCAGTGACCTATAAAACAGTATAATTAATATTTGGTACATTCTACAGAGTGGTCTGTGTCTGGATACTCCAGCTCTCAGTGAACATAGTCCTCCCTCAGATCGCTCCCTATTTTCAATATAATTATTCAGAGTATTCTAAAGAATGTTTTGTGAATTTAAGTATTTTATTAAATAAATAGGAGTAAAAATATCAATATAGAAATGGAGGAGAAGATCTTAAAGATCAGAAAGCTGCGTCTTCGGGCCATAAGGCGGTTTCGTGAAACCCTGTCACCTTACTAGTCCTGCAATGAACTCTATGGGTTATTTTACCAATCTAGCAAGCAAGAACCTCAAAAATGATCACGAGTTAGTTACAAGACCGGACAAACCTTTCTTTTGCGACTCTTCCACTCATACTGACCATTCTGGGCCGCTAGGTGCTATTTTCATAAAAAAGATTTTGTGAATAACCATGAACCGTGTAGACTAATTAAAACTGACTACGACAAATCAAATTTTTTGCCCTTGCCACCCTCTCAGTGACAGATTCGTTCCTCTCTGTACCTCATCCCCATTAAGGGATAGATACCTGAATGAAGATCCTCAGAATGGGCTGGAAACTTGCCACTTCTCAAGAAGAGTTCACCAGGTTCTAAACCTCCGTTGGAAAACTAACCTCCTATCAAACGGTATCGGGTTTTTCAATAGTCAACGTTCCTGAAAGAGCGCCTGGGACGTTGACTAACTGCATAACATGTAATTATTCAAACAACAGTAATATGTTCAATACGTCCTTACCATGTACCTATGTGCATACGGAAAGGGGCGTTATTGACAATACATAACCGTTTGAGATCTGATAAACAAGGCAAAGTTAAAAGGGGAAGTGGCGTTTCTGAAAAAAATGCCCCTAGTCCTATTAGTACTCATGAGATAGATGCGTAGCGAACACTAACTGACCTCAATAAATATCACCTAGATTGTTCCAAATGCCAGTGGTACTCTTTTATAGATTCTACAAAAGGTAATACGTGCACCAGTTTTCATTCAATCATCTTAAAAATGTGGAATATAAATTTAAAAAACTAAAAAAAAAACAAATAAAATAAACTATATATAAATTAATCACATCCTGAATTATTAGCATTCAATTATAAAACACCCTGGATATAAAAAGCTTAAATTTAAATACAGTGAAATAACTGCCCATTTATTGAAATTTGTGGATAATTTTGTAGTTTAAAACGCAATTATCATAGTAATAACTGCAATGAGATAAATAATAAAAAAAAAACAATAAGATTTTCTTAGTTCTCACTTGTTTGAGAAAAGTCAAGAAATTTTCGGCTACATAGTTCATATATATGTTTTTGTAACTTTATTCGATATAATTCACAATATATTATTTACACGACTTATTGTAAAATACAATTTTAAAACAATAAATAAAAACAAAAAAGTAAATAACGTCCGTAGAATAAATTAATAGGAAGTTTTAACGGCCATTCGGACAAATAATTCTGCTTTAGATAAGCTAATTCAGGTATAGGGTCCAAATGTCATGGACCATTATACCGACAAGCCTTTAAGCATTTTTCATCATCTCTACCGGCATAATTGACGACGTTTCGCCCTTTTGAGGCTCATCAGGCCAATGCAGTCATATGGTACTTATTGAAACTTTGGTCTAAAAAGCCGATATCATGGATTTTCATCCTTTGGCGCCGTCGTTTCGCCAACAATAGTTGGTATCGCACGGCAAACAGAAAATTGAAAGCCTTCGCATATCGCGCTTGTGTTTTTAACTTTTACATTACTACTAGAGGTTCAAATAACAAGCCTCACACTTATACCCATAGATGACGCTTCTTTACTCCTTGGGTTAATTTCTTACTGCCTTAACTTTTCATCGTATATAGTCAAACTGTCGTTGAATGTTTTTCATCATCTCTACCATATAGCTGCATATTGGCCTGATGAGCCCCAAAAGGGCGAAACGTCATCAATTGTCCCGGTAGAGGTAGTGAAAAATGCTTAAAGGCTTGTCGGCATAATGGTCCATGAGATTTGGACCCTATACCTGAATTAGCTTATCTAAGGGAGAATTATTTGTCCGAATGGCCGTTAAACTTCCATTGATAAATAAAAAATTCTAAGGATTCAATGACATACTTATTTAAAAAACACATGTACAATTATCACAACTCAATAAAATTCGGGCTTCTTAGGTGAATTAGTATAAAAACTCCTTAATATAAGAAAGCATGGATATTCTTTTACTTTCAGGTTTTTCGCCCTTCAAATCTCTTTTATTAATAGTGAAGATGTGTGTATAATAATGTTAATAGTTTATATATTATGACCATTCCTGGTGAAAATTAAAATGTTTGTTAAAGAAAGTTGGTTAAAAAGTTCTTCATGTCGATGAACGCGGTTTTCATGATAATCGCCTCCCCCCCATTTGTCTCGCTTTAAGTTAATCACAATATTAACTAGCCCAAGTTTAACATTTTCATACAAAATTATTTTGGAGTTACAGGGTGACCTGAATAGATCATAACTTTGACGTAAACATATATGGTACCTAACCTGGGTGACTTATTTAAAACTATATATTTGGGACACCCATTATACATGAAAATAAATTTGTGTAAATACTTAAAACTTGGCGAGGAAGTTTTGTATTGAACTTTTTTTTATATTTTTAACACAAACCGAGACAAAGAGGGGGGCATAATATGATAAGGAATCTGTACTTTTGATTTATGGTTTATTGCTTTTAAGTATGTTGTCATTCTTACTGGTTACCAGTGAGTGAGTTAAAAACTTTTAGGGTGTTACGGCCCTAGTTTTCAGATCTTAAATTACACTTAGTATTGTCATCGTACTGCCATTTACAAAGTCCTTTATCTCAATTTAACTTTAAGCCTGTGAACACTGCAACGTGTAGGGGTTACAATACATGTGCCATATAGGGAGGTAATTTCATAATGGTTCTAATCAACTTGATAGAGATATGAGTTATATATCCATCATTAATTAATAATACTGGTCTCTCACGGCCAATATTTTTCACAAACATATCTTTGAGCCAATTGTAAAATAAAGTTTTCTCCATCCACCCTCGATCAATTGCGGCAACAGCAGTTTGTGTTGGTGTTTCTTAACCTATACAATTATCTATATTTTCCTTTGAAAACGCAAAGTAACAGATTATTTCTTCCTTCAGCAGAACAACATACCAATACTTACTAATGTATTTTCTCCCCAAGATGCACTAGTTCTGCGTTGGCCCGGTACACTATTAACAACGACAATCGTTGTTTTATATGGATCGTGGCAAAAATACTTTCATCAGAATTATAAATCTGACCTGGTATTGCTTCTAGCTTCAGTTCCTTTACAATCTCAGATAATTTTTTAAAAATGTTATAGGCTATCCATAGATTTATTTGATAAGATATGTCATGCTCAATACTTTGAGCATTTTTATTAGATTAGTGTTTACTTTGTCTGAAAGAAACGGGCCAGTCAGTGCCAGGTTGTAGGTTATTAGACTTTAAATCTAGTTTTTAATTTATTTTGTCTAAATGTTTACTGCACTAGATCAAAAACATCGTCTCGAGACGGTCCAAATTATTTTTCTCCATTATTTTCATACAGCTTGCTAGTTGTTTCTTTATCAGTAGAATATAGGTATGACACTATATTACACACTTTTTGCCGTCTTGTAATCTGTTGCCTTGCCCTCCCTTTAAATCTAAGCTTCTTAATTAAAAAGCCACACCCCTTTTGTGTTTTTCGCATATATGTTCGCACCATGTTCTACAACAATTGATTGATTGATTGATTTCCGTTTTAGAACTTATTTAAAATTATTTTAAGTGTGCAGTTGACTTCAAATTTTGCATACAAATTAGATGTGATATAGGGATAAGCTGGTAAAATTTTGGTACGAATTCACCATGATGTAAAAAATAGTAATCTAATGAAATTGTTAAAATACCTCTGCGTAAAACTTATTACTTATTCTTTTTTTTTAATTATGCTAAAGTGTGGCATAGGAAGAAACAGTAAAATATTGGTTCGAATCCAATATGATGGCCGACTAAAAATGTTTGGAAATACAGTATATATATGTTACTAAATGACACTGTGCGGAATTTAACTTCACTATTGCTAACAAAAGGAAATATTCAATAACGAAGGAAGTATCGCGTGAAGGAAATTTACCTATTTTTTCTTTAGAGAAAGAAAGAAAATTTAATTGGATATTAATGACAGCTTTGTAAAATGGGAACAAATAATTTTATTCAATTCAGCTCTAGGATACTCACTTTGCTTACATTTTATGGAGCATTTTATTTAAAACTTTAAATATTTCATCAGTTATTACTTAGGAAACTTACTTAGGATTTATATCTCAAAAATGTGATTTTTTCTAACAAATCAGGTAATGTTTTCTTCAGTGGCGGACTAAGGGCCGGGAGGGTCTTCCATTTCAGAGCCCCTTTTTTGAGGATGACCGTTTTTTACCAAGAGGAAGAATAACAAGCAAATGCAAGAATACCAAAGGAAGAATTAAAACGTTTATTAATAAGTTTTCTCTGGATATATTTTGATAATATTTAGAAAATATATTCTGCTATTTTCATTCTTAATGCGTTGCTGGTTTGGCACATTAAAAGTTAAATAAATATATAATTAAGTCACTGATTTTCTGTCACATTATCAATGCAGATTGAGCACCTTAGATGCGTTAGTTTGCCTATAGACAATTATGCAAAACAAATAATAGATTTAATATCCTTAAAAACTAAATCATCTATTGCTTTGTTTCTACTCAGGAAAGCTCGCAACTCGAGTGTAGATGAAGAAACGTTTAAAAATATTTCGATTTCTCATTAAACATTCCAGTAATATCTGCTTCAGCTTGGAGTACTTTGCCACTTTGCCCTAACGCGTCACAGAAAGGTGTTACACGTATGTGCAGGAACAAATGCAGATAAAAGTGATATTATTCGGTAACAAATGTATCTACCTAAGAGCCAATACTAACAGTTTTTGTATTGGAAAAAAAATTTACATAACTTGTTTTGCACCTCTTCTAGGTGCCTGTTCAAAATGAAAAATAACTTTTATATCGACTTCATGTCTAATAACATATTGTTTTTTAAAAGAGCATGAATTTGAATAAACACAATAAATTTTTACTATTTTGATTTTGACGTTAGTAAAATACGATTGTCATAAGAACTTTGGGTATCCCCACCTCTCCCCAACAACTCGGGTTTTTTTTGAAAACCAGAGACTTATGAAGATGTTAAGGGATTGCAAAGTTTAATTTCTTTATTTTTGGACGAACAGTGTAGGTATTATTATATGTTCTCAATACTCCCTCAAAATAAGATACTTTGGTACTAGGCGGAATCAAAGAGCTTTAGATGAGTGTATAAGTGTTTTATGATTAATAATATAATTAACAATAAAACATATTGCAATTTCGGGAATAACTTCTCCCGTTTATTTGTGTGGTCTTTTTATTATAACTAATTTCATTCATAGTTGTTATGATTTTTATTGCTTACAAGTTTACTATATGTGTTCTATATTCTATATATTGTCCCGTACTACTTGCATGGAATCATACTGAGCACTTCAACCGGTATCCCAAAATATCTTCTGACATTTTACAATATATTTCTTGTTATAGAGAACTTTCTGAAAACAAAGAGAAATGCTGGCCAATTGGTTTATCCAGTGCCATTAAACAAACAAACAAAAGTTTAATCTATGGGCAGAAGTAGAGAAAAATTATTATAATTTTTTATTGTGGCAAACTACATAAACCTTAGAGTAAGAATTAAAGTAGAGATCACAATTCATTCATAAATCACTTTAGGGGTATGCGCCAACATAGTTTCCCTATTTTTCACATTCTATCGACCAATGTTTACGATAAACCAAGAAGGGGGGCTGGCCCTTGTTCAAGCCGTGGCCATTTATTGGCGACTGCCAGTGGCGGCGCGAGTTTTCACTTCCCGCGTAAGGAAATATCATTCTGTTTCGGGATAGCTAAAAAATCCACTTACTCGATTAACTTTAGTTTTAATTTATTTTCCACAAAATTACGTCTGATACAAAAAAAAACTGGTAAAATATTGGTATGAATTCAATATGGCGAAACAAAATGACAACCTGTTAAAATATTTGATGTACGAAAATGAAGAAATGGGTCATGCTTCATTATCGTTGACAAAAGGAAGGATTCTTGCCTATTCCTTAATGAGGCAAATTTTTTACAAATATCAAAGAAATAATCGGTCCCTACTTCGCTATTAAAATCAAACCAATAAGTTAGGTACGTTTAAAAGGAAATTAGTTATTTACTATTATTAAACTTTAGTTTTTAGTTGTGTTTGCCTTATGTCACTGTCATTTTGTAATTGTGGTATTTAGAAAAATTATTTGTTCAGTTGTTAAAAATGTCATCTTAAACCTGAGACTGTCAAGTTAGACCTTGTCTAAATATAAACCTCTTTAGTGAATACTATTGTTAGAGTTTTAAACTATCATCAATGCTTTTAACGCGCTTTTATTGGCTTCCTACTCGTCTTTTTAATGTTTGTATGTCTGGTTGAAATCTTGTAATGGATTTTTCACGACTTCCATTACTGATTATTTTCAAATTTGACATGCATATACTTTCGGATATAAAAAATCCGAATTTTTTTAGTCAATGTTTAGAAATCCAAAATGACGGCTTCAATACGGCAGACGAATTTTGTAACTTTGTAGATTAAACTGAAAATTGGTGCTTAGGAAAATTTAAGAGTGTCAGCATTTAAAAATATTCAAAATAGCGGTGCCAAAATGACAATGTCAACAGGTCGGACAGATGATTTTAACATTTGAGGGGATTATTTAAGAATGCACAACAAAAATCAAAATGGTGGCGCCAATATAGCGAACGCATTTTGTTATTTGTACAGATTCCGCTGATATTTCAGTATCTAGAAGTATTTAAGAATGAAAGTTATGAAATTTTAGTCAATATTTGAAAATTAAAAATGACGGCACCAACATAGCAGACTAATTTTTAAATGTTTGCAGATTTGATTAAAATTCGGCATTTAGGGGTATTTTAGACTGCACATCATGAATTTTTGTCAACATTTTAAAAATTCAAGATTGTAATGCCAACATGGCGGCGAATTTTTAACATTTGTACAGATTTGAGAATACATATCATATATTTTTTGTAAATATTTAAAAAATGAGAGTAGCATTGCCTAGATTGCGAGCGAATTTTAACATTTATACAGATTTGATTAAAAATCGATATAAAGTAATTTGCACATTGCACATTTTTAGTAATAAATATTCAAAATGGGGATGTCATCAATCAATCAATCCGATAAGTACTTTTTTCAGATATTTTTAAACATTGAATTGGGCTACCGTTTTGTTCCCCTATTTTGAATTTGTCTCAACATTTTTACCATTTCATCCCTACATAATATTTGATTTTTGAGCAAAATTTAAACATAATCGTAGTAGTTTTCTGCATTGACTTTTATAACATTTTATTAAGCCGCCGTTTTAGATTTGCGGTAAAACTTATCCGTTGATGGTCATGTCACACCTAATTTTTCTGCAAAATTTGAATAAAATGGATAAGCAGTTTTTTAGTAATATTTTTTAACATTTCAATAGACCCCCATATTGTTCAGCCATATTGGGTTTTTATCAAAATGTTACCACGTCATCATCATATGACCTTCAATTTTTAACCAGAACTTGAAGTAAATAGGACAAGCAGTTCTTGAGCTTTGTCTCGTAGAGACATACAGACTAACCGGCGGAACTCAGAAAACATGTTTTTTTGCAACTAGAATACTTTCCTCTTGCGTTGAAAGTAAAAAAACGAGCGCTATAAGATAAGAATAGCTTAGCCAATTGTCATATTGTTTTTCAATATCCTAAATCTTAAATTGTAACCAGTTTAGAACATGTTTACGAACACATTTTTAATTACCCAAAGAATCACCATTTAAATTCCTTTACCTGACAACATTTATATAAAAAATTGGCCTAACTCAAGTGAAAATTAAAAAAAAGCGCGAAATCATCCGAAACTTTATTTTTTTCCCCAGATTTCATCCAAAATCTAGTGATTTTTCGAAATTGCAGTGCGTTTTTTTTAGCGTGAGACTCCTTTGACTATTTTAACATAGTATAGATATATTCTATAATTATTTTAATTCTCTGATAGGAAAAACTATTCTAATCGTCAAAAAAATCACCTCAGAGTCTTTCTTGTATCATTTTGCTTCTGAGGATTCTCACATGACCCCCGACGAAATAAACGTTCTATTATACCGAACCGGATTGGTCAATACGTCATGTGAATAAGGTATCTTCCATTAGACATGTCTCCTGGAAAAGGAAATCTTGCTGTTTACTTAGTGATTAAAAGAAAATTCCAAACTTAAACGGCCATTTTTTTACAAACTTACATTGCCGTACCATAGTTAGGTCAACTAAAGCTCCTAGTTTCGCAATGTCCAAGATAAAGTAAATAAGACTTATTTAATAAATATTTAAAAAATCAATGTTCTTCTAATGTCACCGCAACTTTAGAACGCTGCTTCTTGAAGTAAGGCAACATATAATTAGAAGATTTGAACCACATCAACAAATACACAATAATACATTAAAACACATGCAGTAGTGCCGCCAAGAAAAGCTTGGTATCTAATAAAATATTTTTTAGCAAATTAATTTCTTTAATGTTTAAATTTATTGTAGTTTTACGACCGGCTATTGGTTTTAAGCCATGCAGGTCACGTGAGCCTGTATCAATCTTTACTGTAGACTATTGTACTTTTTTGCTATAAAGATCCCTTGTCAATGAAAGTGGGTTGGTTTAATACCACAGTGGGATGGTATAATACGTGGAGTTGTCGATCGGATTTGCCATATCTAACTAAAACTCTTGTTGTTACTGGTGTAATATGATCTGAGGCTTTTGAGGATATTTTAGTTTGTATTTTACTATTTTGGAATAAAAGTAATTTCTTTATACTGCTTAGAAACTAATACTGGAAACACATTACTAATCTTTATAATATAAATTACTATATATTACTAATCTTTATAATATAAATCGGTATAAACATTGGAGTTCCTGGCTAGTCGTACGATCGGACCTTATACTGTGAGGTAATCTTGGCGGTGGCCAAGATTACCTCACTAAATATGTAAATAATGAACACTATTTTTATTCTTAACCCAAAAGGAACGCATGCGAAAAACGTACGCCACAAAGGTTTAGGATTTGATTTGCAAAAGAATTAAATAATTAATTAATCTTACACATTTTTTCTGAACTACACACTTTAATTCGTGGTAATAGGACAGCATTATCTTGTCCTACAGTCAGTGGAGTAGCTACAATCCCGTCATGCGGTGGGCCTACTGATGCTAGAAGCTCGTCAATATTGTACAATGGAGCTCAAGCAAAACTATGGACGACTTTTTGTCGGTACATGCCTATAGTATATAGTATCTTTTTCGAAAACCGCGTTTTTTCCTTCCACACGTTTTTAAATGTGTGTAATAAAATTTGTAGTTATGCCTAACCATTACAGCTCCTGTAAAACATACTGTCTTGATAGTGCCAGTTCTTGCTAATATCAAAAAGGAATCTTAAAAAAAGTCTCGAATTTCGACGCTTCTGTTATGACGATGTCATCTGGATAAAAGTTTTTGTTGGGCCAACACAATATTTGATAACATGCTTATCAAATGGTTAGTATTTTATTTATTTAAATTTGGACTCCCTATAGACTTACCGGGCTCGGGGCGGACCGCCCCCGCCGCCCTCTTTAGTCCGCCACTGGTTTTCTTCTCTTGTACTCTTCTTGGTCTTTGATCAGTCTATGAACTAGGTATGTGCCTTGAAAGGAACTCTGAATCTTTAATATTCCACTTGTTGCGATCAAGATCAATTCCCAGATCAAATGGAAAGTCAAAAGTAAATCTTGGAATAATAAAACGTGTTGACCTCGAATATGCCAAAGACATGAAAGCGAATCGTTTTAATAGCGCTATTTTGGATGCCTATGAATGTTGTTTGAATTTATCGAAAATTTGTTGATATTTGCAAGCACAATAGTAACAATAACATTAAGAAGCATTTATTTAATTTTAGATAACAATAATGGAAATTCTCACTTTACAAACGTATTTATTTTAGTGTAAGGAAAAAGGAAAATAATGTCAAAGAAAATAGCATAATCTAAAATAAAGGAGCAATATACTCTTTAACTTCTGTATATTTATGCAATTTAATTTAATTTTTTTTTTCAGGAATGCGACCTATTGTACAAGGGAATAGAGTGTAACCTTCAAGGCCTTACTAAGACCAGTGCGAAGGAAAAGGATGCATGGAGAAGACGTAGCAACAAGCAACGATTCGAAATTGATAGGTCCAAAAAAATGCATAGTGGCCTGTATAGATGCGTCGAAAAGGGCGTCGTTATCAAAACTGTGATTATTGAAGTCGTTGGTGCGTATCTTAACTGAATTTACTATTTTCGGGTTTAACAGAGGTTTGCTTAAGGCTATCACAACTCTAACGACATAGCATAAGGATTTCAATCAATCACAAGAAGTATACGAGACCTCATAGTATTTGGCATCTTTGCCTAGCATGAAATTTCCATAAGGAATGAATCCTTATACTACACGTTATGCAAATCCGTCTGTAATGACTTTTAGAAATGTCTTGTGAACCATATACTATTTTAAATCAATTATCGATGTAGATTTAATTTCTATTATGACTGGCAACTTTTCCATGCTCCAAATGGAGTTATTTGATGGATAGAGGGATGAGGTGGTTAGTAAGAATTAAAATTTGCAATAAAACTTGAATAACGAAGCTAAAGTTTTTCTTCAACGAAAATAAATAAAAACGAATTCAGTTTTGTTTTATTTGATTACCCACAAAAGTTTCTTGTTTATTTTGCCTCAAGAAAAAAATCAATTGTGCTACTTCTTTTGAAAAATTTAACAACCTAAATTTCAGATTTATATTAAGTTAATTCCTCGTTATATAAAAAATTAAGGTAAATATTTGAACTAACCGTGCCAATTGAATCTTATAGAACACATGGTCTGTACCTTAGTGTTTTTTTATGACGGGAGTCTTTATCAATAGAATTACCTATTATTATAAGCTATAAGCAATAGCTGTCTCTATATAGAAAAGATATTTTATACAATTTTTTATATATACATTTTTAAAGATTCGCATAAATCGTCAATATAAGATCTATAGGACAAATTAGCCATCGTAATTTTGCTATAATAATTCCTCACTCCCCTATCAATCTTTACTGTAGACTATTGTACTTTTTTACTATAAGTAAATTATATAAATTTGAAGTCTTGTCAGTCTCAAGAAAGCAAATAAAAAGCAACAAATTATGAAGAACTAATATAGGTCCTCTTGAGTACGGACAATCTCGTTTTCTGTTATTTATTTTATTATATTATTTTCCTCTTTATATAAAAATTTAACGTAAATCTTTGGACTAATGGTGCAAACTAAATCATATAAAACACATGGTCTGTACCTAAGTATTTCTTCTATGATGGCGGTCTGTCCCAAAAGAATTACCGAATATTATATGCTATAAGCAATTGTTGTCTTTATGAATAGTAAAACATATTTTATTAAACAGCTATTGTACCTTGTATATTTTTAAAGACATCTACAAACTTTTAATATAACATCTATTAATACAATATAGATTAATATAGTCATCATAATTTTGCTATAGTAATGGGCCCCACAAACGTATTTTGCATGTTTTTAACCTTACATTTAAAAACCGTATCTTTTTTTGTTCCACACTCTACGGCGTTTTGAGAGAGTGAGCGTATCGGAAGATAAAATGCGGAATAATAGTTTTTACTTCCCTCGTAAAAGGGAAGCATTGTAATCGTGAAGAATCACCCTCCGAGATTTTTTTAGATTTTTACGTTTTAGGGTCCCTAGATGCCGAGAAACATATATGTTTTCTCTTCTCAACCCGATTGGTCCAAAATTAAGGGTCATATGGGAATCACCTGGTAACATTTTAGTAAAAATCCAGTAAGGGAAAATAAAATGACGGCCGGGCCTAGTGAAATGTTAAAAAAAATATTACTAAAAAAACCTCTTATCCAGTTTATCTGAAATTTTACACAAACATCAAGCATTAAGTAGGAATCAATTGGTAAAGTTCTGGTACGAATCTAAAATGGCGGAACAAAATGGCGGCTTGATAAAATATTTAAAAATTCAGCCTGACAAAACTACTTAAAAGATTGATTTCAAATTGTGTGCCATAAGTAATTGTGGTATAGAGATGAACTTAGTAAAATTGTGGCACTAGATGCCAAAAAATATGTTTTATCAATTCCGTCGGTCCGTCTGTTGGTTTATCTGCCAGTTCTCAAAAAAAGTTTAGTTAAACATGGTTCATTTGGAGACCTGGTAATATTTTGGTAAAAATCCAATATGCCGGAACAAGATGGAGACCTAGTGAAACCATAAAAAATTATTACTAAAAATGAAGTGCTACATAGGACTAAAGTGGTAACAATTTGGTATGAATATAGCAAAACAAAATGGCGGCCTAATACAATATTTAAAAAACCAGCCTGAAAAAACTACTTATTAGAATAATTTCAAATTTTACGCAAGCATTAAGTGCGATATGGCGATAAACTGGTAAAGTTGTAATACGAATTCACGGGCAAATAAAATGTTTCAAAAATCAACGTAAAAAATCTGGTACGAATTCAACAGGACATAACAAAATGGCGGTATGTGTCAATGTAAAAACTACTTATTGAATTTATTTTAAATTATGCCCAAAAATCAAGTGTGGCATAGGTAGGAACTGGTAAAATATTGGCAGGAATCCAATGTAATGAAACAAAATGGCTCAATGTTCCTAATAAAAGGAAAGATTCATAACACGGGAAGTTCCGGCTAAAGGCAATTTACTGATTTCTTAGACTATTTAGAAAGTATAATTTCAACCTTTTACGGCAAACGAAAGCAATGCCAATGAAGATCAGAAAAACTACTCGGCTAATATTATACACTATTAAAAAATCAACGTACGAGCAAAACGGTATGGTTCTGATTGTGCCAAAAACGACTGGAACCAACACCCTAAAAACTCAATTAAAACCGTCCTATTTTACACGTCCGTTAAAACGGTGCAAAATAACCAAAGGGTGTGGGCCTATAACAAAACTGGGATTTAGTTATTTAATTGGTTTGGATATTTGCCACGAATGTAGCATAAATTTTACCAGAAACTAATCTAATACATAGAATGATGAATTTTAAATGACAAATGTGTATCTTGTGTATTTAAAAGCCGTGAAAATTACTATTGTCCCCCCTATATATGAAAAACCTTCGGGAGTTTGTTGTAAAATTCGTGATATTTTAAATGATATCTTTTTGCAGGGTCAGAGAGCTATGACGGTCCACCACCGCGGGTTCAGTCCCTGCTCACCTCGAATATCACGGGTCAGCTTAACATGGAGTTCACTATCCAATGCAATGTGACCAGCATTATTCCTCCTACAGTTATATGGTTCAAAAAATGTTATGGTTCCAAATGCGACATCGAATACAATGATATTTGTTATTGTCACCTCAATGTGGCAGCGTCGTCCTACAATATAGGCAACACTTACATAAGCAAAATGAACATTTTTAATGCCAGAGAAATTGATAGCGGCTTATATGCATGTCTCGCCGTCACTGAATACGGTAAAGACTATAAAAATGTGACTATCGATGTGCCAGATCCGGATATCAAAGGTAACGGTTACAATTCTTTTTCGTTATTGTTCCTAGTGCCTCTGGCGCTTGTCATAGCACCATTATTAGTCTGGCTGTGTTACTTTAGAAGAAAAAAGAAGCCTGTGGCCACAGTGGTTGGAGGACAACAACGTCAAACATTGCTTAAACCGTCTAGTTCGAGGGCGGTTAGACCGACGGTTTAATTGTTTGTTTTCAACTGATAACTTGTCTGTGATATTTAGCTGTATCTATTTTTTATTATTTTCGTTATTAAATTATTTGATTCTTTACGTGTTTTTTTTTCATTTGTTTGATTTTTATAGGAAAATAAAATGTTTACATTTGAAATTTAAATATCGCAAATAGCAGAAATTTGATGACCTAGTACATCGAATTTACACATGTTCTTATTGATGATAAATATATAGTACCAAAGTATTCAAACCTGCCAATCATAGCTGTTATCTATAACAAGCATACTATTGTGATTTCAAGAATGCCCTCGATGCAATGTCACACGCAGTGATTGATTCGGATTTTCAAGTCATAAGTTTTGATTTATTAAAATTATATTTACCTTGTAATACTAATAATAATCGATCAATTTCAGTAGGACTTCCTTTTCATAACTAAATATTTGATTTGCTATTTACGAAGTGATTCAATGGATGAGATTTTTTTATCAGATTGTCATTGTTAGAACATGGCTTATATATTATTCTTAAAAAAAGCAAAAAAGCATGTTTATTCAAATATTCATAGCCTCTCCATGAGCGAAAGCTGAAATAAGTGCAAATTTGGACACAAACAGGTGTAATTGTAAAGATGTAACTTACACACATTTAAAAGTACCTTGTTAGGTCAGGGGTGGCCAGACGCCGTTCCCATTAATATAGACCGGGTCTAAAATTTAGACCCCTAAATTTAAACCTTCCTTAAACCCCTGTCAGGTTTAAGATTTAAACCCTATTCACTAAACATTTAGTATTAATGTTAATTCAACAGGTTAAAATTTAAACCCCTCTTTCGACCTCTTGATGAACAAAACACTATCCATAGCTGACTTGATTAATATTTATTATGGCCGCTGCTCCTTTCAGGCTAATGTGAACGAATCGTTGGAAAGTAGGTTCACGTTAAATAAGAAAAACGTATGAATAACGGCTTTTTTTTGACAAACTTGTACTAACCTAACGGAGGGATTCACTTAACAGTATAGATTTTGTAAAAAAAAATCTTTCTTTTAATATAGACTCGGAATTCGGTTGGCGCGCTAAGCGTGTGTTTTCTTCACAGCAGACCTAATCAATCCTAACATAATCTACCTTTAAAAAATAAGTAATCCAAATTTGTATTGATTATAAATTTTGTTAAAAAAAATTTTCGTCCTTGTCGGGATTCGAACCCACATGCTATACGACGCGGGCTGAGAACCCTACCACTAGACCACCAAGCTTCTCGAAGAAAAACATATAAATAGCTTATATTAGTTAGTGTGAACGCTAATGACGTCATATCTGGTTTCGCGTGAACCAAAATTTAGAAAGTTCGTACACGTTAGCGTGGAAGGAGGCATAGCGATTTATTATAAAACTGCTTTTGTGAAAATAGCTGACGAAAATGCAAAGCTCTATTTTCAAGGAAGAGCTTTTAGTCAAAAATAATTTTTTTTCCAACATTTCCAAACATTCCGCTTTTAAAACGGGAAAATGCACAGCGGGATGTTCAAAATTCCGACGTGCACTCAGTACTGAGTAGTACCCAAAGAAGAATGTTGGATGAGGTAAAATAAAAGACGAAGTGGGAAAAGCACAAAATCAAGACGTAAGTACCAATATTTACATTATTTATTTAGAAAAACAATATATCTTAAACAATAGTAGGTAAATAGAATATAATATAAAAAATTACAGAGCACTACTTCCACTACAAGTTACGTACGGTATGTACGGATGCGTTTTCAGGTTTTTTTCTCTTTTAAAACTTATCATTCTTACCGACTTTCCAGTAACCTTGTATACTTATAAGTATATTTGAAACACAAACAAAGCGTTTTTTCAGGGTTTCGCTAGCATCTCCCACTCGAATAATTCTTATTTTAAAATAAAGCGCTTTATCCATACATGTTATCTTTACTTTTTAATAATTTATTTATTATAATTTTTACAAGTAATTTCAAATAGAGGTTTCCTTGAATTTAGATAGCAACTTATATAAATATTATTACTTTTACGTGAAATAGTAATGGTGGTGTACTGGTCCAAGGTTTCGGTTCTCACACGCTTGACGGCTCTTGATTTTGATGCCTTTTGGCCCCGCACCCTCAAACTTTGCTGCTTGGAGGCCTTAATGCACGTCATAGACTGTGGAATAATCATAAGAATAACCCAAAAGGTGTTCTTGCGAATTATATTCACGATCATGATAACTTACAACTCCTACGCACAGACGTCCCCACACACTGTCCAGCTAATAGCATGACACCTACTTATATCGACTTGTCAAAAAATAAGGGAGTTCCTGATCTCAAACCTGAGAGCCTTAAACGAACTGAACTGGGACCACCTTCCTGTTCAGCTTCATTGGGATGAACTTAGAGGTCAGAGCACCGAAACCTTTACTTATAGCTACAAGAATGTCAACTGAACCAGACGACATTCTCATCTTATTTCTTTTAGAAATAGGGTGAGAAAAGTTTGGCAGTGGCATCACCGCGACGCTGATAGAATTCATATGAATGAAATCAGTCATACAATTAAGACCAAAATTAGACGATACAGACAAGAATGTTGGACAAGTAAACTTAACTCACTTTCGACAAGGGATAACTCATTGTGGAAGCTCACAGGAGCTCTGCGTGAAAAATATGAAAAAAATCCCAAACATTGACCACAATGGGCAGGAATATTTAACAGATAACAGCAAAGCTGAGGCCTCTCGCAGAGTACCTTGAGAGTACACACAGTGGATTACCTGACAGGACTATCGAACAGGAGCAAATCACTAACGCAACTGCTAATTATACACTTCGCCAACGCGTTACGAGAGTTTCTTCGTTGGTGTCCGAATAATAAAGCTCCTGGACCAGACAGTATTCTCTTTCGACTCCTAAAAAACCTTCCCCGAATTAATGAATATTACAAATGCAATCCTTAAGTTGCAGTACTCCCCCTCTGTGGTTATCCAAATACTCAAACCGCGGAAAAACTCCAATAGTCCCTCATCTTATCGACCTATATTGACACCTTAAAAAGTGATTCATAAAAGGCTTAACATGGCGGAAGAGGGATTGTCTGTCATTCCGGCCGAGCAGTTTGGTTTTAGGCCTAGGCATAATACCACTCTTCTCGCCACGAAGGTGGCTTCGGATATCTTCTGCGGATTTAACAGGCAGCTCAACACTGTCATGTTGTTCCTCGACATGGAGAAAGCTTTTGCCACCGTTTGGCACGCCGGACTGGTCTATACGCCATCATAGGATTTCCTCTTTACCTTGTCTCCCTTGTTGCCCCCTATCTAAAACATCATACTTTTCAAATCCGTGTTGAAAATATACTTTCAACTTTTAAACACATTAGGGCTGGTGTCCCGCAAGGTACGGATCTTTCGCCGCTACTGTATATATACTTCGTATGTCCTCAAATTTCCTAGACAACCATCGCCTTGTACGCTGACGACACGCAATCTACGCACAATCATTTTACGCCCAAGCAGCAAAATCACAAATTGCCCACCACCTCACGCTACTCACCTCCTACTATGAAAAGTGGAAGCTGAGAATTAATTCACAGCAGTCACAGATTGTTGTGTTTACTAAAAAGTTTACCAACAATTGCATACTGACTCCGCTTATCGTAAATGGACATCCTATAACTCCCTCCAAAAGGCCCAAGAATCTTGGCCTCATATTCAATGAGAGAATGTAACGCACATGTGAGTAGTCTTATACAAAGGATTTTTGCTTCCCATTCCGATCCACGATCAATACTCAACCCGACCAACAAACTGACAATATACAAAGTCCTTATCAGACCGATGCTCACATACGGATGTCCCGTGTGGGTATCGATATTTGATACACAACTACTCCGACTTCAGAGGTTTCAGAATCGAATTCTTCGTGCCGCTATTCGGCTGACCGCTACAAAAAAATCACTGACTTGCATGCCATGACGGGAATGGAGGCAGTTTTTGATTTTATTGAAAAGTCTGCAACGAAGTTTTACCTACATGCCATTCAAACTTCTGATTTGATTACACACATCACAGACGTAAGATACGACCCAGACGTTCATTTCAAACACGGCCCTCTGTACAAACGACTACCCGTATTTTTCCATCACCCCCCTTAATCCTACAACGCCAATTTGCTCATCGAATTTTCCATTCGCCTAATATTAGCTACCCTCCCAAAATAATACTAGACACACGTACTAACGACAAACAACAAGCTCTGCCCGTTACACATTTTGTTTAATGGTAGGGGCACAGATTAACAACCAATTCTGTGGTAGGGGCCTGTTGAGAAACAATGCCCTGACACACAACACCATAGTTTCTGACTAAACAACGACCTGCGACCTACGACCTTGTATACACCAAATCGTTGTTATCTTAGACTAAATACACAGAAAGTTACATAACCCCTATACCAAATACCTTGGGTGGAATGCATAAAAATTAGTAGATGCTACTGCTTCGCTAAAAAGTATCTACTTCATAGCATTTGGTTTTACATAGAAGTATCTGCTTTACCGGAGAAGAACATACTTCATCGTATGGCACAATCGAAGTACCTACTACTGAAATAAAGTATCTACTACTATCGCGTGGTATGTGCATCACGTGTCACAACAATCGTGTTAGAACTTGTTTTCCTATCTGTATTCACATTTAGTACCAGTTAAACTGTTGAAATTGTTTGAGTTAGTTATAAATAATTACAAGTATGAGTGAGTCTTCCGAAGCGACATAAGAATTAAGAGGAGATAAAAATGAATAAATGTTATTTGTTACTTGTCTTGAAGATTATCAAATGTTGTTTGATAAAAGACTGACACCAAAAAATCAAAAAGGAAAAAGTGCTGGTGGTGAGCAGTTAGTTGACCATTTAATTAGGCGGGACATGTTGGATGGATAGTAATAAATAAGTTTTTTTTATATAAATTGTAACTGTTTTGGAGAGATGAATTTCTGTTTTGATTGTTATAGGGTACAATTGGAAATAAATGCATTATTTACTTCAGTTTCTTGATTATATTACTAACAATTATTCAACAACTCATAAAGGCAGTACATAATAATTATTATATTAGTTAGCATTTCGAAATAAAGCCTCAGCCACTTCATTTCTGCGTTGTGTGCCCCGATTTCGAGTTTGTGCTTGATTTCTATCCGGCATTAAATCAACTGGATGTTGTACTTCTATCTCAAGTAGTTCAAAGTCATGATATGGATCTTGCAGATGTTTAGCTACATTGTGAAGTACAAATGCGCTGACAATACGTTTTGGAATATTTTCAGTTTTCAGGCGAAAAGTGTAGTGGAGCATTGGAAAATGCCGTTTTAACTGACCAAAACAACGTTCTATCACACAGCGTTCTTTTGCATGAATTAAATTATAATTTTCTTGAATAGGTGTCGTTGGATTTTTAAATTGTGTCAACAACCACGGGGCAATACCATATCCTTCATCACCTAACAAGGCTGCTTCTTGCACATTATTATATAAAATTTGATGCACTACGCAGTTTCGCCAAATCCAGCTATCGTGTACGGAGCCTGGCCAAGATGCATCGCCGCTTGTAAAGATTTCTTTGGCGTTACAGGTAGCTTGAGCGTTTATTGAACATACCTCTTTTCTGTTCACATATTCATCACAGTGAATAGACGGTTTTGTTATTTTTATGTGGGTACAGTCAATAGCACCTATCACCCTAGGCATGCGATGGGTATTTGCCCACTCATTGATAGCAACTGCAAGCAACTCGTTAGTGTTAGGAAATATTATCCAAGTATTTTTTTTTGAACAAATTGCTTCAGCTACAGTTACCAATGTTCTGGAAACAGTACTTTGATGCGCATTTATATCAGCGCCAACGCCTTGCTAAAATCCAGGATCTCCTGTAAAAAATAATCACATTTTCAATATTTTACGATTACTTTACAATTTACTAGAATCCCTAAGCTTCTCAAAAAGATCTCCATTTTCTCAGTGGCGACAAAGCTCCACCTCTTGTTTCTACGGAAACATCGCGGTCTTCGTGAAAATGATTTGCAAGCCGCTCTATATTTTCCCGGTTGAATCTGAAATACCACACTCTGAACGTAACTTAATTTTATATAAATTAGAAATATAGAGAGCATAAACTTGCAGGATTTATGATAATTACATAAATAATTTACGATATATATTATCGTTGTATCTCCTCCTCTGTTGATACACTTTTCTACGGTGCACATTCATGAACATTGCCATTTCAAAAAATAAAACCACTTGATTTGCGGTGACCGAAGTTTCTCAAACACCAACTTCACTTAAACTGAAGCAGATACTATTAGACTACTAGATGCTTCTAAAGCGTAGTACTTTCTTCTATGTGACACGTGTGTGGTAGCATATGCTTCCGAGAGTAGTAGATACTTCGTTAGTGTAGAAGATACTCCATAAATGTAGTACATACTTGAAGCATTAGCATGTACTACGGTTTAATGCATTCCACCCAATTAGTGTTGTGACTCAAGGATAACCTAGAAAATGCGGTAGGGGAGTATACCGTGTTTATTTACAAATTGCTATTTACGAACTAAACCATAGGCGGAGTGAAATTATGATAGTCTGAATGGATAAAAATATTTAAATATCTCGAGTGAGAGAATTTTTCGGTGTAATTATAGGTAAACATTACAATTACATCGCTTAAACATATAAGGTGTTCATTTGAACACTTCAATTTATCGGAATCCATTTAGAGGGCATGTTTTACAAGAAGACTTAGATACGCTACTTTACACTTTCAAATGACTTTAAATTTCACATATTTTGATGGCAAAAAGCAAAATTGAAAGCTTAACCTAAAGTCATGATAAAATACGTACTCTACATAATATTCTTGGCAAATTTTCATAATGTAATTTTTATTATTTAACATTACAATGTACCAATTTAAGTAGAAAAAAATTTAAGAAAAAGGTAATAAATAACACACTATTTCTTGTAATTTGAAAAAGGTTCCTTTTATTTAATATATATATATATATATATATATATATATATATATATATATATATATATATATATTTATTATTCGGTTAATTACGACTCAACAGTGCTATAAGATATTTAAAATGACCCCATCATGCCATTCCATATTATTTAATATGCTCGTTGTGGGATGACCCTGGCAATGCTCTAAATACTTGTTAAAAATTCATCCAACTTGATCAAATTTCCGGGAGTAATCGATGTTTATGGAATCATGATAAGCGGTCCGTGTAGATTCAGATATTCCAAGTATAATTCTGTAACAGAGTTGTAGTTGAACTATCTTTGGACCTACAAAAATAAAATATGTTTATGTACAAATTGACTCCTTATAAATTAGTGAAGAGATGAGAACATATAATTTAAAGCATCTTCGATATAATACCTGCTGACCTAAGAAGGTATACAATTTAAGTGCTGTTAACTATAGGCTCTCATAGAACCATTTTAATAATTTATATTTTTGTTATGCTGGGTAGTCCTAACACGGGAACCGGTGGTGGAAGATAGATCAAAATACAAGAGTTCATTTGTTTATAAACTGTAAAACTTTTTTTAATAACTATAAGTTAAAAACCTGTATGTTCTGATACTTCCAAAAATTAGGTTATTTAAAAAAATTATACAAACAGTAAAAAAAATTAAAACTTAAAAAAGCAACCAATTTCACAAATTACACCGTCCAGACGTGATTGCGGCGGAACATCCGCAGCCGTGCCGTAGTAAGCATTGTATTGACGATTAGTGCGCACGCCAACTGGAAAAAACGATAAAAGTTGGCCCCGCTTTGTATCGAGAAGATTCCCATCTGGCAGGTGTAAACTGTGCCATTTTTTTTCTATTAGTGTAAAATGTATATTAGTCAATACCTTCTCTTAAACCACTTTTCCTTATATTGTTTCGACATGACTCCAAAAACGAAGATTATTTATTTTAGAAAATGTACATTGTTTTTTTTTGCATAAAAAAGGCATGGTAAAATATTACAAAAAGAAATAAAATTCAATAAAAAATAAAGGTAGAAAATTCATTACTATACCACATCAAAAAAACCAACAAGGTACATACCTACTTAAAATTAGTTTTTTGGGAATAGCAGCATGATGCTAGAGCACTAGATAAAATCCTATCCTTACTAGTGGAGGGTCTTATAAAAAACTTGGAACATGATTTAGTACAACAACCTTCAAAAGAAATTAAACACATTAGTATCATATGGGTAAATCATACAAACAACAATGGTCAATTTGATTTTATAGAGCGCATACCCTGTTATAACAACTAGCCTGGATCTTATCTGCAGCAAATTCCTGGTCCAAATTAGGACTTGTATTGAGCTTTAATACTTTTCGACCTGATTTCTTTATTACAAAAATCATTGGGTTGAAAATGTCTCGAACATAAAAAATTCCAGCTTTCAACACTATCCATATTTAAAGCTCTTTACCATTCCTGTTCCCTTTACATATCTCCAGTAAATCTAAAATTGCTGGGATTTAAAAGCCTTATTTACAGATACGGCAGCATACTCATAATAAAGTTCATACGTGACTGGGATATCGTATAATTGAAAACATAAGAATTAAATATTACTATATTTTTAAAGTTTCCCAATTTAAAGCTATGTGCCGACAATCGAACATACCTGTAAAAAGATAAACAAGCTCCAGTTTTCCGCACCTGACCACAAACAGTGCACTGTTTAGTCTTTATGAGGCTATAAATAGAATTTAATTGTTCAGAAATACTACAAACACTAGAAAAAAACGCAAAAAAACTTGAGAACACCGCTAACCGATCTACGGAATCAGTATGACAGACATCGGTGACATTGCCACCATGCATTTCAAACTGATTTAATTAGCACCGAAAGGCAATAGAATATGAACCTAATCTACAAAGAGGGATTTTTTAAACAGACATATGTTTACGAGGCGGTTAGGGGGAAAATAATCACTCGGTCACGTTTTATTGTGTTGTTATGTATCTTCCTGTGTATTTAATCTAAGGTTGTTATCAAGCAAGTTTACAAGGATGACACAATGCGTAGGTGCGCTGCCTCTAATCAAAACATTTATATGACATGTGTATATATGAGGAACCGTCTCACGTCGGAAGCATTTCTCATACAGCCTCCATAAATGATCTCTTTAATTCTGCTCTTTAAAAGTGCTCTTAAAAATTTGCTTGCGTGTTTGTTTGACAGTGGCGTAGAGCTTTAGCCGTATCAGCATATCAGAAATATTTATTCTTTTAAAATATATTCGGTAAAGTTGTAACGTTATTGAATATTTTAGTTTTTTTAGAATGGTTAGATATGGATATTATAATTAATAATTATAATGGCATGAGAAGGAACAAACAAGTGATGCCGCCGATATGAGATTCTCGCCTCTCTTATCGACGAGTCAAGAGTAATTTTCTCTCACCAGTCGGGACGAGAGGAAAGAATGGTTATCTCTAGGCGAGAATTTCTTGGTTTTCTCAACATTAATAATGTGTATTTTTTAATGAGTTGAAAGCAATAATAGAAAAAATAATTATTTCCATATTATATAACAGGGTGTTCAAGAACACGCTAATAGCGTATATGTCGAAGGCAGCGTGAATGGTATTTTTAACCAACTTCAAAAAAGGAGAAGGTTCTCATTTCGACCTGTATGTATTTTTTTATGTTTGTTCGCGCATATTGTCTAAACGGCTTAGCTGATTTTGATGAGTCAAACGTCAAATTGTAAAGGACGTTTTTCTGGTGGTCCCATATATTTTGAATCGAAATCCGTTCACCCGTTTTTTTTAATAGTATAAAAAAACACAAGTATAAGGGCGATAAAGGCGGTGAGTTATAATTAAATTTAAATTTTTTTAAATACCCTTTTCAAACTAAAGCACTGAATATGTGTAATAGACCTACAACCTCAATTACTAAATGGTATGTCTTTTGCTATCCCTTTATGTAATTTTATGTATACAGGGTCACCATGAAAATGTGCAACTTCAAAATCTAGTATTTTAACCGACTTCAAAAAAAGAGGAGCTTATCAGTTTGACCTTATGACGTATTTTTTTATGATTGTACATCGATTACTTTGCGATGGTTTGACCAATTTGGGTAAAATTTTCAGGGGACATTTAGGATATTACCGGAGTGGTCCCATAGCAAGCTTATTTTAAAAATGTTAAAAATCGCGGAAAGGCGGCAATTTTGTTGTTTTTTTTTGTTCATCTATTACTCTGCGATGATTTGACCAATTTAGATGAAATTTTCAGGGAAATCCAGGATATTACCGGGGTGGTCCCATAGCGGGAATTTTAAAAATGGCCGAATATATTGCAACTTTTTTAATATTCTACGCTCCCGTCTCGGTTCAACGCGTTCACCATTATATCAGGAAAAAAACATTATGCAGTGAACAATTTGTTAAACCTCATTTTTACAATAAAACTAAAAATTAGATAAAACTAAAAACGATGAAATAAAAATGCTTATAAAAAAAATGAAACCGACTTCAAAAAAATGCAATAAAAAGTGAAAAATATTTTATTCCACCTTAAAAATTTTACTCCGTGAAGTCGGCGTCAAACTAATAAAGACAGTAAGACCTTATACGCGCATTAGTATTAGACGTCAAAACACTGAATTGACTCAATACATGATTTTGTGATTAAATACTTAAGAATAAGTTTAGCCTCGACTTCACGGAGTAAAATTTTCAAAAAATATATACGTAAATACAAAATTCTTAACAGGTTAAATTAATGTTTAACTATTTTTTTTTATATACTAAAAGACTAACCATTATTTTTTTTAAACGTATTTTATTTACTATTTACAGCTATTTAAACACAGTTGCCACATTAATAATACAAATAATAGCATAAAAATCTATTTCCTTTATATTGAAAACTGTTTCCAAAACTTAATCAACTGATTAACTTAATTTAAAACCAAAGCTGTGATGGGTTTTTGTCAATTAAGAATAATTCTTGGAACCGTGTTAAATTGAAATTACTAACCGACGTTTCGCATTTAATTGCACGACGCATCTTCAGGGATCTTTACTTCACGAGATCTGAACACAATGTACAGATCTCATGGAAAAAAGATCCTTCAAGATACCTCGTGCAATTAATGGAGGAACGACAGATAGTAATTCAAATTTGACTCGGCCTTATCCTAATCAGAGCATTTAATAATTAAACTCATAATTTAAATCTAAGATACATAATATATTTATTTAATATTTACCACCATAAACAATATAAACATTATGAACACAACACAAGTTAGATGGTACATGTCTGTATATCACGCTAAATTGAGAAAAAGTTTTTAATATATTTATCTGATTTATTACAAAAATAATCCCTAACATTTTAAACTTACTATTTCATTTATTTTTAAATTATATAAAATTGTGCAAAAACATGTATTAACTAAGATTAACCAACAACTACGATTGTTCTGGAATAGAAGAGTACTTTCTACCATCCTTGCTTTGATTAGCAATAGTTGTTTTTAGAATTCCAACATATTTCCTTATTTCTTCGGATGTGGAAAAGTCGCTACTGCTTATGTCACCAGGATATCTCTACCTAAAAAAAATATTAGTACTAAAAGTGACTTTGTGGTTTATTCAAAATGGTAACTACTTCCCTAATTTCATAGGTTAGCAAGAAATGCACACAATGCATACTATTTTTTAAGTGCAAGTGCAAAAATTCACGAAGCTATTGTAGGACTGTTTATTAAAAGTTTTCCTTTGCTAAAAATTAAAACAAAAAAAAAATAGAAAACCCTGGCTTACTAGAGGATTGAAAATCTCCTCAAAAAACATGTGAAGCCTACACACACTCCGGAAATTTACTTATAATGAGTATTTTATTCAGTATTTTAATAGATATAGAAATGTTTATCGCCGTCTTATAAAACTGGCTAAGGAATTATATTATAGGAATCGAATTAACAATGCAAGGAATAAAACAAAAGAAAACTGGAATAGTGTGAACAATCTTCGGGGAAAAACAATGTTGTATGTAATAAACCATCATTGGATCCTAGTATTTTAAATAATTTTTATTGTTCTGTGGCCGAAAGACTTAAATCTACCCTTACACAAAAAACGGATCCTATGAGCTATTTGCATGGGAATGGTTTTGTTCATCAGACTTTTTTTTTACCAATGTAGATGCTTATGAATTAAAGAGTGTATTTATTTATATAAAAATACACTCCTCTGGATGTGATAGGATGTCTGTCAGAATATTTGAAAAGTTACCCTATGAGGCACTAAATGTGCTGGCAGAGGCAATAAACCATTCCTTTTTAGAGGGGGAATTTCCATCTTTTTTGAAGACTGCAGAGGTTATACCTATATTCAAGGGGGGTGATCCCGATGATCCTTCTAATTTTCGCCCCATTTCCTTACTCACTACGCTTGGTAAAGTTGTCGAAACGCTCGTTAAGGTCAGAGTGATTTCTTTTCTGGAACGATATAAAGTTTTGACCAAGTGTCAGTTTGGTTTTCAAAAGGGTAGGTCTACTGGCGATGCTATTTTCTCTTTCCTTGAGTCTGAAAGGAGATGAGCTTACTGCTGCGGTTTTTTGTGACTTTTCTAAAGCTTTCGATTAATCGATGTAATTATTTAAGTTTTAATTGTGATAAATCATACATTCTTACTTTTAAATATACATTTAATAGCATAGATCTAAATAATATTCAAATAAAAAACCCATCTGTCACCAAATTCTTGGGTATTCATATTGATAATGAGTTAAAATTCTCCACTCATGTAACACTATTTAGTAAAAAGGTTGCTTCTGGGTGCTTCGCAGTGAGAGTAATTTCTAATGAGTTGGGTCTACACCCTGCAAAAATGACATATTATTTTTTAATTGAATGTCACATAAGGTATGGGATAACTTTCTGGGGATACTGTAACCATCAACTGCTTAATTCAATATTTGTTCTCCAAAAAAGGTCACTACGCTACATATGTAAAGCAAAATTTAGGAAACACTGTAAACCACTTTTCGTACGGGAAGAAATTTTAACTGTTATTTCCATTTTCATCTTGGAGACCTGTTGCTTGATGCACAAAAAATATAGCTATTTTTCTAGAAACAGTACATATACTACCCGAAATAGTTACAGAGTCCCTCTCCCGATACCCAAATTTGCCTTAACTAAAAACTCATTAATTTATGAAAGTGTTAAGATCTACAATCACTTACCCATGTACCTGAAGTCAATTACTGTTGAAAAGTCCTTTCGAAGGACCCTTAAGAATATTCTTAAGCTAAAGGCATATTACAACCTGCAGGAATTTTATGAAAACCACCTATAATGTGTATAATATTTAATCTATTTGTGACCTGACATTTGTTTTGTCTGGTTTTTACTGTCTATTGTTTTATTAACATTATCATGTTTTGTATTTATATGTATATCTATTGTTTTATATTTTTGTGCATATTTTACTTTTATTAACATTTAGACCCATAAGATTACACATTCTTAATTTTAAGGTTGTTTTGCCAATGAGGGTATTTCTCTTATGATAATAAAAGCTTATTTTGGTTGTTTGTTTGTTTGAATAAGGGTAGAGAAGAGCAAGTATCAAACACAGGCCAATTTGGTTCAAATAAATACCACTACTGGGCTAGTGGCCAGATGGATGTAGGCGACCAGGCAACATTTGCAGCAACAGCGACTGAAAGATCTGAAAACTTCAAGCTGCGAAAAAGACTTAGAATAGTCACCTGGAACGTGAGGGACCTCTTAGAACCTGGCAAATTACATACACTTGAATGGGAACTAATCAAACAGAAAGTTGACACGTGTGGGATAACAGAGACTCACTGGAAAAATAAAGGTCATTTTGAAATAGCTTATCAAGTAGTTAATAGCGAGGAAGGTGGCAAGCAAGGAAAAATTGATCAAAATAACTTTCAATGCAAAGCCCAATAAATTTTATATTCTACAGATATACATGTCATCAGCGGCAAATGATCATGAGGGTTGAAGAAGTTTACAGTCTCATAATGAATATAACTCGAGACATATCAAAAAAAGAAACTATTTTCATCATAGGAGACTGGAACGCAAATGTTGGAAACACAAGGTGAACACTTACGAGGAATAGTAGGTAAATACGGGTTAGCTGAAAGTAACGATAGAGGAGAATGATTTGTACAGTTTGCTATCGGTAACAACTAGTCAATCGCAAATACAATAGAAAGACGAGAAAAATTCCAGGAATGATGAATCAGCGCCACGAACAAAAACGCAAAAACAAAAAATACTGGATGCCAGAGAAATCACTAAACTTAGTAGGGTAGAAGAAAGAATAAAACATTCATTTCGACGGGGCAAAAATAACACATAGCGAATATATGCTCAGAAATCGAAAGTCATGCCAGCCGCAATGAATGTAGAGAACTGTTTGCAAAAGTAAGATACATATACATATGTACAAATTCAAGCCACAAACTCAAATAATCAAGAATGAAGAAGGAAAAACTGTATCCTGTGGGAATAGCAGAAATATTAATGTAAAAATCTTTTCAGCCTGAATAGTTTAGCCATTCACCCGTAGCGGTCCCAGAGAAGGATCCAGATATATGCAATGAAAAAATTACCGCAGAGGTACTGAAAGAGATGGGAGAAGAAGGATTCAATCCAATTCTGGAATATGCAACAAAATCTAGCCCTTGGAAACCGGTGTTTTCATCCCAATATATAAATAAGTCGACAAACTTCAGAGTGTTATTCCTTATTTAATTTTAAGATTATAATTTCACATAACAGGTGTCTTCAACGGCTTCAGTATCAGCAATACATACATAAAAGTTTTATAAAGTTTTTGGATATAAGTTATGATTGTTGCTAAGTAAATTTCGTTTTGCAAATCGAAAAAAGAAATTTTTTCGATTTTCAAAAGAAAATTCCACAATAACAAAAGCTCAAATCGAAAAACTTTCTAGGACTTCACAACTGCTTCAACTCTGTCGTCTCAGAAACTTAATTTGTCATACATATGTAAAATTTCAAACCAACATTGAACTATATATCCGACCTAATATTCGACAGGATCACAACTATTTTTTCTTCATGCACCAACTTTTATCTAGAATAACCTTTTCTGAAAAAATGATTAATATGTTTAATATTTTATACCGCATAATAGTTATTTATGTTAGAAATACGATTGCAACAAAATGGCACTTTTTAAATGTAATTTGGTTGTTACGCTCACTGCATCAAAGTTATTCTACCGAGAGTACGAGAAAAACTGAGTTAAAAGTACTGACTTTGTCATTTTTATCTTAACTAGTAATACAAAAACTAGAAACAATTGCATGAAAATGCAAAAGACTGATTTTTTTTTTAGGAAATTGCTGGCTATGATAATAATGGCAAAATCGGTAGTTTTGTAGTACTCTAGGTAGTTAGAGCTTTGGAGCAATAAAAAAGTCTTCCTCTGACATGTACTACAACAAAATCTTAACTGAGGGTCAAATTATATTTCAAAAGAGCTATGGTTTTATGTAATGTCATTTACGTTTTTGCTTGCATGAAATTGTAATATTTCTTGACAGTGTCACATGAGGTCCAGACAACTTTACTGTACTAGTTAAATAAAGTTAACTTTATTTTATAGAAATGTCTCTACAAGAATGATGATGGCCACGAAAAATCGAAATTTGGGATCATCATATTAAAAATAAAAAGTGGCAACTAAATATGTTCTCAATAAAAGTCAGTAAAGCATAATGAATTTTTATATGGTACGCCATGTATAAAGTAATACATGAAACTGTATAATAACCAGTTTCAGTGCCTAGTCCGAACCAAATTCTTGGCATTGTTCATTTACTTTTTGCCAGGGCTGATATATCTTTTTCCCAAATACATATTTTAATTTTTTTACAAGGCACCAAATATTTTTTACCCGCTCTCCATGGCTTTATAGATAAATGAAACATAAAACACTTTTGAAGCTTTCATTAAATTCTGGTTAAATCTTCAAAGCAAATAGAAGATAAGTAAAATATACAATAATATATAAGGTTTCCAAAACTAAAAATTGGAAATAATCAAGTGAAATGAAATGAAATTTTGTTTAGACATACCAGCAACAACTCTGACACCAATTACAAATGCTACGCCACAAATGAACAGTCTTGTCATGTTCTACCAGAATGTCAGAGGGCTTCGCACAAAGATTGGTGAGATTTCTCTTGCGACTATGACTTGATATGTCTCACTGAGACGTGGCTTAACGCGGATATTTCAAACAACGAAATTTTTAATAACAAATATGTAGTTTTTCGTAGAGATAGGAGTTATGAGGAACTAGGGTGTCATCGCGACGGTAGAGTGTTGATTGCCGTTTCTTGTGCTTTTCATGTAACTCTGGTTACTACTCCTACTTATATGGACTTTGATGATGTTTGGGTCCTGGTGCGCGCGGGCAATGCAAGATTGATTTTGGGCTGCGTTTATTTTCCACCTAATTCTAGCCAGGAGTGCTATCAGTCTTTTTGTGATACCTGCGAGTCGTTGAGAAACAGATACGATAGTCACACAATATACTAACAAATTCCAAATTTGTCATAAATTTAAATTTAAAACTGCAAAAATTTAGAAGAGACATTAAATTTACTACTTACATACACTAAATACTTACTCTACGTATATTCGGAGTTGAGGAGTATGAGAGCGAAGATTTGTCAGATGTCTTAATTAATTTATTTTCAGAAAAACTAAAAATTCACGTCTCTCAATCAGATATAGACTATGTTTTTCGCTTAAAACAGAAAAACGAAACGACCAAAAAACCGGCACAGATTATTATAAACTTCGTCAATAATATACAGAGAAATAAAATTTATCAAGCGAAAAAATTGCTACGAAATACGCCAATCTCTGTGCTTGAAGACTTGACCCGGACCCGATACGGATTGCTTATGGCAACCAAAAAGAAGCATGGAAACCATATGGGTTGGACGGAAGGAGGCAAAGTCTTTGCCTGGGATTCATCAACCAAGAAAAAGATCCATATTAAATTAAATTATAATGACATGTTGGCTGAACCTCTCTAATATTCTCATTAGTGCTACATGATTTCGTGACTGTAAATAATCTTTTATTGGAATTTGGGTGGAATACTAACAATAGAATTGATTTGGAATATGTTTTGGAATTTCTTTTTTCATACAGCTATTTATTGTACAATACTGTGTTATATTGTACAATTGTAAATTGCAATTTTGACTTGATTCTGGAATATTGGTAGATTTATCGATATATTAACTATGATAAATTATGTTTTTTTTAGAGATTGCTTATTTTTTTATAATTTTGCTCTTTTACATTCGTCTGCGTGGAGTAAGATATATGTTTTGTTCGTAAAAGAAAGACTGATATATTTATTATATTTGTGTTTTAGGTGTACATAAATAATGAATACGATTGATTTTTATACAGAATTGCATTCTTTCGCTAACATTGAAACCTTAAATATTTGTCCGACTGATTTGCGCTCCAATGAAAATGTTTTAATAAATATTGTACATATTAACATACGAAGCGCTAGAAAAAACTTCGAGGAATTTTTATTGTTTGTTGAGAGTTTAGACTGCACTTTTCATGTCATAATTTTGAGTGAAACTTGGCAGGTTAACTGTTTGGACATATTTAAGCTTACAAATTACAACACTTTTTATTCAAACGGGAATTTCAACCAAAATGATGGTGTACTAGTTTTGGTCAGGAAGGTTATACATGTTGACGGTTTTGAGAATATAAGGTATAACGATGTGATTTTTTCAATTTTAAACTTTAAATATAGTGAAATTAGTTATCAAATTTTTGAGCTGTATAGACCACCATCATCCGATGTTACTAACTTTCTTACTGACCTTAACGAAATACTATTAAATAAAAACAACAAGTGTGTATTTTTGGTGGAGACATTAATATAAATTTAATGCGTCCGAATGGAGCTGTAAATAATTATGAAAATACTCTGACTAAGAACGTTTTTGAGTTATATAAATAAACCAACTAGGATAACAACAGAATGCGAATCTGGTATCGATCATTTTTTTCTTTACTGCCCCCTGAAAATAACTGATACATTTCGGTTTATTCCTTATATTATTACATCTTATATAACAGATCATCTTCCTATTGTTTTAAAAATACAATCCCTTATTCAAATTAATAAAAATTATAAAAATGAAGAAAGATACTACATGCATCTCAACTATAATAAATTAAAGCAAATAGAGAAAACTCGATAGGATGATGTGTATGACAAAAACCAAAGCAAATCTGCATATGAATTTTTTAGTAATAAATTTAACTACGCCATTAAATCTTCACATGAAAAAATCACAGTAACTGCAAGGGCAAAAAACTAAAGCCTTGGATAACTTCTGGCCTAGTAAAATCTATTAGACATAGGGACATATTAAAAAAACAAATTCTAAAAAATAAAAATAATGCAACACTTATAAGTGAATACAAAAATTATAGAAATACTCTAAATAAAATAATAAAAGAAACTAAAGCAAACTACTTTAAAAATAAATTTGAGGAAACCAAGCAAAATCCAAAAAAAAAATGAAGAACTACAGTATAAAAATACTACCCAAAATAACCAAAATCTCTCGCTAAAAGATGATAACAATGTTTTACAACAAAATAAGAAAATAGTTCCAGACATATTTAATAAATACTTCATAAATATTGGTAAAACAATGGCAGACAAAGTCCCTTCTGAGAAAAAATATAATAACAACCAAATAAATTATCCGAGTATATTTTTAATGCCAGTATCTGAAGAGGAGGTAAAAAAAAATATAAACGGATTAAAAAATAACTCTGCACCTGGAGAGAAACTTAAATAATAATCTACAGGATCAATGATATATTTTCATTTGCCTACAGGCATAATGACAGACGTAGGTTTTAAAGTGTATATTGAAGATTTGCGGACAACGCTCAACCTTTTTTATTAAACCAAAGAAATAGGCATAAATTAGGGTAGCAACCTGTACTATATTTCAAAGCATATATTAAAGTCGTGTCATTTATTCTATATGTCAATGGAAACGTCCTATATTTTTATAAATTAAAAACAAGGATTTGGGTAGTTAGTTTCCATACTTTTTGACGCTAACACAAACCAAAAAGTATACAAAATATACAATTTAAATAAAAAGTGCAATGTTGTACTAAACAATACTTTTATAAATGTTTTTAAAATAATATATTTCTTTTATGGTTCCTATCCCAAGTGCTTTTGATAAAAGGGTATTTTCTATTATAAATATCAAATGTAGGGAGAATGTAATAGGTGTTTCCCATCCCATGTTAAAAGCAGAACTAATTATTTATTTAAATTTTCCGTATACTTGTTTGGATTTCTATAAATATCTATAAAAAATAAAATACTGTTCGAGACAGCACAATCAAACCAAAACTATAATTGGAAAGCAAATATGCAGGTGTTAATATTGTTTATTTTCAATATTTTTCATATGATATAATGCAATGTTCTATAGCAATAAACAGTTTTGACCCTTTTATGTTGTCCAGTGTCCTATATTTTTAGTTCAAAAAGGTTGCAATCTCGTTCAGGGTGTTTTACAGTTGTGACTTGTGTTTAATGAAGAGTTGTACAACATTTGTGCTTTGTGTTCAATTTTACTATTTAGAAAACTTCAAAAATGGGAAACATAATTATTCCTATTTAACCCAAAAAAAATATCTTCTAAAGTTCTATTTCAAAGCTCCACAACCTTAAGTTTCAGATATTTTACAAAGTGGTATTTTTAGCCAAAAAACGTTGCCGACCGAACCAGATAATATTCAAATATATTGCTGTACAATCTTTGTTTCCAGATTACAGAAACGAAATAAATCTAAGACGTGTTTTATCAGCATGAATTAACATGTATGCGATAGGTAGTACGTATTAAAACACCGAATCCCCAACTTCTAAGTCCAGGACCAGGGCATGCGCACTCTCGTCATTTGACAGAACTGTATTTTACTTTTTACTCGCGTCACGAGCGTCGCTAGTATCGAGGATTTTGAAGTTTCCTGTCATTTGTCAGTCATATTCAAATTTAGTTGACGTTGACGACTTGTATTGTTTGGTTATGCTTTAATGTCGTTAAACTTTGATTTTTATAATTTGAGAGTTTTTCTGTTTATAGGTGCTATAATATCACAATTTTATTAAATTGGTTCTGAAACGGTGTGCATCATATATTATTGACAATGGTTTTTAAGTGTTCGATCTGGGTGCAACAGTACCAATAATACTGCAAAAATGCACTGTTTACCAAAAGATGAGAAGGTAAGTTTTATATAAATATTATTTAAAATAAATAATCTCAGAGTATTGCAACATCATTTTACAAAGTTTTACAGGGCAAATCTAAATCAATACATAATCTGATTTAATTTACAATTTTATCTGTTGTTAGTTGTTCCAACAATAATTAGTGTAAAGATAAATGTAAGCATCACTTTTTTTTACTAGTTGTACTTTATGTTTTGTTATATCCAACTCATATTTGCTTTTTCGTCTAATAGCTATGTAGGTTGATATTTAAAGAACAAGAAATCTAGAAATATGATTGTTTTATGTAAAAGATGAAGTCTATCTTTAAACATTCTTTCGAATACTTCCACAATTTGTTTTATACCCCTATGCGCTTTGTGAAAAGTATAAAAATGTTTCTGTATGCTTGCATTATTTATATTTCTATTTCAGAGTAATTGATTTATGTCTGTAATTTTATATACTTAGCATTTGTAACTGTTTAGTTTGAAAAAATGAATAAATGTATATTTTCTTTTACAGATTAGAAATTTGTGGTGCCAAGCTATTGGTAGGAGTGAACTGGAGATCTTATCTGATAGGAAAACACGACATACCTTTAGAGTTTGTGAGAAGCATTTTGCAGAAGATTCCCATTTCCCATTGAAAAGAATCGAACAAATTTAAAATACATGCTGTACCAATTTTGCTTCTTAAAGGTATGTATAGAAGGCCATTAAACTTTTTAAATATAATTTTTAACAGACTGGAGGAATAAAAGTCTGAATTTTTTAAAAGTGTAGTTGTTTGACATTTTTTAAGAATTATTTTATTTACAGTTTGCCCTGATACAACCAGTACAATGCTAGCTTCTAAAAGTGATATAGTTACAGCCCAAGGAACATCTGCAGTGGAACCTACTTAATATGCTGGTGAAGGTATACATTTTTAGACAGATTTTTGTGTTTATCAACTACTTATACTCTCATAGTCACTAAAAAGATTTAGACAGTAGTTTTTTTGGAAGAAAATTAAAAAAAAATGGTGTGGCAGAGGCATTTATCCCTGAAAAAATAAAAACTGAAGAATTAAAAATGTAAAGCAATTAGCTTAATAAATGTTGTTATTATAAACTGTTTTTTATTTTATTTATTGCACTTGTGTACCTCAAGGGCAAGGTACAATAAGTGCACAGCATGGTTTCGGAGCAGAGCGATGTGAAAGTAATTGAACTAAACAATCCTTTTACCGTTAAGTTTTTTAAACTTTCAGTATGGAGTTCCATATAAATATATTTAGAAATCAGTATTTTGTCAAATAATTTAATTTTCTCAGTATTTAAACTTAAATGTTTATTGAATTTAGTTTCAAATGCCAAATTAATTAACAAAACATTGATATCTAAGTTTTTACATCAAAGGCATAGTTTGTCATATAAGCCTCAAATCAAGATTTTTTTGGATGATTGAATATAAAATAAATTAATATTTCATTTATTCTTCAAATAATTCCCAAATATCTTGATTTGGGCTTCTATTACAAAATATTCCCTGGATGTACAAACTTAGAAATCAATGTTTGGTTAATTTAGTTTTAGCATTTTAAACTAAATTCAATAAAAACGTATGTTTAAATGCTCTAAAATTAAATTAATTGATAAAACATTGATTTCTAGTTCAATTGTAAGGATAATTTTTAAAAAGCCTATATTTTAAATAGCGCGCCTTAAAAAAAGTTGCGAGCTCGCGTCACGAGCGGCGCTGCAAATGCGTTTTGACAGAAGGCTTGAAGTCGGCAATCTAAAAATTTTTTGGTAATCTATGGTCCAGGACTAAAGAATAATCAAATAATACGTGTCAACAGTCTTCCGGTTCGTCTCGTCGAATGCAGACCTCTGTGTTGATAACATAAGTGGTGCCACGTGTTCGGTTTTGCTGCTTTATTTCGGGGGGAAACGGGAGACTCAACCGCTCAGAGTGGAAACTAACGACCCCGCTAGAAAGGGAGCAGACGCTGTGAACGTGTGAGGCCTAGTTGTTCCTGTATTCTATCCCGTTCGTCTGCCGCAGTTCTACATAGAATATTAGCGTAATGGCCGCTATGTGGCGGGAGTGGGAGGGGTAAGGGGATAGCTTGAAAGAAAAGGTTATCTCGTGAGACCAGTAGTACTCTCAAGGGGCATCTAGTGGAAGCCAAGATGCATTAGAAAAGTTTTTAAAGAAAGTCAAATTTAAAGATTTGAAATACACGGGGTGATCGGGAGCCCAGAGCTCGCCATCCGGACATCCCACCGATAACGTCCCCAAACCGGAATAAAGTGTATCTCGCTCCGAGGGTCGCCGGATAAAGCGAGTAAGCTCCGGACGGGGAGCAATCTGGCAAGTTGCGAAGTGCAGTGCCAAAAACATATATTGGAAAGGAAATAATACGTGTCATATAACCTCACTTACCTCACCAAAACTTAAATTTGAATATAAGTATCCCACTTTCTTACACACTAAACAAGCATGCACCATGTCTACATAAAAATAACACAATTTTCTTTAAAAAAAACACGTAAAATTCACAAAAACTAAACTATTTGCCGAATATTCGTGAGCGAAGAAAACTGCAACGCTGCAGTCAGCTGTATGAATGAAAAAGTTCAGATAATTGCCGGTAGTGCGTATTTCCACCGTAAATGAAAAAGTGACGTTGCCGAGAGTTCCAGATTTTAACGGAGGAAAATGTAATACCTACTCATTGTCCGCAGTATTTAAAGGGTTTGTATTATGTTGCGTTTTTAAATTTAGCTAAGGTGCAATTACGTGTATTATGAAGGAAACGATGTTCCATGATCCAAAAAGGTAAACAATTAGATCTAGTAGTACTACTATTTAAATATCTATGGTGCCAACACTCAACCCCGTGGACCGCCTGTGTTGATTTTGTAAAAGTCAAATGAGTAGCTAGTAACTAACTACTATAAAGTTGTGACTTGTGAATTCCTTTTTGGGAATACTGTACACGAGATTTTCTTTTAGGAAAAAATGCCCTTGTCATAGGACACTTGGAATAAGCTTGTAAGGGTTATTGTATGAGAAAGCTGATACTGATGGAAAGGGAAAATGAAGAGGAATGATTAAAGTAGAATTTGCGCCGAATTGTTTTGCAAAATGCTCAGCTTTTGCTTAAGACGTGGAGACGATTTCATGACCAGAAGTTAAGGGTGGAAAGGAGCATTTATAACAGTTTGGATTAATGTATTTGGCAAGCGACCAAAAGGACTGGCTACCATTTTGGCAAAAAAGAACTTTGCATTTTATGCGCGTATTGAACGCATTTTTGGCGTCAAAAATTGCGCGATTGTAATTATTTCGTATCCCATTTTTAATCTGTAGATTTTCTGAAGTAGGGCTGTTAAGGAAATTGTTTTAAGTACGGATTTTCTCTACTCTTAACTTAATATAATGTGATATAAAGGTTTCTATACCTAACTGGATTACATTCGAGGTTTGTGAACAAATTTCGGAAGGATCGCTGGAAGAGAAACGAACATCATCCAAGGGAAGGAAAAGTAGAAATCTCGCAACCCATCCAATCAGCGGAATTATAGCGTCGAATAGTACAAGGTGGCATGGATTCTATAACTTCCTGTTGTATGGGACTAGAAACAGTAACTAGACCTCAGAGGAACCCAGGAGAGAATGGATGGGTGGTGAGAAAGAGGTCCATGGATGAGTGGTGAGAAAGAGATCCAATGGAATATGAATTACATCTAGCTAAAGCCACACTATCAGAATTTAGATGATGTATGAAAATCTTTTTAGCCAAAAAAAATTGTGCTTGAAAAGAATCACGCTTGTGAGTCTGATATTTAAGACATAGGTCAGACAGGATAAGTTTATATATAATAAAAACTCGATTTCTTGCAACTTCCCCTCTCAATTACTATAACACTGACTGGACTCAAGACTAAGAATGGGATTTTGATCGAATGTTTTTTTTTTACTTTAGTGTCATATTTCCACGCTTCTCTAAAATCATTTCGTATTCTCTTAGGGATCTCAGACTTCCCTGCGTCATCAGTATATATTTTTATTTAATTTTCAATGTAAGATTCCTTTAAAATTGTAGATATACACTTTATAACAGATATCCTATAGCTACTTCTAAGGTTGGTAAGCTATGAGCAAATTCATCAGTGTCGCTGTAGAGCTGACCAAGTAAAAAAAGTTATGACGAAAACTAATCAAAACTAGACAATACGAATATTTCAGAAAACAAACCACACATGCAAAGGACATTTTATACATGTTTTCTTGACCATCTGTTCTCAATCACCGGGGCTTTTTTATTAAACAGTTCACTATATAGTAAAAAAGGTGAAATAAAAATTATTTTGCTTTATCTACTTTAAAGGTTTTTCTTCGACTTGCTCACAATTTTTTTTGCCTTTTTTGATAGCCTAGTGTTTTTTTATTGACCCTTTTGAACTTACTTGTCTGTAAGCTATAGAATTTATTCTTGTAATATTAATAATAAATGTTGACGAAACAATGAAAACAAGCCGGCACTCGGCGCAGGGATTGAATATACCTATTTTATTGCACATTTGTAGAATATTCAAGATTTATCGTATTTTTGTCTGACTTTTTTTCAAAAAAATTGGAAACAGATATCTGCACGCAATTAAATTTCATTTAAAATTAAGATTAAAAAGAATGCCATTCTGCATATCCAATAAAACTGCTAGAATGAAATGACTTTTTTTATCTTCAAGATTACAGCACTACTTGTGACGTTTCACCAAGGCAGGTTGGCCACCACCAGCTAAAGGACGATTTTACATTTTATTAACAATTTTTTCTGACAAATTTCTGTAATAAAAGGGTCAAATCAATAAAATTCTATAAGAAACTCGTTTCTTAACATGGTGTAGCAAATTCGCACTTAAAATTTTTTTAACACGACGCGTGCCTATTTATTGACTAGAATATATTTGTTAAGAAAAAAATTGTACTTATAATTGAAAATGCCCAAATATGCCCTAAATTCTGCTATAAAATGTATACAACCTGTGTTATCACTTTTTCCTAAAAATGCACTGTTTTATTTTCAGATATGTATTTATTATCTGTGGAATGGAATTCATAAAACAAACATGAAACTTCCGAAATCCTTAATATATGAGAATATTTTACTCAATTAACTTTAGCCTATATTGTGTGGTAATTTAAAAATCTAATGGACCATTATACTTAACATCTTACAGGAAGCCCCTGCTCCCACAACGGTAAGAAACGGCCCTGAGGCTAGCCGCAGCTATTTACTTTCTGTCTCCGATGTATCTAAAAACCTTTCGCGGTCGACCTTAAAACCTTTTACGATTGATCTGTCGACCGCGATCGACTGTTTGACCACTCCAAGATCTATATTTTTTAAACATTTAAAATCTTAATCAAATATTTAAAAAATGAAAGTTTAAGTTTCTCTAAAAACCAAATTTAAATTGGGCAAAAATATTTCGTTGTTTCGGAGTTGCAAAAAAATATCTTAAGACCGTTCAGGCAAGCAGTGCCGCTTCTAGAGTATTTTCCCACCAGGGCGAAATATGAAATAATTTAACTTGCCTTAGCCAAAATATGAACCCATTATTGAGGCAAGAGTTTTAACTAATTTATAACACGTTAAAATCAAAATATATTACTGGGTGTTCCATCCAAAGGTTTCACACACACAGTCTGAACAGAATTACTACGAAATTATTGAAGTTTTTTCTATGGTGAATAACAGTACTCGATTATTTTAAATGGGACACCCCGTATATTTTATCCCTAAAAGAATGCCTCACCATTCTACTTTTCAAAAATGTAGACATTGTTTTAATTGTCTTAAAACTAGACAAGAGAAAATGCAGTTTCAGCGAACTAACAAAATGTTTGCAAATTAATACCTATATATATATATATATATATATATATATATATATATATATATATATATATATATATATATGCGTGTCTATTTCCTATATCGTTAAATTGTACAATATTTCTTTGGGTTTAATTGTTAAATTTTCAATTTTTTATTTACCACAAAAAAATGCTATTTATAGTATCTATTTTATATATATTTCCAGTATTGGCAATGCGCCACAATAGTTACTACTCTATATATTAATACAGAATTTGCCACAAATACCTAAGTATGTAGTATAATACATATATTAATCCTATTTACTTTTGTTTTGCTTTTCCAAAATTTTAGATGCTACAGCACTCTAAAATTGACTTTTAGGTTCTTAATAGCTTTGTTACTAAGTAAAAATCTTTAAAATACAGAATAACTTTGTAACGGCTGACGTTTAGATTACAACATATTGCTTTGAATAATTTGTCCTTTCTCTTGTACGACGACGACACTTTGTTGACTTTATACTATGCAAATTTTCACTGACATATCAAATATGGTAAACTACGCGTTAAGGATAATAGGCAATCTCTCACATAGAGAATCTTGTAAGCCACTGTTAAAGATTTTAAGAGTTTTAACAGTTTTTGACTTATATATTCTGGAAGTATGTCTGTATGCATTAAAAAACAAATAACTTTTTCAGTCGAAAAGATCATCACACAAGCATGATATGCCTGCTAAAGAATTACTGTTGCTCGATAGCCATCATACAACTTTTTATCAAAAAGGCACCTTGTATGCTGCTTGTAAGTTTTAATACACTTGAAGACGATATTCGTAAATCTCCTAGTGTTGGTATTTACAAAAATAGAAATGCTTTTGAAACAAACTCTCCTCCAGGATTTTTTTGTAATTTAGACTCATATGTTTTTGCTTCGTTTTTCTTACCTTTGACATTTTCTCCAATTATTTAACACTGTATACTGCACTTCTCAATTGAAGAAATAAAAATTATTATTAAGAAAATGTTAAGGTGGCTAAATTTTTATTTCCACAAGTTAGATGTACATTTGAAATTCTGGAAAACTGATGATTGACATATTCACTTTTAAAAACAAAATTTAATAAGTATTTGTATAAAATCCCATAACACATGTGTCTTTTTCATTAAAATCTTAATATTATTCAACAAAAAATATTTAAAATCAGATCACAAAAACAAAATATTAAACAACCTATTTTACTTATTGGCTGCAGAGAAATACTCCTGTGATCCTCTGGGGTCAGGTTTAATAGTCTTTTCGCCTTTCTTCCAGTTGGCTGGGCATACTAAAAAAAAACAAATGAATCAAAAACAGACACTATGATAAACTGTCAATTATTTGACAATGGTAAAAATTAAATTGAATATATTACTTATATAGGCTTTATAGGCTTTCTATAAAATGATTTCCACAGCTAACAGAACTTCATTCAACAATATTTAATGAACACCTACCTTCTCCATGTTCCTCCACAAATCTAAGAGCTTCAATTAGCCTTAAAGTTTCATCTACTGATCTTCCAATTGGCAGGTCGTTAATGGTAATTTGCCTCAAGATACCCTTAGGATCAATTATAAACATGCCCCTTAGGGCTATGCCTTCATTTTCCAAAAGCACACCATAGTCTTTAGAAATCTGCTTATTTATATCAGAAAGAAGTGGGTATCTCAAAGGACCGAGTCCACCTTTCTGCAAAAACAGAAAAAATATATTTTTTTATTTATTTATATTATTTGTGTTTCTAATCAACAAGTCTCTTGCATCAAACTACTTTTGGCAGTAAAATTGTGATATATATATATATATATATATATATATATATATATATATATATATATATAACAGAAATATACAATTTCTGCAGGTGTAAAACGGCCTACAAGAAGAATTGCTTTCGATTATGTCACAGGGTACCCTAATGCGATCATGATTTCTGGGCCTCTACCCTCATTAGGCAGGGTTGTATCCAGGGAGATCTGAAATAACAGATTGCTCAATATGACAAAATCGAAAACAAAATGTCTATAATACTGAAAAAATACTACATGCTAAGTGTAACACGTAGCGCCACCCATTGGGGCTCCGGTGGTTTCCGGCTGCAGACCCATAGGTAATTTTAAAAGTATGCACTAGCACCATCATGCGGAGAGTAGATACTAAAAATCGATAAAAATGTGCTTTCACACATGTTTATCAAAAGTTCTTGGCCGGAAAAGATATATGTAGAATAACAGAAATATATAATTTCTGCAGGTGCAAAACGGCCTACAAGAAGAGAAGGAAACCACCGGAGCCCCAATGGGTAGCGCTACGTGTTACACGTAGCATGTAGTATTTTTTCAGTATTATAGACGTTATGTTTTCGATTTTGTCATATTGAGCAATCTGTTATTTCAGATCTCCCTGGGTACCAGCCTGCCTGATAAGGGTAGAGGCCCAAAAATCATGATCGCAGGAGGGTACCCTGTGACATAATCGAAAGCAATTCTTCTTGTAGGCCATTTTGCACCTGCAGAAATTACATATTTCTGTTATTCTACATATATCTTTTCCAGCCAAGAACATTTTTATCGATTTTTAGTATATATATATATATATATATTTTTTTATATATATATAATATATATATATATATATATATATATATATATATATATATATATATAAAAAATAATATTTCGGATTGATTCATTATTGCAATTGCTACTCTATTTTGTATATTAACAATAGTATTGTTATTTTATTACCAATAAAAAACTCTGATTGCAACTGGAAAGTAAATGAAAAAAAAAACTTACTGATCTTGGAGAATTCATCCAAGCCAAATGTGAGAAATGTGAATCAACAGAACATCCAATAACTTCGGCATTTAGATTTCTGAAATCTTCTATTCTGTTATCTAGTGCTACCAGTTCAGTAGGACAAACAAATGTGCTAAAATTGGATAAACAATTTTATGAGAATATTTTCTTTGTAGTTCTACTTCTATGATATGAATATATCATACTGTTTTTTTAAAGTGGAATTGTTTTTTTTTTTGGTACATTTAGGACATTTCTTCTAATATAAAATTTCACACCCCATCCCAGAATATACATCAATTCATTCTATACCGATCGCATTTCCTATACACTACGCTATTTGTATTTTTGGTGCAATTTTAAGTTGCTTTTGCATATTTCCAAATTTTGTCCCTGTCTCAGAATAAATTGACAGGTAAATCAAACATAAAGACCATTTAGAATGGAGGTCTGTATTAGAAATCAATCGATATAGATTTTTTTGTGCCGATACCAATATACTGGGCATTGATACTGATTTTATAATAGTATGCATGCCACATTTAGTCACACTAAAGTGGCTACTGTTAACAACAGCAAGACTTTTAATAGATGCCTTGTATATTTAGTTTGACATGTAAATAAAATATCACTAGTTTAACTTTTTATAAGAGCCCCTGGAAAAATACCATTAAAAAAGAAATAGTAAAAAATCCAGAGAGTTTGATGTTTTTTATCACAATTTAAAGAACTTGCCGGTAATTATCAGGTTAAAAATTTAGCAGCACAGTTCGTTAATATTAAATTTGAAAGTCAAACTTAAAATATGCTTTAATGTTATTTAAAATCAAATAATATTGTTGACAAATCTAGTTTCAATAAGAAAACACAATCAAAAAGTACATTTGCAAAAAATAATACTTATAGATAACTTAATAAAAATAAAATACATAGATGTAAAAAAAGAAAGAAAACACTCAAGATTACAACAGTTTAAAACATATACTTGAACACAAATAGTTTAAAATAAGGGTTAAAATTAAACTAAATGTAGAAAACAACAGAAAATGATAGTTACAAATAAAGGTGAACAAAGAGCATCACCAACAATCTAAGATTTCAACAATGTACAAAAACAATATTTTAATAAGGAAATGCGAACTAAAAAGCAAAAATAGCATCGAAAAGCACTTCTAAATAAAGTTTTCTTGAAAAAATTCATTAACATCATAAAAGGGCTGCACAATTAAAAGTGATTTTAGTTTTCTTTTAAACAATTTTTCATCTTTTATCTGTCTAATCCCTACAGGTGTTTGAACATTTTGTTGATATTATATATAATAGAGTTTTGGCACTGCGTCGAGTTAGGAATAGGTAGAGCAATATTATGGATTTGCCAAGTATTATGAACTGAGTGGTCCCTCATAGTATTCTTAAATTTTCTATGCATCAGACAGGCTGTTTCCAGTATAAAAAGATAAGGTAAAGTCAATATTTTTTTATCCAAAAATAAGGTCTTGCAGGAGTCTCTTACCCTTGCCTTACATAAGTACTTTACAGCTCTCTTTTGTAGCACAAATATTTCATTAAAAAGGCTGAGCAGGCTCCCCATAAGCAAATTCCGTACCTTAGGTTGGACAGAGCAAAATATGCATTTCTTGTTGTAGAACTATCTAACTCATTTAATTTTTAATTTAAGTAACTAAATAAAAATTTAAATATTCATATCACAACTAGGGATGTACACATTTTTAATAATGTATTATTATTATAAACTAATTAGACGTATTATACAATAGCATGAATAAAACAGTAAAAACAGCAGCACTAAGAATTATGTGTACTTGGAAATGACTTTTACTTGTTTGTAAATATTATTTCATTTCATATATTCTGATAAAAAAAATCAGTAAAAATATTAGCACTAATTTGTCCACACAATTTCTCAGCAAAATTTGTTGATATGATACCCACACATAAATAAATATATCAGGTTCAGTCGAATTCCAGTCCATACTATAAAAGTTTATGTTTATTTTTTGCTTACATACACTTACAAATCAAGAGGATAGAAGACTAAAACCACATATTTTCCTTTGTAGTCACTGAGCTGAATATTCTTGAAGTCAGATGAAATTACTGCAATGCCAGAAAAGTTAGGTGCTGGCTGCTGTATCTTGGGAGTGTAGCAAGTAGAAGCTATAAATGGGATTAATGTATTAAAAATAAAATAACCAAAATTGGAGCAAATTTTTAATTAAAAAATTATTATTGTCACTTACATAGTGAGATTGTTCTAGTCACGATATTTGGTTTGCAGTAAGGTGTAACAGCTTTAACTAAATGAGTTCCCTATAATGAAAAATCAGTATTACATTTTTCAAAAAGTTATCTAGTAATATGCCTAATACTAAATAGTACGCAATAAACTGTATAAATTAATCACAAAAAATAAGTGCCGAAGTGAATTTTTTTACATTTATTATAAACTACAAATTCACTACTATCAACAATGTCAACCAACATAACTATATAAAGGATTAGGCAGATCATAAAGCCACAAAGCCGATCACAATTTTAAATTTGTACTAGAATAATTTTTTTTGCTATTTCTGAGAAGTACAGTGTTTGGACATAAATAACTTATACAAGAAGTTTGCAGGAAAAACAAAGATTAAATCGAAATGTAGGTTTCTTTTTTGAAAAAAAAAAATGGCATAAAGTTAAATTAGTAAGTACTATCAATGAAAACAATTTGACTAGTAGTGGTGACATATCAGTTCAGAGTTGAAACTGGATCTAAGTGTTTTCACAGCAGTTCAGTTTTGATTTGGAACTGAAAACAGCTTTAAACTGATTTGGTATTTGGGATTTCTCATTGTACTTTTTGATACATAATTTCAGTGTCTGTATTTCATCTACAAAGTAAGATGTTTTTAGTTCTTTCTTTGCTTAAATAATTTAAACTCTCTGGGTTTTCAAGCAGGCAATCAAAATACATTCTGGATTCAATCAAAAATCAAAAAATGCAAAATTAACCTTGAGAACTCAAATCCAACTTAGAACCATTAAAATTACTGTTAATTAACACAATAAAAATATTTACTTCAACATATTAACATAATTTGTTACAATGAGATAAAATATTGTCATTATTAATTAGTAAGATATTCAGAGATTTAATTATTTTTATATTAAGTAGCACTTCATTTGGGTTCAAAACTGCTTCTTTTTAATATTACTCACAGTAATTAAAGAGTGATTACTAGATTTTGAGGGTCTGGTATGATTTAATACATCTCAGTTTTTTACCTTGTTTTCATTTTGTTAGGATGCATTTTATTTAAATTTACTACATTTAAGTAAAAAAGAGTGGATGAAGTATATTTTTTTATTAAGAAAATCACAAATTTAATAAATAAACAAATAACAAATAAACTTCAGAAAATTCACTACATTCAATGCTAAAACTCTCAATTATAAGTGTTTTGACGAAATTCAGAAACAAAAATATATGTTGCCAAATCAACCTGTTTTTCTTCAAATATACAGGAAGTGATATTTCTAAATTTGTATAACAAAATGGTCTTTTGTATTACTAGTATAACAATAGCATTATTAACTGATCTGGTGCTATGGATCCACCTAGTGGAATCAATTTTTTTCATATATTATTATGTCCCGCTCGATGTCCAATATAAAAAAATGAAAATCAAACCAAATAAATGCTCAATTTTCATATCCTCAAAATATGTGTAAAACTGGTTGTCTACCTAATGTGAAACTTTCAGTAAATATTTTGGCTTTAATGATAGTACCAAAGCATTATCGTGCTTCGGCGCCTATCAATCCACCTAATTCTTTTCCACTCTAACTTGTACCAACCTATATGAAAAAAAGATTACTCATGCATCAAAGAAAATAACAAAATTCACTTTGCCAGCAGCGCATGCTGGCTGACTAAATGAAATTCAATCAAAACATTATATTATTACATATAAAGTTAAAAAATTATTCACATTATTTCATTAATTTCAAAATACACATATGTTAACCTACAACAACAATCAAAATGTGATAATACAAATTCTAATTGATATTATTTTGTAAAAAATGCATCCATGCCTTTTTTTGCTCAAATGTAGTAAACTTGAAGAAAGCTTCCTAATAAAACCAAAAAAGGACAAAAATTGAGATGTATTACATCCTACTAGAACCAGATTTTGAATATATCGTTTATGTTCAGGGCTAAAGTAGAAGTAACTTGGATCTTTTCTGAACCTAGTAGTCTGTCCTATGCGTTCCACCTCTAGATTTACAGAATCTTATAAGATGCACTCAAAACAACACAAGTCTCTGTTGACAACTCCTGTAATTCATATTACAAAATATTAGAGATGCGCAATCCTGTCATTTTTAAATTACACTGTGAATCGTGCCCATGATTTTTTAGTATCAGTGATTTTAAGACAGTTTTAGGTGTATTGAGAATACTGCTTTTGTTAATTCACACAGAACCACAGTTTTAGTTGTGAATGTGATGACACCTAATAACATATGGCAATTGACATTTGGCAAGTGCATCTTAAACCTATTCTAACAAAAAATATATTTTCAAAAATAAAAATTCATGTGGAATTATGAATAGGTAATGAATTGAATATATCTGAATTTGTAAACATTATACATAAACAAACGGAATATTATATTCATAACAAATTGACAAAAAAACACAATATTTCATATATATGTTTTAAATGGTTTCTTAATTAAATAATTATAAGTTAATATAAAAAAAAACAGGTGTCAGTCACAGAAATCAAAATAAAACTTATCTTTGGGCAAAATCAAAAACTTAACCTTAATATTTTTATTGCTTTAATATAGACTTTTTTACAACAACCCAAAAAAACAATCCAACCAGGATTAACTAAAAAGCAGTAAAATACTTAAAACATAATACATACAAAATTATAGATTTTAATAGAAAAAAAAACTTTTAAAACTGCACTCTTTATATACATATAGAACATATCATATTATGAATGGCATGTTTATCAAAAGTAAAGAGGCTATCAAAATATAAAAAAAAATTTCCCAAATAATTTGAATGTTACTTTTAGTTTCTTATTAGCATGTAATTTGCAGATTTAAAATATAATAGATGTCATTGCAAAAACTGATTTACCAACATTTATAAAATGTGACAATATTCTAAAACTTTTATTTTATATAATTTCAAAATTTTCTATAAATAGACAAGTTTTCTGATATATTTCTAGTGATTCCTTAATTTTTATAAACTCTAGACTGGTATTTGAAATAGTCTAATAATTTAATATCAGAATTAATTTAATATTAGGATTATAATTAGTCATTAGTCTTAAGTATACAGTGTATGGATTCAAGTGAAAGTTTTAAATCAATTTTAATTTTAGAGATGAGCTCGAAATTCCCCAAAAATGAAAATTTCTTTAAAACATTTCCTAATATTACTATAAGGCATTCTAACACAGGGAATCAAAATCAGCTGTGAATAATGTTTGCTTATGTGATTAATTCTGTTCCATTCTCCCGTAATAGCCATTTAAGAACTGTGAAATTGCAAAACCGAACTGCGATTCTTAAATAAGGTGAAGAAGACGGGGCTGCCTGGGTGGTATATGGTATTTTGTAGAGTAAATCACATATCATTCCTGTGATTTTTAGATATCAGTGAATAAATTACAGGTAGTGAATGGAGAAGTCCTTACCTTTTGATCTTATTCTTGGATACCCAAGAAAGAACTATCAGTTCAAAACTAAAAAAAAAATTGAAATCTTAATGCAGGATATCTAATCCACGTTTATTACTTTTATTTTTATTTATATAGAATTTTACAAGTGGATTTTAAGGAGGACGGAAGCATCCACCCCAGCAGTTCTGAAGGACATGTTAGCCCATAGGACTATCCTTCCGGGAGGACGGTTAAAAACCTTAGATGGGGTCAACTTTATTGCTAACTACTTACCGTTTTAAATATGTTAGCAAACATTTTGAGCCTAAATATACAACACTGATTTAAACGAGTTAATGACAACAAATAGTTGATAAACCGTAAAAAAAAATTAATTGATCATTACGTTTTTTCCGTTGGTTAAGTTTTAAACGGAACAAAATATCTTCTTTTTTACTTTTTGTATATTCTGTACACAGATGGTCTGCAAACGGTCAGGCTTCGGGTGCCGATCAGATTCAACCACTTACGAGCATGCATGCCTATGAGTAGAAGAAAATGGGTAAATGTGCACTTCTGCCCACTTATTTTAACGAAATTTACTATATAAGTAGAATTTGGAGCACCAATTACAAATCTGAAGTTTGTTTTTCTCGGCCACGTTTGGTTTTTGAGTTATCCATAATCAAAGTTTACAATCTCAAACTTTCGAACACAAAATTCTTCACCTTCTTTTCTGTTTCCTTCTGTAATTTTTATCAGAAAAAGTTTCAATCCACACTTAAAATATCAAAATTATACATATTTTCCAATTTATAACGTTATATTACTCAAAAATGACATCAATAAAATTGTATCTGTAAATTACTATTTTAAACAGGAAATTTGTGTGTGTCAATTATCAATCGGAAAACTATTCAAACTTAAAATTTTACAAATTGTATTAACGTAGCAGTTTTTGGTACTGTTTATGAACATTTTGTTTCATAGGTGGATTAGTATCTTGTTAGCAGACGTTCTGGCGTCGGACCGCGACCGCTTCATCGTTAAAACTATACATATTTAGTAATGGCCGATTGCACCACATTCGTTAAGACTAGTTTAAGGACGCCTTAGTGTTAAGGTTCGGTTTTTATTTGCAACATCATAAAATATTTATTAAAGTTTGCTTTAGTTAAGTGCTAACCAGCTTTGTTAACATTTACAAAATTTAAAAATCCCATTTCTTCAAAATTGATAAACCGTAAGTTATTTTGATGTTTTCAGTTCAGAACAGTTCATTTACGTGAGGTGCTACATGCAATCAGGGCTGCAATCTATATGCTCTCCGTGGTAGTTTAGAAGATACTTTTCTATAATATAGACAAAGTTTATTTACTTTCTGGGGTGGTAGCTGTAGCTCAGTGGTAGAGTTTTGGATTTGCACTAGACAGGTTATGTGATAAAATCCAGCCGGACACTCTTTTTTTAAATATATAATTTTGTATGTAATTGTATTTTAAATACATTGTTGCATTTTTGGTTAGCCCAACTTATGCTGGTTTTTCTTTTTTTAGTTAGATGATAAAAAGTGTATCTAATAAATACTTATACTCTTTATTCATGTGTTTACAATAGTAGCATTACACATGTCATTTAAGATATCAATTTCTAAATTAATGTGATATTTAAAAAAATAAGTTATTAGATTAAACCAGTTAATATGAACCCAAGGTTATGCAATCAAGTATTAAAATCTTAGTTGTGACTATAGTTGTGGATTTGACCGGTCAATTTTATTTTAGTCCATTGACTGGTCAATTGATCGGACAATTGACCGGTCAATTGACCAATTGATTGATAGACATAATTTTTAAAATACCATTTCACACAATCAAAGCCAAACTTAAAATAAAACTTTATTCTCAAATAACATCATATTTAACGATGGAAACCTAAAAAAGATTAACACTTAAAAAAAGAAACTATGTTTTTCAGTTAAGTTATTTATGTAGCAATGTAGCTAATGGTAAATTCTGATCCTCGGGCCCATTGGACGCTAGCTGCTCAGCCTCGGATGCTAGCTGCTCGGCCTCGGCTTCGGAAGATGAAGATACATCAGCTTCGGAAGATGAAGATATATTATGATCCATTACTTTTCCAGATTTATCCATTATATTTAAGTTATATAACTAAATAAAATAAACTAATTTTCCGGATCTTGTAGTGGTAAGTCTATTTCTTAATTTGCTGTGGAAAATTCCCCATGTCGACCAATTTCTTTCACAAGAAGCTGATGAAGCCGGCATACTCAATAACTTAATAGCTACATCGTAGAGTATTGACTTTTTCTGCCAACTCCCCCACCAAGTTGATGGCGTAATATCTGATGATGTTTTACGAACTGATTTAATACCTTTCACCGCTGTCCATATTATTCGATTATTAAATTCATTTGATGCTGTTCTGAAATTTGATATTTCTCCAATAATCTCAACATCAGTTTTGTTCACACTAAGTTGTACTATTAAAGAAGTAGCAGATTCCAGCTCGTCAAGGGTTACGTTTTCTCCTTTATATCTAGGATCAAGTAGATACGCTGCATTATGTGTATTGGTACAGGCCATAGCAGTTCTTTTTATTACTGAAGTGGTTGTCATTTTTTCTTCTTCTCGAAGAAATGGTCTTTGGGAGTTTTTGTTTGTCCACAATTAAAAGAAACCTTACAATTGTGGCCTCTTGCATGATATAATTTAGTGCCCTTTTCTTTTTTCTTTCGCCTATAAGAGTCTTTTTTTCACAATATTAATATCTATTTAGCATCAGCAGTACGTTTTATGATTTGACATTTGGCAAGATATAAAGTTATAAATAAAAATTGCAACGTTGCCTAAGTAATCCGATCCTTAGTTAAGGGTTTCTCAACCAATAGCTGGAGCAAAGCTTACAGTTTTAAGTGTTACTTAAAATATAAGAGATACTTACCCATTCTCTACTTAAGAGAAGTGTTGGACAAACGACGATAATGTAGTTAAAGCCATAGTGGGAAGAAATCTGATTTCCTCTCTCTTGTTTTCTTCCCACCATGGTTAAAGCTATACATTAGTAATAACTTGGTGCTAATTCGATATCGGTCTATATGAGGTCTTAACGCTCAGGCGCCAGAAAACTCTTTAAAAAAATTTTAATTTGAGAAAATTTGCCGACTTTTAAAATTAAATATTTACTGCATTTTCTTCTTTGAATGAAAATGGTTTCCAAAATAAAACACTAAAATCAAGAAAATATGTGTCATTTTCATATTTTAATTGTGTATTCTATCGTTTTCTTAAAAATTACTGAAAGAAATAGAAAAAAAGATGAAAACTGTGTGTATATACTGTAACTGCGAATTGTAACGATGAATAACTCAAAAATAAAATGGGATCGAACTAAAATTACTTCAGATTTGTGGTCAGTGCCCCAAATTCTACCTGTGTAACAAATTTTGTTAAAATCGGCGTTGGTAAGCGGAAGTGAACATTTACCAAAAATTATAAAGACAAGCCATGTGGCGTCGCTATACAGTATCAAATTTTGGTATACCTGTAGATTTTGGGAGGATGATCACGGATTTAAAGGCGCTTTTCATCGCCGACGTTTCGTTTCCGAGATACACGCTAAAAAAATTTATAATCTTATAATACAATTTGTGAACTCCTTCCTTTTTCTCAGTTAGCAATTTTGTAGTAAAGTCAGTGTAACGTTATTTCTCTAGAAATCTCTTCAATAAAATCGTATCTGTCAACAGCTAAAATTGCAATATTTAATAGGAAATTCTTCTTGATTTTGTATTCGTGACCATTGTTATTTAAAGAAGAAAATGCCGTAAATAGTTGATTTTAAAATCCGACAAATTTCATCAAAATAGTTTATTACGGATATTTTGTTAATTATCGGTAACTGTTTAACAGTTGGTTGGGCGTCAAACCGCTTAGGCACCAGGTGGATTAGTACCGAGTTAGTAACAGGTTAGGTGCCAGAGCGCGACATCGGGGTAGTATCATCTTTAAAACTATACGGATGAGATCCCATCGAAATTCGGCGTCTACGATTTTATATTCTCTAGTTTTGGCGGCGCTTCCAGTGGAATAATAAGAATATGGTGCTCATTCACCATCTGTCCAGAAATGTTATTGAAGAAAAACATAATATTGGTTTTATAGGAATCATGCGCAATAAACCAATACAAAAAATAGTGTTGAAAGCTCGCGGTAATCAGATATATAACATATAAATTGATGCAGTACAACTCTTTCACGAACTTGCTGATAAATCTGGCTTGTTGTTTTAAATATATAAATTACTAAAATTCTTGTATTATGGCTTATTGCACTCCGGCACCTAATTTGATTCTAACCTAGTACCGATCCACAACAAAATTTCCATAAAAAACAGTACCAAGAACTGCTATCTAGACAAAATTTGTCAACTTTTAATTAATTTTGAATATTTTTCGAATGGCAATGGTAAAACACAATATCAAGGAAAATTATTTACTAAAAATAGCAGTTCACAGATTCGATTTTAGTGATATGATTTTATATGTATATATTATAAATTGGAAAATATGTGTAATTTTGATATTTTCATTGTGCATTCAACCATTTTCTTAAAAAAAATTACTAAAGGAACAGAAAAGATGGTGAAAAACTGTGTGTATAAAATTGTGAACGTCGCCAAAAATAGGCTAAATTACGACATCCTGCATATTTACTTCTCTTTTTCTTCAAAACATGGAACTTCGTCTCGAGATCAGCCCAGAAGTTGGCCGTGACTGGAACTAGCCTTGAAATGTCGGATATAGATCAACCCCCAAATCGAATATTTTAGATTAATATGGCGGCCACCCCCTCAACCAGTCGGGGGTAGTATTAGGTGAAAATTCAACTACTTAATATATGCGCGCTTTCGAGTCAAATATGACGTGAATTAATCAACGATACTCTCTTTTCCTCGCTTTCAGGGCTATCGCCTATTTATCCCGGTCTGGGGACACCGCCGTCCTGTCGGAACGAGGAAGTGCCACCGAATTATGGCGCACGTTCTAGGAAATCATCAACACTCGGCCCGAAGAATCAACTCAGAAAATTGACATACTCTTTGACTGGATTTTGAATCGGGAAATAAGTCTTCAGAACATTTATTTATCCCCTTTACGGGTACAGGACGACCTGATACGGTAATCAGTGATCGAACGATGGCTGTCGCTTTTACGACACCTAGGTTTACCAAGGTACCTAAACCTGCTATTGGAGACATCACGTAATTGGTGAACAGCCTCCCAAGCACGGGGCAGGTTTTAGATTTTGTTACGCGAGTGAGTCTATATATATATATATATATATATATATATATATATATATATATATATATATATATATATATATACACTCTTTTGGTTGAAAACTACCTAGGCAGGTAAATCAAGGAAAAGGTTAAAATGGACAGACGAAATGAATCGAACGGTGAAGCATTCCTACTATACCGCTACCAAACTTGAGACAATTTCATCAGGATACGGACATAAACTGCATACACTTTCCATAGCACAATATCCAGAATACAAATCTCTTGTCACAGAACAGAGATTAATAGATCAAAAAATTATCACTAAGAAAAGTAAGCTCACACCACTCGCATTGCGAAACATCAAAACTAAGATAGCTGCTGAACTAAACATTCGTCAACCAAACATTGAGAACAGTGGGATAGATTCCTAACCGATCCCATATACAGATCAGACCAACTTTGCGCAACCTCACTCAATGCTCAGTATGAGAAGAGCTCCCAGCAACAATCTACGACCGATGACAAGCACCACAAGCAATTAACGTAGAAATGGAATCACACCTAAACAAATGGTCAGGCACCGATCCTACAACAAGAGATCCTATTCCCCGTGTAAACTTCAAACGGGACACACAAAAAATCCTAAAGACTATCAACGAACACATAATACCCAAGCACATAACGAATGCGAGCGCAATTGAGGACATTCATACAGTGATCTACGCAGCAGCTACAACCACGATAACACAGAACAATCAGAAACTCCTGCCAATACACAGAAACACCAACAGCATAAAACCAAAATTCAAATGGCTGATAAAGATCGAAAACAAAATTAACAAAATTAGAAAAGACTTCTTACCCAATTCATGAACGGCAACAAGTCAAAAGTATAGAGAAAATCAAATCTACATCTCGTGATCACACGCTTACAGAAATCCTTGACACTTGCAAAAATTATCCGTGTATGCCTCAAGACTCCGAAGATACAAAGAGTCAAATGAAAGAAAGGACACTAACAACCTGTTTCGAAGAACCGAAAAACAGTTCTACCAAAAAACCATAAGCAATGAGGAGGCAAGGAATACTGGAAAAGCATTTGGTCAGAACCGAAACTACACAATAATAACGGTTCATGGATTAAAACGGAAGAAGACATACACAAGTGTTTGGAGAAACAAGACAACACAAGAAGTTGCAGAAACAATCAAATATACGCATAACTGGAGATGTCCTGGAATAGATAACATAACTTTTGGTACAGACAGTTTACCTCCACACATGAAGCTCTCACTCGACAAATTAATAAAATTATTTTAAAACCTAGCAGACTTCCCAGTTTTCTCACCCAAGGAATAACATACCTTAAATCCAAAAACTCGGACGCTAAGAACCGGTCAAATTACCGAACTATTACGTGCCTTCCAACCCTATATAAGATCATCACAGCCACAATTACCAGGAGAATAGAACAACATCTAGCACACAAAAACATTCTAACGGAAGAGCAAAAAGATTGCAGGAAAAACAGCCGAAGATGCTAGGAGCAGCTAATTATAGACAGCGTCATCATGGAACAAACCAGGAATAATTATAGAAACCTTCATACTGGTTACATAGATTATAAAAAAGCCTTTGATTCGATACCCCACAGTTGGCTAACCAGAGTTAGAATTATACAAAGTCAATAAAAACATCAAGCAATTTCTTACGTAAATCATGAGAACGCGGAAAACTAAAATCAACTTGAGAATACAAAAAGAACACACCGAAACAGAAGAGATCTACATCAGACGAGGTATATTCCAGGGAGATTCACTCAGCGCTTTGTGGTTCTGCCTCTGACTCAATCCACTCTCAAACACACTGAATAACACAAACCTCGGATTCCAAATTAAACTCCTTAAAATCACAAAAACGTTTACCCTGGACATCAACATGGGATTTGTTTTAGGTAAATGTAAGCTACTTCAAATTAACAAGAAAAGATGAATACCTGGTCTGCAAAAACGCTCCACGGAAGAAACTAATACCACGTAAAGCAAGACCACATACATAAAAAGCTTTCATAGACGTGGTTACAAGAAGGGCAGCTGTTCCCCGAAACAGAAGGCTTCCTGCTTTCCATCCAGGACAAAGCCATGGCAACCAGAAACTACTAAAAACACATCATCAAGGACACCACCATTGAAGACAACAGGTGCAGGAGATGTCAACAGCAGAGAGAAAAATCGATCACATAACGAGTGGATGTAGAAAGATGGCCGGAACTGAATACACCGCGAGACACAATTCAGCAGCGAAGGTCGTTCATCAAGCATTAGCCACAACATACAAACTAACAGAGAACACAGACCCTTACTACCATTATACACTAACATCCATACTTGAAAACGAACACTACAAGCTCTACTGGGGCATTGACATCCACACAGATAAAACAATCCCCGCAAACAGACCCGCTATCACCTTCCAATCCAAAAAAGAAAAGATCACTTATTTAATTAACATGGCTGTCCTCAACGACGAGAACATCCAAGCGAAATATGGTGAGAAGATTGCCAAATACACCGACTTGGCAATGGAAATAAAAACGCTGTGGAAACAGGAAAAAGTCATCATTGTTCCTCTTGTCATATCAGTAACAGGTCTCACCCCAAAAACGTTTACACCGCATTTGGCTCAATCAGGACTTAATACAGACATTCACAGGAACATCCAGAAATCGATCATTTTGAAAACATGTAGCATCGTTAAAACGACTTGATATAATTCCGTCAATATAAAATACAACCACAGGAATACTGTGAAAGAACAAGTCGAGAAATAATAATATTAATAATAATAATAATAATAATAATAACAATGGAAACCATAACCAACTCAAAAAACTTATTGACGTGACATATACCGAAATTCTCGAAAGACATTCATATGGAATTTTGAATGAAAAAATGTAAAGGCTTAAACATCGAAAAAGGCAAAGTTATAAATGGTGATTTAGCCCTACCCAATGGAGAAATAGTTCAAGCTATGAACCAAGGAGAGACCTACAAATACCTAGGATTCCAACTAGAATGAAAGATCAGTACGTTCAAAGAGTGCGAGCCCTTCTGAAGACAGAACTGAACGTCGGAAATCTCATTACAATAATTAACAACTACTAGCCTAATGATGACAAGTCGCGCCACCCAAGGTCATCAACTCTCCGAATGACCTTACCACGAAGGAAGGTGGAAGATCCCTTGTTGACTTGACCAATTCACACTCCCGACAGCTGCATAAATTGAGAGATTTCTTCACCAACAAAGCGCAAACATCAAGCCTCCACCGCATAGTGACCTTGAGTGACAACTTGTACTTTCCACTTAATCTCGCAAGTGACATCATCCTAAAGTCACTTTCAGACCACGAAAAACGAAAACAGTGGGCTCAAATGGCACTGCACGGCCGACATCACAATAACTTGAATCAGCCACTCATAGATAAGGAAGCATCCAACAGGTGGCTGAAAGATGGACATCTATTCCCAGAGACAGGATTTGTGATGGCAATACAGGACCAAGTTATTAACACACGAAATTACACTAAATTCATCGTCAAAGACCGGTCCGTTGAATCCGATAAGTGACGAAAATATATAGCGAGATATCAGAGACTACACAGCATATAACATCTGGCTGCACTTACTTAGCAAACACGGACTACCTCCAGCGACATAACTAAGTGTGTAACATCATACACCAGAAGCTTGTCAATTAATACATCCTCCTGAATACCTTTGTGCCCTATTTTAAATACCAGCCAAGTTCAGTGCTTGAAAATAATCCCTTCAAACTGTACTACGACCGGGCAATTATCACCGACAGGCGGGTAATGAATAATGGGCTTGATGTGGTACTGTTAAATAAGGAAATAAAGAGAGAATTTTTGGTAGATGTTACTATGCCCAACAATAACAACGTGTTGGATAAATATCAAGAGAAAAAGGCAAAATATGCGGAGCTGTCCATCGAGATACAGAAGATGTGGCGACTGAATAAGGTTCATGTGATACCGATCATCGTCTGGACTAGTTCCAAAAACACTAGAACAGAACTTGAAAATCATAGGACTGTATACTAACACCTTAATCGACATCCAGGAGGCAGTCATACTCAGTACTTGCTACGTAGTGAGAAAATTCTTACAGGACAACGCATAGAACTAATAGAAGCCAGCCCACTCCTTTTGATGCATGCATCCGGGATGGGCCAAACTGGTCTTATCCGATATTGGCGGGGAGAGGAGGGAGGAATGAGTTTTTAGAAATATTGTTTAAACTTAGGTTGTTCTGTTTTTTTTTGGTATAATCAAATAGAAACGAGTTTTTACCAAATATATTTTTTTTTGGTATTTCAAAATTTTGGTATTTAAAAATCAATTTTTATTCAAAAAATCATCAAATTTGCCGAAACTGGTTGATTTTTATCAGATGAAACCTATTTTAGGTCCAAAATAAGATTGGAAATTCTGCGACGAAAATAAATCTGGAAGTAACTAAAAACTGAAGAGGGATAAAAGTTTAGGGAATTTTATTTTAGACCTAAGAATTGGGACTTGGATCCATGTTTTTTACGATATAATCCAATAATGCAGCAAAAACAACACTAATATCATTTATATTTTTAATATCTTTTGATAAACTACACGTGCTCCGAATAAGCAAGAAGGCAGTTGGCAGTGCTGACGTCATAGTTGTGTAACAACCAGGGTTGTATCTGGGAAGACTGGCTCCCAGGGCATTGTTGTCATTTGGCGCTCTCGCCCCAAGAAAAGCAATTAAAAACCTTGTTTTGGTTCACCTAACACAACGTTCTTACATGAAATTAAAACATATTTATAAAACGAAAAACATTTTATTAGCATAGTTAATATTGGAGACAAAATAATACGAATATATTATTTTGTCCAATATATATTTCACTTACAATGGCTGATATTTTCATGAATGAAAAAACGGAACTCAGAGTCTTTCCTGTTGTATTTTTCCAAGGTCTGCATGACCTGTACCAGATATTACAGAATTAAATATAAGTTGCCTCACTCACCGTCGGAACTTTGATATTCGTAGTTTAAAGCGTGCCGGCGCGTTACAGGCCGGTCGTAAAATTTCTGCTATTAATAATAATAATATTTTATTATTCCAAAAGGTCACAAACAATGACAATGGGTTCGTCATAAAATTCACTTAAGACTAATCTATTAAAAAATATCACAAAACGTATAACAATTATACTCGGCATGTTTACGAGATACAGTAAGATCACAATTCAGAGGAAGTATATATACAGACAATATTAATATTACCTTACATTTAGACAAATTTACGTATTACATGTTATATTACAACAATACGAACACAGACAATTTCAGGTATTGTATTGCTCCAGAAACTCTTTGAGTGTGTAGTACGCTTTTCCTACTAGATAGCTAGTCAGTCTCTTCCTAAATTGGACCGTGGTATTTCCTACCTTAATATCATTTGGGAGTTTGTTGTAGATTTGAATACACGCATAATAGGGGGATTTTTCATAAAATCTTGACCTATGTATTGGTACTGTGATTTCATTTCTACTTCTTGTTTGATACTGGTGATATAGAGAATTTCTTGGGAATTTTTCTTGGTTATTCTGAACATACATTGCACACTTTAGTATATATATTGAGTAGAGAGTTAGGATCTTTTTGTTTTTTGAATATTTCTCTGCAAGACTCCATGGGTTTTAGGTTAAAGATTAATCGTACAATCCTTTTCTGTGTGACAAAGATGCGGTTTATATTAACAGATTGTCCCCAAAGCATTGTATAGTAGCTCAGATGGGAGTGTGCAGTGCATAGTATGTCGTCATTACAGTTTCAATAGGAACACTTTGCATTAGCCTAAGGAGAGCAAAGTTTGCCTTGTTTAGTTTGCCGGAAACATAATCAAGTTGTTTCTCCCATGAGAGTCGCGAGTCGACATATGACCGGGCTCTTTTAAAAGTAGGTAATTTCAAAAAGTATACATAATAATTATTATGGGCAAAATTTACTGAAATCAAATAATGTTGTGGGGTTAGTTAGTTAATTACATTTTATAATTACAATTTTAAATGTTATTTAAATAAACCGAAATTATATTAAGTTTAGTTAAATATTCTTAAATAAATGATGAACGAATGTAGATGCTAAAATATAAAATCTAGGATTCGTGACCTACATGAAACAGCCTTAACCCACCTGCCAAAATGTTTTTGTAACTACAAATTACGATCATACAAATTTTAACACTGTGATGGTCTTTATAAAACAAAAATACATGTATTTAGCGAATTGTAATTGTTTCTATAGAAACTGTAGCCCAGGCCACCCCGTAATCTTAGGTGAAATAAAAATACATTTTTCAAGGTTTAAAGGCCTGAAAAATTACTTTAAGTAAAGGCTTGATTTCAAATTGTGTGTTATAACTACTTGTGGAATAGAGATGAACCACACAGGTGGACACATGGAAGAACAGATGCTACGCGTACTAGAATTAATAAATGGTGGTTATTCTATCCGCAGAGCAGCAATAGAAGTTAGTCTCTTCTTTGCTATAGTTTGGCGATATAATGAAAAGTTAAAACAACCAGATATGAACATTGAAACAATTCTTTTGATTCCTAATTATGACACTAATAAAGTGTTTAGCACTGCTCAAGAGGAAGTTCTGAAGAAGTATTTTAAACACTGTGCTTTGTTATTTTATGGTGTAAGAACTGAACAATGCCGGGGGTTGCATATCAAATGGCTTAATTTAACAATATCAAAATGCCTAATTTATGGGAAGTGCACACAAAAGCCGGCATAGATTGGCCTAAATTATTTAGGAAAAGGCATGTTGGATTATCTCTACACAAACCAGAACCTTGTAGTCTGGCTAGAGCAACAGCCTTTAATCAGACCAATGTAAAAACATTTTTCGATAATGTGGAAAATGTTACGAAAAGAAATCCTGCATTTGCGAAAGCTACAAGGATATTTAATTTAGACGAAACCTCGACGTCTACAGTGCAAAAGCCGCAAAAACTATTAGGTCCAAAAGGATACAAAAATCTAGGTAAAGTTACTAGCGTCGAAAAGGGGACTCTCGTGATCACATGCTGCATTATAAGTGTAAGCGGACAGGCTTTGCCTCCAGTTCTTATATTCCCCCGTAAAAATTTTAAAACCCATATGATCAAAAGAACCCCTCCTGAAAGATTTGGTTTAGCAGCACCGACTGGTTGGATGAATAGCGAACTTTTCGTTGATGTTATGGACCATTTCATAAAACATTCGAACAGTTCTCCAGATAATCCAAGCATGCTTATTACGGATAACCACGAATCACATTTGTCAATTCAAGCTCTTAATAAGGCAAAATCATCTGGTGTGACAGTAATTACGGTTCATCCCTATACATCAGCGAAACTGCAACCTCTAGATGTAGGTGTGTTTGCACCTTTTAAAAGCTTCAATTCAAGCTCTTGAAAAGGCAAAATCATCTGGAGTGACAGTAATTACTCTTCATCCTCATAGATCAGCGAAACTGCAACCCCTAGATGTACGTGTGTCTGTACCTTTTAAAAGCTTTTATAACAGCGCAATTGATTTATGGATGTTAAATCATCCTGGGCAGCCGGTCACCATCTATGATATAGGTGAAATAGTATGCACTGCATTTTTTAAATCAGTGACCCCAATTAATATTACACAAGCCTTTAAAAAAACCGGAATTTTTCCTTTTGATAGGAACATTTTTCCTGAAATTGACTTCTTGCCATGCTCTGTGACAGATTGTCACTTTCCAAGTCTGGAAAATGACATTAAATTGCCCTCTGAAGTCAAAGATACAGACCAAAATGCCCACTGTAGTAAAACCAACACATGTAATTTGGAAATCAATAATGACCAAACAGTTTCTCCTAAAGAATCTGGAATCTCACTTGATAAAAAAGAATTATCAAATTTGTCGAATTCTACAGATGGAAGTTTTATTTCTCCATTCCAGTTCAGAGACGCCATAAAAGCTGGGCTACGAAAAATACGCGTAGGAAGCGTAAAGCTTAATAGCTAGCAGAAAAGAATCTCATCGAAATTCAAAGGTCAGAGACAAAAAGGAGAAAGAGTGCCCAAGGAAAAAAACATGTTAAAAAGTGTTTTGAAAGCGATTCAGAAGAGGAACAAACAGAAATCGTTTTAGAAAGCGAGGAAGAAGATTGGGTAGAAGAAGATACCATTCCAATATTAACAGAAGATAGCTCGGAAGTTGGGATAACTCGACAATCAAGAGAGGGAGAATTTGTTATTGTGCTATTTCCAACAAAAAAAAAACAAAAATTGTTCTATATTGGTAAAATAATGGAAAAAAGAAATCGGGATTTAGAATATTACATCAGTTTTTAAAGACGCAAGTCATCTTCATGCGAATACTATCATTGACCAGAAGAGACCGATTTAGCGTATGTTAATAAAAATTATATAAAATTAATCTTACCTAAACCTGTGGAATATGGCAGCACAGCTAGAGAACAATCATATTTCTCTTTTTCATTTAATTTTTCTTATTTAAATATTCGATAATTTATTAGTTGTAAGTTTATAGATTTTGAAAAAGTAATTTCAAACGGTTACGTTGTAGAAATATTCCTTCATTTGTTTCTTCTAATATTTTTTAAATATAAAATGTTTTGTGTTCCATGGAATCCTAAGAAAAATAAGTATTATTGCAGCACTTTGTTTGTTTATTTAACGATTTATTAGTTGATTCACTGGGTACTAATATTTGGTTCACTGTGTCCACTTTAGTGAAACTTTCAAATATAAAAACATAATTATTTTTCTAAAAGTAAATTGAAATTATTTATATGGATATTTATATAATCCTATAAATCCTTATACACACCTACAATTGTTTTTGGTTACAGGCTCCTTTTACTTATTATAAATCATTATTAATATCATGTGATTTTTAATTATAAGGTGTCTTGAATTAAATTTAAAGTGTTTTTCTGATATATACAATTTCCCCAACTCGACCATTTTTTAACTCCACAAAGTGGTTGGGAAGATGAGGTTCCCCTCTTTCGCTTTGAAGGTACAATGTATTACCGAATTTGTTTTCCGAAAATCAAAATGAACGAATACATTTGAAGTTCAACGTAACGCGTCGTTCCGTAACAGAACTTTCTTAGATAACCCCCTTGTCTGCATCCCTGTTCGCGCCAAATAATACGCCAGGCGTCCCGGGGGCCTCATTCCGGCTGTTTGTCGTAATGCGTTTTCCTTATATGGCTTATTTTATTATATATATCGCTTCACGGCCTGGGTCGGCAACAATCTCGGTTATCGCTCGAGTGAAATCGTCTTCTAAACGGCCATTTCTGCAAGAACATAGAAGGCATATTTTGTCTTTAGAATATTATCGATATACTGTCGGCTCTATCCAGAGGCGTAGTAAAGTCCTTCCGTTTGGAAGGAAGTGGGAACCCAACTCCAAATATTTTTGTTTAAAAAAAAAAGAGAAAATGGTAAGTCCATACAGTACAAGTAGAGATGCAGAGCTTACAGTGGCGTATTTAGAATGCCTTCTTAGAAGGGACAATAATTTTCATTTGGCCCCCCCTAAATACGCCACTGGGAGCTTAAGAAATGTCCAAAAAAAAATTTCCGTCAAAATATCAATTTTTCCGAAATCTCCACACAGGTGTGGTAATTTGCGTATTTTTGGTAGTTTTGACACTAAAAGTGACGTTAATTTTGAGTTATAAAAACTAAAAAGTAGATGATTTTCTACTAAAAATTCGGTAACCGGTAAAAGCTAAATAAATTAATATAACTTATTTATTTTTTTCTTTCAGTTTATACTAGTTATACTGCTACATATCGATTTCAAATTTTTTACTATCTAACTTTAAAATTTTATTAAATTCCTCTTAATCTCAAGCTTCTGTCCCATCCTGTCGTAAATATACAAAACTCTAGTTTCATTACGAAAAAGCGCATATAATTTATACAACATTGCCAAATAAACATATATATATATATATATATATATATATATATATATATATATATATATATATATATATATATATATATATATATATATATATATATATATATATATATATATATATATATATACAAAGTTGTTCTAAAAATTCGACAGGTATTTTCCTCACCAGAGATATGGATACGTATTTTTCTAGAGATACTTTTCTCACTTTTTATTAACTAAATTACTATAGTTTCTTCTCTACGATACTGGGTGCGCAAAGATAAACTAGATAAAAAACAGCTCTCAATGCTCATCATTTTGAAGGTCTCAACTTTAATTTCAATGACATCATTATTTTGGACGTCGAAAGATATGATGAAAAAATACTCCCTTGAAATGTCCCATATATTTATAGAATGAGTATTAATTTAAAGTATGTTATAATTTCAGTGGAATTTATTATAATTTTGAACTAGTTTTTAAACAGACAATATCAATTGTTAATTTTACAACAATAAAGGTTAATATTTAAATACCTTATCTCACCTAATATCAGTTTCTGTTTTTTGAAAACGTAATCTGTTATATTTAAAAAAAATCGTGTGAATATATTGTATATGTTTGGTTCATAGAGTGCAATTTTGTGTGGTACGTTCGAATTTTCTATTTCATACATTTTTATTGTATCCTTAAAAGTAGAGAACCTAACTTCCGAAACGTCTGCATTAATAAAAGACAATTAGGTTTGACCATAATCAGTATTCAAAGATGAGAAAAATGTTACGACTTTCGACTGAAAAGTGCCTGATTTTCAAACGCCTGTAATCCGAAAAAGGTTCTTCCAAATGAGAAATTAAAGTTTTAGATCATAAAATTCTGCGTTCAGGGAGCACCTAGTTTTATTTTTTTTTCATTTTCACGCATAGATACAAGCAAAAAACCGAAACATAGCGCTTATTTTACGCTGCAATCTTATGACTTTTGAAACTAAAATCACTCATATTCATCTGAGAAATTCCACGATATTTTCGCAATGACTATTGGTTCTTCAAAAATATTTATGAGCAAAAGACTTTGCATTTTCTATTAATTCTAATAACAAACTGAACTAGTGACTAGTTGAAGACAATCAAGTTTAATCAAAGATCTAAGAGCGTGATTAATGTTAATTGAACACTGGTTGAGCTATGATAAACCATGTCAATTGTTGCCATTTTGTACCGCCGTCTTGAATTAGTACCACATTTTTACTAGTTCATCTCAATACTATAATTAGTTATGACACATCATTTGAAATCAGTTTATTAAATAGTTTTTCAGGTTGAATTTTTAAATATTTTATTAAGCCGCCATTTTGTTCCGCTATCTTGGATTCGTAACAAAATGTTACCAGTTCGGCTACATAATACTTGATTTTTGTACAAAATTTGAGATAAAGAGGACAAGTAGTTTATTACTAATATTCTTTTTAACATTTCACTAGCCCGCCATTTTGTTTTGCCATATTGGATTTTTACTAAAATGTTACTAAATCATCCCCATGGCCCTTAACTTTTGACCACAGATAGACCGACGAAATTGAAAAACATGTTTTTCGGCATATAGGGACCCTGAAAAGAAAAGATCCTAAAAAATCTCGGAGGGTTATTTTTTCACGATTACAATACTTCCGTTTTACGAGGGAAGTAATAATATTTAAGCGCCAAAATTATCCTTTATTGAATAATATGAATAATGAACTGAAACAGCTAGGCGAGCAAAAAAAAATGAAATAAATATATCCTGATCTTTAGTTCAATACGTTTACATATATGATGCATGCAATTGTTACACATAGGGCTTGCTGTTGAAATTATTCGTATAAAAGTGGTCAAGGGGAAGAGGCACGTGCCCCCAATGCTCATCCTCGTTATCCTGCTGCTACTTTATGATAACGATGTTCTAAGTGGGGAAAATGCCACACACTGCCACCTACCTGGCTACGGCCCTGTTTCTACTTTTAATTTGCCAGCCCAAAACCCCTTCTGGGTATGCCGCTGCTATTTAAATTAAATAAAAATAAAAAAAAACCTAACTAGGTACGGTTGGTTTTGTGTGAAACCCTCTTCGTTTGATATTCACCTAGAACAAACAAACTGCTCTCAGTTAATCGTCCAGGCCACACGTTATCTGTTAGCGTATTGGTAAAATAAATTTAATTACGAAGGGTCAAGAAATAGATAAAGGGCATAGCTAGGGCTAGAAAATTAATGGTAAGTCATCATAGGGCGTAATTATCTCGATCAGATAATGCCAAATGCTGTGTAACTATAAAAAATAGCTTTATAGGGTGCCACATGGCGTACTAGCGCGTTAAGTTATTTTATTTTTAAAATGTGTATCGTTTTTTACAATTTGAAACTCGAAGAACTTTCGGGTAATGGGGCGAGTAAAAATGCGTTTAAGTTTAATAACCCTATTTATTATTAAATCTACTAAGGAAAGTTCAGTGACATTATAGTATATTAAAGTAGTAAACTAAAGGTCAGTTGAACTCGAACGCATAATTTTTGTTAAATTTTTTTTTTTGCAATTTTTTAAAATTGCAATTAACTAAAGAGAATTTTAAGTATCTTTCTATATCTGGGCATAAATTCTACAAAATATAGGGTTTCGCCGAAACTCGGCATGGTGACCCTTCAACTTGATTGTAATTCAGATATTAAAATAGAGGAAGTTTTCCAATACATAAGGGGGATTACTTCAAGATTAAAGCCATGTTAATTCCTAGAGTAGTTGTCCGCGTGTAGGAATTATTTCGGCACCCCTGTTTTAATTATACACCTGCATTTAAAAAATATGTACAATGCTCAAATTTTTTTAAATAAAAAAAACATATACGGTATTTGTGTCACTTATTTATATTCATAGTTTTAATTATTTATTCTTATTACTTTTTTATAAAAAAAACTATATATATATACATATATATACACATGATATATATATATATATATATATATATATATATATATATATATATATATATATATATATATATATATATGTGTGTATATATATAATATATAAATATAAATATATATACGTATATATATATATATATATATATATATATATATATATATATATATATATATATATATATATATATATATATATATATATATATATATATATATATATATATATATATAAATACTCAGGACTTTTATAGATTACTGTATTTTACCTGATTTAATTGTCATTGTCATTTTCAGTTTTGTGATATTACAACAGGTTTTCGGCCCACTAATTGTGCAGTTAGGAATTCATTCAGTAAAAAATGGATAATGAACAAACTAAGCGGAAGTAATTACCAAATTTGGAATTACAAAGTTGCACTACTTTCACTGAAAGGTAACTCATACGGGTTACGGTCTACATCACACGTGGAAATCGATCTTAACACAGGGACAAGGTTCGGCGAGCACAAGTCGGGTATAAAAGCCCGCCTGAATCTCTTCGAGCTCATTCAGTGTTCAGATCTCGTGGAGTAAAGATCCCTGAAGATGACTCGTGCAATCGAAGGCGAAACGTCGGATAGTCATTAAGTCAGTTAAACATAACAAAATACAAATAGCTATGAAAAATGTACTTTTTGTCCCTAGTTTGGGAAAAAGCTTACTTTCTGTAAGACGTTTAACGAATATTGGTTATAAAGTAATTTTTGATAAGGAAACCTGCAAAACTATTATCAATGGTCAAAGCATAGCAGAAGGCAGTAACTGTGGAAATTTATACAAATTAAATTATAATAATTAAAAATCTTCTTTGGCTTTTTGCAACTGAATGTTTCCGTAGACTAGTCTACATGTTGAGATATGTGATTTTATTAAATATTTGCTTCAATCAATTTAAAGTTAGATATTTTTATTCAGTTGCGAAAAAGCCAAAAAATATTTTTGTTTGTCATTCTAAATGCAACAAAAAAAACTAATTTTGTCAATAAAGCTATAACGGTTTGGTCACAGGGATCCTGCTGTAGTGACAAATTTTAGTAGGAACCTGGATTAAATGACATTTAAAACCTGCGGAAAGTAATATATATATATATATATATATATATATATATATATATATATATATAAAATATGCATACGAGATAAAATGTTCCCATAGGAATCTATGACAAAAACCCATGATGTTTTAGAGCCCGTGCACTCAAATTTTTGCGGTCCCATGCAGACTGAAACTGGTAAAAAAATATATTTTCTTGTGCTAATTGACGAATTAAGCAGTTATACGATTATATATCTGTTAAATACAAAATCAGGAGTTTTAGAAACATTTCAGGAGTATGTAAATTTAGTGGAAATTAAATTTAATTGAAAACCTAAGACCCTGAAAAAGGTTCTAAACTTATAGGTTATTGGACAAATAAACAGACAAGATTTGTATAAGCACAGAAGCAAAATTTCTAAAAAATATTTATAGTTGGTTCTATGAAAAAGAAGAGAGTAATACCAATCTTACCAGAAAAACAAGAAGAAGTAAAACTTGAAGAAAGAGTCGATAAAGTTGAAATATTTTTAAATGAACAGAAAAAGAATAAAAAAGCTGCAAAAAAGACCTGTGACAATGAAAAAGGAATCATGAATTACCAAAAATGGCAAATTTTTTACACATTTGAAGAAAGAATAAACAAAGGTTTAGCTCCTATAAGATTGATATATGAAGAAAGTACAGAAATATTTTTGAACCTAGGACTAAGAGAGAAGCTTTAAAAGGAAAGTAAACTAAATTGTATGGATTTTGGCATTTTAGGGACCCTGGATACCAAAAAACATGTTTTCTCAATTTCGTCGGGCTGTCTGTGAGCGGCATAGCTAAAACCAAAATAGCGGCCCAATAAAATCTTCAATAAAACAGTCTGAAAAACTACTTATTCGATTGATTTCAAAGTTTCACAAGAATTAGGTGTGATATAGAAATAAATTGGTTAAACTATGACATGAATTCAGGATGGTAGAATAAAGTGGAGTCAAAAAATCTGCCTAAAAAATATTCTTATTCCATTGACTTCAAATTGTGCACAAACATTAGATGCTATGTAGAGATAAACTGGAAAAATATTTGTATAAATTGAACGTGGCTCAACAATATGACTGTCTAATAAAATTTTGAAAAATTCAGTTAATTTTAAATTTTGCCCAAAAATGTGTGACAGAATTGGAAACTGGTAAAATATTGGTACGAATCCATTATCGTTGACAAATTGTCAAATACGATCGAGAGCTACGGTTGCTATGACAACCATCAAGCATTAATTAAAAACAAACATTTTTTTAATTTCAAATCGGTCGGTTACACTTGGTCGTGCTCGACAGGCCCATCGAGATTGGAGGGGGGTGTTATCTCCAGACCCTGAGTTTTGGAAAGGACTCGGATTTTTTCGAAAATCATGTATGTCGTTAGTCAACTTTACATTCAGTAGTAGTCCGGTAATGAAAGCGAATCGAACTATAAGACGTGTTTCTTTTGTTGTCAAGTGGGCAATAGTCGGAAATTTTTTCGTAGGAGCCCCACACCTCATTCCTCTGTGCCCGGATTTTCTCTTGCGTCCCTACCGCTCGACGCCTTTTTAATCCTACTCGGCGAATTTAGCATCTGGCGTCGAAGTGCCTTGCACTAATGTATAAAAACTATTTTCAATTTTTAAATTCTATACGAATTTATTATTGTATACATACACATTAAACAAAAACTAACGAACTAAACTTCTTAACAGAATTTTGAAAGTTGCCTCTAAAAGATGCGGGCCCTCAAGCTCAATCGCTATAGTTTTATAGATTATCTGATTTCAAAAGCTTGTCTGAAGGTTTCTAAAAAATAGGTAAATTCCTTTTACGCGGAACTTGCCTTGTTACGAATATTTTCTTTCATTATAGGAACAGTAAAAAGTGTATTTACTGTTTTTTTAAAATTTTATTCTTTTTAGTATTGTTTTGAAATGAAAGTTTATTTTTGGAACTTTTATTATATATATTTTTTAGTGAAAACTCGATAGGTTGAATTATACTTTCTTTATACTGATAATAATCACAATATTAATATTAATAATAATATTATTAAATCATTTGTGTTCTCTTTTATTATACTGAGTGCCCCCGACCAATATCAATTTCCGTGTCAAAAAAAAACACTCGCAGCCTCTATCCACTCTCCGCTTCATCACACGGGCTCGGCTTACTAATCCACAAAGCTCGAAGCCCCACACTAAAAATCCGCTAAAATTTCCCTGGAAATTAAACCCGCTTCAATCAGAATCACCCCGTCACGTGGCCGTGTCTACAGATTACTGGGACGTATATTTACGGAGATGTAAATGAATCCGGCTCTCTATAAGTAATTACTGCCTTTTCTCCGCTTTTTGCTCTAGCAGACAGGAATGTGTTGTATGGGTGTTGTCGTGTGGAAAATTCAGAAGGTGATTTTTCGAGCGTTTTTTATTATTCTATAAGTTCTGCTTTCTCTTATTCCACAAAAGGCTTGACATTATTGATCGTATAGTGGAGGACAAAATATCAAAAACACATGAATAATGATTTTATATTTAAATTAATTTAGTTTTGATTGGCCAATATAGTAAACAATACATAATGTGAGTAAATTTTCTAAAATAGAAACAAACTAAAGAAATCAGAAACGAAATTTATTTAATATTAACAGAGGAATATTTATATTTTATAGATTTAATAGACAGTTTATTACTTTCCTACAGTTCCATAAACAAGATTAACCGTAATTAATTAGCATGATGAAAGAACATTAAAAAGCTGTAATTTTGTTATGTTGGTAATACTACTAACATAGTTTATTATTGTTTAAATATTTAGTCAAATTGCATTTAAAGTTCGTTTCAGAATTATACGTTGATTTCTTGGCTGCAATAAAATTTATCTGGTCTCTTAGCCGTATAATTCTATAGATATTGGCTACCTCAATACAGGTCTGGATGTTAAAAACTACAAATACTAATATAAAATTTCTCTTATATTAGTATTTGCGTGTTTGTCAAATTTTGTATTTAGTAAAATATCTATTATTTTTTCAAAGTTAGAGCTGTGTTATTGTGTTATCAAGTTAAAAAAAATGTGATGTTCATGGACAAATGATGGTAATAGTGCATCCGGAAGTGATATTTAAAAAAATACATTTATCTCTTGATGCCAAGGAAATTTTAAAAAACCTTTATTTATCCCTTTTAAAAGAGGGTATAATCAAAATAAAACTTTGGGTGAAAGGTGCTTTTTAACTAAAGTCCCTTTACTGACGGTAAAAAATATCGTGAACCAAGGAAACAAAGGCCCGATATCGGCAAATTCAGAAGTATTGAAGAAGATGATAAAGAATTAATTCAAAGAAATATTTATGGCATGTATAATTAAATGAATGATTCTTACAATAGATTATCTACGAAGGGTACCTACAGTAGACGAAATTAACATTTCACGTTTCTGGAGAATTGTTAAAGCAATGAGTTTTAAATATCAGACCATAAATAAAGCTAAGTGTTAATGGCATTCTATCGATTACAAGTATGGTGTCTGGATTATTTAAATTCCATACAGCAATATAGGGCAGAAAATCGTCCAATCATATATCTTGACGAAACATTGCTATGAGTAAGTTGGGCGGATGAGTAAATTTTATGGCTAGGACATTTGTAACCGTTGGATCTTTAACATTTTCATGGGCAATTCCAAAAAGTAATAATAATATGTTACTAGAGAGTCTGATGGGAAATCTAAAAGTACTTCCTACTAAAAATAATGTCCGTATCTTTTAAGTAATTGTAGCAATGTGTCATCGTTTTGGATAATTTTACAATTTCCAAGGACACAGTGTTAAAAAATTTAATAGAAAAATCGTCTCTAGTGCATGTAAAAGAAAAGCTCACATATATATCAGAAAAGCCTTCGAAAATTACTTGCAAAGCATTAGCTTCTAATTGACCAGAATCGCTAACAATACAGTGGATGTATATTTATAACTCTTGAGGGAGAATATTACCGGGTCCTCTACCCAACATCATAGAAGTGCATAAAGCTGTAAATATATATTGTGATATGCGTTTAACTAGCAAAGTGAAAATATTTTGTTAGTAAACAATGCAGAAAACAATATTATTGTGTTAACATGTGAAACAAACATTCGTGTTTTAAGTAGTGCTGATATATGATATACATGGACAGAACATTTTGTTTATTGCACAAAGGTTCTTTTTTCAGTTTTTTTATAATTCACGTACTCCAGAATGGACATTATATTCCTCTAGTGTATTGCTTAATTATCAAGCAAAACTATCCAAGCTTACAAAACTTTTTTTCTTTTCTCTCTATTAAAACGTAAAACTCTTGAAAAATATCTCCCTTTGTTAATTTTAAAAATCCTGGCCTAGTGTCAACATAAATGGTTACCGATTTCATTTACATCGATCATGGTATAGAAAAATGTAGTTTCTTGGATTAATTTCTAAATATCGTAAACTGAAATCGGAAAATGGTTAAAAAACACATTTGGTTTATCGTATTTAAGTTCTAATGAAGTATCAGATGCTTTGTCTTTGGTCTTATATCATACAAAACACAAAACAAACTTGCCGATTAATATTGTGATTTATTTATTACAAACATATATAGGAGAACATCCTTTGTTTCCCCCTTCTGTGTGGCCAGAACCAAGTGCATCAGTTACTCGAAACTAGTGCTTGATAATCGTTCCATGCCAACTTGAATTCATCATTTTATTCTACATACTCTTCTATGTATTTTTTCTTGAAAAGCTTAAAGAATGTCAAATTGATACATATGTTAAAATACAAAGCTTAAAAAAACTTGTTCGTAACTATATAATTTAGGTCAAATGAGTAGATTAGATTTTGTAAATTTTTGACCAATATTCCTAAAATACTCTTCCAAACCTAAGGCATGTTTTAAATTAAAAAGCAAAGAACCTACAGAAGAAGGTGCTTTGCACTATCCTGTAGCACTATAGTTTGCGTCCAGAATACCCAGTAACGGATACTGGGGGAGGTGGGGGGGAGCGCCCCCTAATATTTTATTCTGTTGGCAAAATCTTACCTTACGTTGGAATTATTTCATTTGTCAATCAATTATTAAAAAAATAAAATATTTTTGTTTAAAGCCGAAGGGTCTCGACAAAATATGAGTGATAATAGCTACACAAAAGTGCGGACTTTTTTTTTAGTTCTCAGTTTTGGTATTCCCCACTAGCATTATGGTATTTCCTAACTCTTTGCCCCAATTTACGTTTACAAGTAATTCTCTTAGTGGTGTCGCGCCCAGTTTGCCTCTCTCTGTCCCCTTACTGGAAGAAATTTTATGAACAGCTATTTTAACAAAAGGGGCCCATAGAATCAATAGCCACTCAAAACTTAAATAAAAGGATTAATAAAAATTTTATTCCATGTAAAATTCAGTTTTTTCCATCGAGCGATATGACCAGGATCGTTATTAACCTGTGACCCGATTTTTTGAAACACCCTGTATATATTTTTAAAATATTAAAATATGTAAGAAATAAAATAAAATACAGGTCTTCAAGCATTTTTCCGAAAAACTAACCGTTTCTAAATTAAAAATATTGTAAAATTTAAGGAGAGGTTTCACCGATTGGACTTTGAGTTTTGAAAAGTCTCTTCTTAACAAACCACTACACACTATAGTCAACGTGTATGCCAAAATTCAGCTTTTTACGTCAAGCGGTTTGAGCAGGATCGTGATTAATGCGAGTGGTCAAGTCATTTAAGGCTTTTATATATTAGTATAGATAAAACACACTGTAAATTACTGTTTCTGATAACATAAAAACCTACACTAAAAAACAAAATCAATCAAAATCTAAAAATCCTTATTGGTAAAGTGGGCTTTACGTATTCATAACACTCGGTATAAATATGCCAAAAATAGCAAAAAAACCAAAAACACCCCGTATTATTTCTATAATTAATAACGTAAACCACAATACATACGGTATATTAACATATTACACCATTCAGGTTTATCACGATAGCTCTAAAGTCTACTGTCTGATTATTCACTAAACTTTGATAGCGCTGACCACAGGGGCGCCAACTTCCAAAATTTCACTCGCAAGTTGTCACTATTGTGACTTGTCTAAAGTTGTTGAGAAATGATATATTAATTTATATAATACGAGTTATGTGTACTCCACACTGCGCATTTTTACTGTTTAAAATCAAAGTTTCACAAAACCCTTTTTTAATGCACTTCTAAATAACGATATGAAGGTACCCTGAAAATTTCAAATCTCTACCTGTTATACTTTCGGCTGTGGCTGTACGTTTATTATGAATCAGTCAGTCAGGACAATTCTTTTATTATTAAACATTTATAATTATGCTTACTTCACTGTAAAGTTATGACACGTGTTAATATTTTTCCTGGCTGCTCCGATCCGGCACCTAGCTCAACTCTAAGTTGACACATTAACATATTATATAATTACTTTTTGTAGTATAGTTATAATTACCTTACGTGTAGAAACTCCACTCAAATATTTTCTAGGTAGTGAAGACATAATATGTATGTTGTATATTTGTATCAATCAATTAATCAATAATAATCCGGAATATACACTTAAACACTTTTACGCTTTACTAAAAACCATAAAAAACTCTATTGAGTGTATAATTAGTGTGCCATCTCCCACCTATCAATCATACTATACCACTTATCATTAGGGTAGCGTAGTATGTGATATGATTGACAGATGTCGACATGGAAACTGTAAAATCACATGCATTTAATAATGATTTCCCCGTTTAAATTTTAAATATATTATGTATAATAATTTGTAAGTAAAATAAACAAGTTAAAAATTAAAAAATTAGCGGGTCCCAGGGTTTTAGCCCCAAAAGCTCCACCTCCTTAATCCGGCAGTGCTTATGAAAACCAAAATTGTTTTAAAAAGTAATAATTTACCACGTCTAGTATTAGGCTTTTGCTAGGTGTTGACGAAAAAAAATTAGTAAATTGGTTTTACCCTGCACTTTCCTCGGAATGAATAGTTCTATTTACACACTTGATTTTTGTGCGGTTTCAAGTCAACTGAATCAGAAGCTTTAGGAACTGAATTTTTACTTTAAATTCTTGACTTAGAGTTAGTGTCAATACTATATCAACATTAAAAACAAATTTGTTCGTCTGAAATAATTCCTGTCTTGCACCATAATATTCTATGTTTTGAAAATTAATGTAACACAGAGGATCTCACTTGGTTTTCTCCTGAAGATGGTCTAATATAGACCGAAACATAGCTAATTTAACTGACTTAAATTCTCAAAGTTGATGAATTTGTTTGACCTAATCCATCCAACCCTACCATTCATTATACTCGAGGTCACTAAAAACAGGAACTGATAATATTACATATCGGGATTCCAAAATAGATACTTTTTAGCAAGTGGGGTATTATGTCTATTACACACCTCAATGCCTTAGTTTGAAAAGATATTTAAAAAAATATAAATTTAATTATAAAACTCGCTGCCTTTATCGCTCTTATACCTGTTTTTTTATATTATTATTACAAAAAAACGGGTGAACCGATTTCAAATAAAAATATTTGGGACTACCAGAGAAACGTCCTCTACAATTTGGCGTTTGACTCATCAAAATCGACCAAGCTGTTTAGACAATATGCGCGAACAAACATAAAAAAAATACATATAGGTCGAATTGAGAACCTCCTCCTTTTTTGAAGTCGGTTAAAAATAATAGATCCATGTCCGATAAGACATTTATTTTAATAAATATATTAAAAATGGCTAACACAATAAAGTAAGTACTTTTCACCAATCCAGAAACCAGACAGTATTTAAAGATCTGACCTCGTTTGTATGGTATAATGGTATTTTGATTACAAGAACTCAAACCGTAAGACAAGAAAAACTCGGCAAGTTTCTGGAAGGTTTTTATTATGCCATAAATACTCGCATTCAGCCAGGAAAAAATAAAAGTTTGAGGATTAGGCCCTCTAAAGTCCGGATTGGTCGAACCGGTAATAAAATCGAATCCTGAGCGGGAAAGGTTTATGAAACGGAACACGGTATCTGCGGAAATGTCGTCGGAGCGAAATACAGTTATAAATCGGGATCCAGCTCGTAAATCTCTATAGATTATCTAAGTGTCAGTCGGTGGACGGTGTTGCTCGTAATACATCGACATTGCTAATTTTCAGGGCTCTGGATGCGGTGTCTGGATTATTTGTCAATAACTGCTTGGAAACCGATAAAATGATGCTATGACTATACGGGGAATTATTGAAAAGAAGTTGGTCTAAGCCTAATTGAAAAATTAACAATTTTGTGGATAGGAATACCATTTACTGACTTTAAGCTCTAAATATACCTCTTGACCATCAATATAAGAAAAAAACTCAACCTTGATGATTATGTGTTATCTGTTAACCTTCCGAATTTTTAAGGTGTTAAGGTGAGGCTATAATAGGCAGATCAATTTTTGTTGCCGAAAGTCAGAAGAAGGGTAAGCTTTTTTAGGTATTAAAGGCATAAAAGATGGTTTTTTGTTATTTAAGGTAAATGTGGGATGTTAAAGCCATACGAATATCCAAAGCGTACCCAAGAAAGAAGTTTTGGAGGAGGGTAAATGACGAGTGAAAATAAAGGGCTAAGTGCCAAAAATGTTTCCATTTTTTTCAGTCTTGGGAGAAGCAAATTGTCCTTTGACCCCTGGGGTAGGTCTCTGTGAACATCTGAAGAAGTACGAAAAAGTCCACGATGTGGATGTGTGATGATATTGATTTATCTCAAAATATTTTTTTGTGAACCATAAGGACAAATATAAAACTTATTACAACTTTAAGCTATTTTTTATTTTTTTGTTCCATAAGGAAATTGTTGTAAACAGACAGTTTGGTTACATTACTCGTTAAACGTTTTACAAGTTGTATGGAATATTGTTAATGTATTTGCGAGGCTTAGCAAAAGCAACCGGAACATGTTGACTGTCTCATCAACAGCCAAACCTTTATTACCATAATCTGGTAGATAGGTAACAAGGGGGAATCAAGTATTCTATATTAGAAAACATATCGGTGAAGGTTGCCAGATGCCTCATTTTATGTAAATGCTGTTCTAATTATAATTAGAAATTTCCAGATAGCAGCAATTCTATCAATTTTTTAAAGAAAATCTAATAATTTGTTTATTGACTCAGAACTATTACTATTAGTGAATTCTGATAACCCAGTATTTACGGCAAGGTAAATAATGCGTAAAAATATCTAACTGAATATGTTAAATAGTATAATATACAAATTATTACGTATCCAGTAACGTTACCTCATTAATTGACCTCAAATTGAGCACGAACAATTATTATTAGTGGCTATCAAATTTTTGAAACGCCCATTTTATAATACAGATATTTAATTTATGATATTTTCCCCTAAAATGGTGATTTGTCAAAAGAGATAATAGGAGAAATAAAAAAAACGTAGTTTTATGGAAATATAATCTCATTACAATTTTTATGGCTAATTTTTTGATACCTATAATTCCCTAAATGGAAGCATGCAGGGATTTGAAGGCTTTAGTCACTTAGGACTGGGACTAAAATATGCCAAGTCCCAAGAATCAGGATTTCATTCTGTGGAAATTAATCAGTGGGAATGAGATAAAAATGTAGTAGCTAAATGATAAATAAAACATTTGTGAATATCAAGAAGTCCCAGAAAGTAAGTTAGAGAAATAAATACAACCAATCGACCTGGAATCCGAAACTTCATTTGCTATGAAACATTATCTTTGTGAATGTAGGTAAGTATGACAGATTTTAGTTCCGTACGTAGTTATTTAACAATACGTTTATATACAAAACATGTTACATCCCTTAAGGGGGAACTGCACGCAGTATTATGGATCATTTGCAAGCCTTCCGCCGCTGCAATATTATGTTAAAACTATAAGAAATATGTATTAGCTTCAATGTGATTTTAATAGGGAAATATATATAGTGGGCACTAAATGCGAATTTTTATGAAAAAATCAAATCTAGAATTATAAAATAGAAGTAGATTTGTCCATTTTTGACCATTTTTTTGATCACTTTTTGACGCAAATGCCGTCGCATATAATTTTTTTTTCCACAAAATGGCTCTTTATCGCCTTGCATTGATCCTTTGTCTACGTAACTGCAAAATTTGAAATGGTAAATCGTATCGTCTTTGTATTTTTGCAGCGCGTGAACCCTTTTGAACCCATTTTTAAATGAAATGTAATTTAAATTGCCTATACATAACACTTTTTTTTGAGGTCGGACGTGCAGGAGGTTTTCTCTAATACGTAGGTACCTTTTCATCTTACTTTGAACTTGACTAGACCTTGTTGCCTGTTTTTCACTTTTTGCGTGCAGTTCTCTCTTAAGGGATAACTGCATGCAAAAAATGAGAAAGCAGCGACAAGATCTGGTCAAATTCAAAGTAAGATGAAAAGGTACCTACGTATTAGAAAAAACTTCCTGCACGTCCGATCTTAAAAAATTGCAGTTATGTAGAGGACGGGTCAATGCAAGGTGGTACAAAGCCATTTTCTTAAAAAAATATAAGCGACGACATTTGCGTCAAAAATTGGTCAAAAAATAGTCGAAAATGTACAAATCTACTTCTATTTTATCATTCTAGAAAACTCGAATGTAAATGACATCGACGCTAATAAATATCTCTTATAGCTTTAACATAATATTCCAGAAGGCTTGCAAATGATCCATAATACTGTGTGCAGTTCCCTAAAAGGAAATACTCGTAACGAGGAATGTTCTGGGTAAAGTTAATTTACGATTTTCTGGGTTAGGAAAAATATTTCATACAGAAAAGTTTTTATAATTTAATTGTGCATGGGTTCAAGATTTACTTGGTAATATTTGATCACTTCCTTATCTAAATAACTTATCGATAAACCTAAACTTGAACTAATACGAAAGCAAAACGAAGAGAAAAAGTTTGACTATCGAGCGGCCATTTTATCGATGGCAATTGCGAGCTTCAGCTCCCTCGGTGCCGATAAATTAATCAAGGTTGTCACGCCGCCCCCGAAACGGCCGCCCTCGATGTTTCCATATTTTCGATACGTGCCGTTATGTGGTCCACGTCTATGTGTACGCACTCGATAACGATAAATCTTCGCCCGAAGTAGTTGGATTTAAATAAATGTTCTTATTTAGGACTTGGTGCATATAAAACATATTATTTCGCAAAATGGGAAAATATTTTTTATCTCCGTATATACCAAGTGACACAGTAAATAGCAATCACATTTAGTTTTAAACGTATCCATTTGAAATTTAACACACTTATATAATTGCATAAGGGGCAAATTTTTGATAAAAAACAATTATTCTGGTTTTACTGGAAGTGACTCTTATTTTTTAACCGACTTCAAAAAAGGAGGAGGTTCTCCATTTGACTGTGGTCTCATATATTTTGATTTGAAATCCGTTCACCCGTTTTTTTTCTAATGATTAAGAAAAACACAGGTATAAGGGCGACAAAGTCAGCGATTTTTATAATTAAATTTACATTTTTTTAAATACTTTTTTCAAACTAAAGCATTGAGGTGTGTAATAGACATACAACCCCATTTTCTAAAAGGTATTTCTTTTGCTATCTTGTTGCAACCTCAAAATCAAGCATTTACTTGACATTTTCGAAAAATGAACATTCGGTATGAATAAAACGTTATTAACCGACTATCCTCATTATAATTTTTAACCGACTTCAAAAAAGGTGGAGGTTATCAGTTTGACCCTCTGTATTTTAATTTGTTTGTACATTGATTTCTTCGCGATGGTCTGACCAATTTAGATGAAACTTTCAGGGAATATTCAGGATATTGCCGGAGTGGTCCCATAGGAAGATAATTAAAAAATGTTAAAATGGTCCCATTTTGTTTTTTTGCGTCAAGATATATTACAAGAAATTTTTTAATATTCTACTCTCGCGTCTCGATTCTACGCGGTCACCATTATATCAGGAAAAAAATATTATTCAGTGGACCATTTGTTAAAACTGATTTTCACAATAAAACTCGTATAGATAAAACTAAAAAGGATGAAATAACATTCTTTATAAATAAATTAAACCGACCTCAAAAAAATTCACTAAAAAGTGAGGATACATATTTTGCTCCACCTTGAAAATTTTACTACGTAAGGTCGGCGCTAAACTTATTCTTAATTATTTAATCGCAAAAATATAGTGTTACTGTCTATATTAGTTTGGCGCCGACTTCACGGGGTAAGATTTTCAAGGTGGAGTAAAATATTATTTTTCACTTTTTAGTGAATTTTTTTGAAGTCGGTTTAATTTTTTTATAAACATCTTAATTAATTTTAAACACTATCCTTTGGAACTGGTACTCTTTGTAGCAATTGCTAGGAATAGTGAAGTGGGACCAAATTTAGTTCTGTACATAGTCGTTTAGTAACATATATATATACTATCTTTTCAAACATTTTTAGGCCGAATTTTTAAGTATCTTATTAGGCTGTCATTTTGTTTTGCTACCAAAATGTTACCTCTTGATTTTTGAACACAATTTGAAGAAATTGGATAATTAGTTTTTTAGTAATATTTTTTTGACATTTCAGCAGGCCGCCATCTTGTTCAGAAATATTGGATTTTTACCAAAGTTTTGCCAGGTCATTCCCATATGACCCTTCATTTTTGACCAAAATTTGAAGTCAATCTGGTGAGTAGTTTTTAACCTATGGCAGACCGACAGACGAAATTGATAAAACATATTTTTGGCATCTAGGGATGCTAAAAACCTGAAAATATGCAAAACTTGAGAGAGTGATTTTTTTCACGATTACAAAAATTTTATTTGGTTGCCATTTTGTTCCTTCATCTTGAATTAATACCACAGTTTTACTAGTTCATCTCTATACTACAGTTAGTGATGGCACGAAACACACTTTAAAATTTATCCATTAAGTAGTTTTTTCAGGCCGAATTTTTGAATATTTTATTAAGCCACTATTTATTTCCGCCATTTTGAATTCGTACCTTTTTTTTTTTCATTTTATCAGTTGCTTCCAACATAATACTTGATATCTATTTGAGATAAATTGGATAAGTAGTTTTTTAGTAATAATATTTTTAACATTTTATAAGCCGCCATTTTGTTCCGCAATATTAGATTTTAACCAAAATATTACCAGGTCATCCCCATATGACTCTTAATTTTTGACCAAAATTTAAAGTCAATCAAGTAAGTAGTTTTTTTAGCTACGCAGGGACAGATAGATAGATCGACAAACCGGCAGAATCGAGATAACATGTTTTTCGGCATCTAGGGACCTTGAAACGTAAAGCTCTGAAACAATCTTGGATGATGATTTTCTTACTATTACAACATTTTCCTTTTACGAGGGAAGTAATTATGATGTTTGTTCGGACATGTATAAACAAAATTTGTCGAAGGACAACTAGGTCAGTGAGTTACGGGGATTAGATTTTGGGTGCCATGGGCGTAGGTTTTCGGTATTTTTAAGGGGTATGAAAATGTGAAAAAATATATTTTGTGAATGCGCAAACCGATGACAGTCAAATTGAAAACAAAAATAGTTAAGGTAAATGTTCTGACATTGACAAATTGTTGAAGTTATACTTGATTTTGTTTTCGATCATAGATATTTAAAAAATTAACGTAATATTTCGAAAAATGGTGAAATGTTTTTTGTATACAAAATACAAAAATATCCAGAACACAGGATAGCCAGAAAGGATGAGGCAGGAGCAATATATCAAAACTTCTTTTATTTTTTTGTATATAAAACGTTTCTTTCAACTACAGAGGGCAGGCCTAGAAGGATGAAGCAGCCACCCTAAAAAAAATGTTTTTCAGTATTTAGCTTACTTTTTACTAAAAAATTTTATATATTCTTTAGATAAAAAAATATTTTTTCAACTATTCAGGGTAGTCTTAGGATGAAAAAAAAGTCCTCTAAAAATAAAAAATTCAGAAGCATTTAGCTTGCTTAGAAAACACTAATATAAACTGGCCCACAAAAAAAGTGGCAAGCCTAAAATGTGTCAGTTTCAACCCTTAATAATTTTTGAATGGATTCTTAGATTCTGACTCATAGACGATTGTGATATTTAAGCCAGGTCATTCTATAGAGCGCCTCAAAAATTGGTGAAAAAACACAAGTTTGCGTTTGACCCTGTATATTATCCAGTATTATTTCGAAGTTTAAATTTATATCACAGAATCATTGTGAAAAGGTATCGAAATAAATTGCAAAAAAAATTAACAGAATCTAAGAATCCATTCAAAAATTATTAAGGGTTGAAATTGGGCCAGTATATGTCAAATTTCTTTACAATTTTGTCTATAAAAATATTTTTTCTACTATACAGGTTAGCCCTACGAGGATGATAGAGCCAACTGAAAACGAAAAGGAACATATATTTCAAGAGCGTTTAGCTTTTTCTATAAATAAAGAAACGCATCAAATTTTTTCTATTTTTTGTATATAAATACATTTTTTTCTATTATGCAGGGTGGCCTTGAAATATGAAGCAGTTCCAAAAAAAACAAAGTATCTTTTGTTTTAAAGCGGTTTAAAAAAAAAGCGGTGAAATATATCAAATTTCTTTTATCTTTTGTATATAAAACCATTTCTCCACTATATAGGGTAGTCCTATAGAATACGAGAGCCCCTTAAAAATGCAAATACTTTTTTCTATTTTCATAACGCTCAGCTTAAAAAGTAAAAATGTTTTTATACTTTCACATACATAAGTAATTTTTTCCTTTATATAAATAAAATTAAAATTTTCTGTTTTTTAAAGGATGTAAAACGCTAAATTTTATTAAATAAACTAATAATATTAAAAAAAAAACAGCAGAATTCGACAAATTTTATTATATTTTTTGCATATAAATATATATTTTGCATATAAACATCAACTTGAGAAAACCATTGACGTACGTACATATATATATATGGGGAAGTACTAAGTTTGCCAAAACACATTTTTTAAATTAATTTCGCTGGCTAGTTAAGTAATAATTTACTGCAAAGAAAAAAGCCACATTCGGAGCAAAAATACTACGAAAACCCCAATTTTGCAACACAATCTCTTCATAACGGAATTTTTTTGAAATAAAGGTAATTTAGAACAAATTATAAAGTATGTGGGTTGTAAAAATGATCTTTATGCAAACATATATTTTCTGTTTAAGCAGAGAGCAGTTATGCTTCCCCGTTATAACGTTAAAAAAGGAGTGAGAATAAATAAAAATACGCTTTTCGCGTTCGCGCTTTTATTATGATGGAGATGGCTTATGCCGTAGGTGATCTGTCGTTAAGTAAAAATGTGTGTATGCCATTATAACGGATACGCGAATTCAGAGGGCTGAGATTCTTTTATTAAATTTATTTGGGTCTCAGTAGGGTTCAGTTTAAAAGCAAATTTAATTTGTTTGTTTGGATGTTTTTAGATGTACTTGTATTTGAGTAGGTTGTGTGGAAAATATATATCAAAGGTATCTTTTATGGAAAACTGTCCATAGAGAAAATTGTTGTTCTGGCGTAAAAATATTAAAATATATATTTAAAATTTAGAAATCACGTTTTTCTAAGATTGACAAAAATTTTAAAAAAATTTTGAATCCTGATTTTACATTCTGAATTTCAGCTTTCTGGGTCGAGAGAAACCCACGGGAAATACTTTAAAGTTAATATGAATTTATGACATTCTATTTTAGGCCACAGATACATTGCCGTGCAATTGATGGAGATATTGTAAAATGTGCAGCCAAATTACATATTCAATATCTCGCATAAATATCAATGAAATTAAATGCGGCTGAAAAAAACATGTTTCGAGGATACAGGGTGTTATACAAATACCTCGCAACAATTTATAAATAACCCCGATTTATCTTCATCAACTCTTTTTCGTATTTGATGTTATCAATTTATTTATTAGACATTTTTTGGACTAGGCGTTTTGATATTTTTGATCTTCTTTTGATGCTAAATAATTTTAAAAGCGCACATAATCTCAATACTTCATTATCTCTAGCTTATTAATTTTGAATTTGTAATAAATATTTTATAACGGACAGTTAAGAAATATGACAAGCTTGGTGTATCAAAGACAATACAAAACAAAACAATAGAGAAAGCTAGTGTTTTTCTATAACAGTGTTTCAAAAAAGATCAGGTATAGACTGTCTTTGGTTCAGCTTCAAAATGCTGTAAAACTTGCTAATGAAGGGCATACTCAATAAGAGGATGCTGGGCTATACAATCTGTCACAAAGTACTACTGGTACAGCAATGCAGATGGGAAAACCTTCGGCAAAAGAGCAAATGGTTGCGCACCCATAATAATGCGAGAAGAATTAATGATGCCCAGCGTATTGCAGCAGACTTACTAGTTTCGAATTGTACTATTCAGAAGCGCCATCATGGAAATAATTTAAAGTAACTACACATTAATATCTGAAAAAAAAAGATGGCAAGAAATTGTTTTCTTTTTAAATTCAAACCTCAGTGCTTGACGCAGGACTAAATGTCTAAAACCTTAGCCAGTAAAACCTGGGCACTGAATCTGAGACTTGAGACTGGAATATATAAGATTGATCCAGGTGCAGATGAAACTCGAATAGGCCTTATTTATTCTAATGGTCGCATGTTAGTGTAGAGCGAACCTAATAAGAGGTTTGAAGAACAAAATATGGCTCTTCAGAAAGCCTTTGATGATAAAAAACTTTTAAACGTTTTGCTGGTGAGATATTTAACAAGAAACGGAACTCTTCGTTACCAATGAAACAATTGCAGGTGTGGTATACATATTAATCATAATTCTCTTTGATCAAATTGATAATTGATAATTTTATCTTGGTTGATGACAATGCTCATCGACACCGAGCTAACGTTGTTAACCAAGTTTTTGGTTAATCGGATGATATGGCCAGCAAAATCTCTCGGTTGCAGGCCAGTCGAAAAAGTCTGGTCCCGCTTAAAGTGGGCATTAAAGCAATCCATAAGTGCTGCGAAACTTTAGTCCAATTGGCCGAATGGAATCAAATTTCATGCCTGCTAGCTGTTTAGAAATTACTAGAAGGAGAGGTGGTCTCACAAAATGCTAATGTTAGTTTGTTCGCCTATTTGTCTATTGTTTTGTTTCATTTTTGCTTAAATACATTAAACTTGCCATATTTTAACTTTTTGACCCGTATACTTAAATTAATAATATTTTTTATGTTCCCTATCATAATTGTTCACGATAAAATAACTACTACAAATTTAAAATTGATGAGCAAGAAACAAGAAAATATTTTATATAATATGCATTTTTCAAAGAAAAAAACAATCATATTTTCAATAGCAGATCTCAAAAACGTTTAGAGGTACGTGTCCAATAAATAAGTTAATAACATCGAATAGCAGAAAAAGTTTATACGGATAAATTAGGGTAACTTCAAGATTTCTGTTTCAAGTAAGATTCAAAATAAGATAAAGTATCAAGAATAAGAAAACCTTATTTAATTTCATTCATATTTATATGAGATATTAAATATGGAATTTAACTGCACATTTTAGAATATTTATTGCATGAAAAAAGCATTTGTGACAATGAAGTACAGAATACAGGTTGATACTTCACCTTACTATTACTATTTGTGGCCAGAACCAGCGCTCCAAGTTTCCTTCCGTGTAATAAATTTAATATTGTTTTGTCATAAATTTACGTATGTTATTTTTATTTTTTAGTTATTTGCTTCTGTAAGGAACTTTTAATGGATTGTTTTTATTGGGTGGTGCTATAATAACGGTCCCGGATTCTTCATTATATTCGTTTTTCAATACTTTATAAAAAAAAGGTTTTTAAAATTTTTGGAAATACTATTTATATAGATTTTACTTTATTACCTTCAGTAATAATATTTAAATAAACTTATGGCAAAACACAAGTACGTAAAATATAAAAAATATATTAAACACAATTTATTAGATATCAATGCGGTCTACTACAGCACATTCAATATAAATAACCGATGTATTAGGTAGGCTATCTTCAGTCTAGTAGTCGTTTATAAATGGTTTTCAATAAATGTTAGCTTGGAAAAAAAATTAATTTCGCTAAGCTTTTTGTTTTTTATTGTATTAAAACAATGCATTTTCTAAAAATTATATTTTTTAATAGGTTATTAAATACATAAACTAGTGTGGTCTTAGGGTCATACCTATTTTAGCTCGCGGTATGCCCCGTATAATGCGTTAACACCCGTCCTGCTCATTTCGTTCTACTACGCCGGTAATGTTTTTGTGCGTTAGTATAACAATGTTCTTATCTTGTGTTAAAGGTTGTCGATATCTCTTTTAGTTCATCATTAGTTGTGGTTTGTAGTAACAGTTTTACTCTGTAGAGTGTTTAGAAAAAATGGGTCATCGCTTAATGGGTAGGGGCGTCCCTAGATCCTTGTTTTTGGGGAAGAGGGGGCTCGAAAGGAAAAAAACCAACTGAGTGAAAAAAGGTCACTTTTTTGTATGGGTAACAAAATCTAATTATCACCAACAACCAAAAAAAAAAAAAAAAAACAGGTAATGCCTTTTTTACTACATTTTGGTATATTTACTGGTTGCGGTTGTTGGTACATTTGTGTTGTAATTTGCCAACTAATAGCCACTCAACCACAATTTGCTCAAGTGTTCAAAATATTGTTGTGGGGGGGGGGCACATCTTTTTACGCCTTGGCCGGTAATACTGACAGTCACGAATCATAAAAAAAATGTACTTCTGTACATGTTCCTACTACAGCCAGTTTCAATGCAATTCAATAATCAGAATATACAGGGAAAAAAAAAATAATTTTTTTCTTTAGCACCCTGTATCTTATATATCCCATTAAGCGATGGCCCATGCTTTTTTAAATACCCATTTGATGGTCTATTACTAGATCTTGGTATATTCCAAGATTGTTCCATTTTGCATTTCGTAGGTACCTATCTCGTGTATTTTTACTATTACTTCAACTTGCAGAAGTTTTTAATTCAATCCGTAAAAAGTGTATTGTCTGCCATTTACATTCTTGTGGAAGAAATAACCACACATGTGGATGATATGGTTATTGCTGATCTTATAGTTTTTGTTTTATGGTGTCAAGGTATATTAAAAAAGAAACAAAAAAAATTATATAACAATAACTAAGTGGCTCGCTCGTACATATGCGCCAAAACTTTATCATGTCCACTGTTTTGTAATGTGTATTTATTTTTTAAATTATACCTTTATATCGAACATCATCTAATTATTACCAAGTTTCACATGAGAAGTTGTACAACTATTAATAATATATCGGTTGCATGATTACCCTCTAATAGAGATATCTCAACAAGCTCAATAACGAAATAACCACCAGATAAATATTCCGAAATGCAATTGATGCTTATAAAAACGCTTTCAGTATATTCAGAGCTCCTTTTATTCTATTCTGCAATTCTGGATCTCAATAAGTTTCGCCACATATTAAATATTATGCCCATTGTCAATTCCTGGTGTAAGAAGAAGTGAACGTTTTCTTCTTTGACCGAATAGAGAAGGAAGGAAAAAATGCCCTAAGTCAAATTGCTCACATAGACATACTCGGCAAAATTATCAGAATCTAGTTAAATATGCAGAAAAGCGTAATTCAGAAGAGTTAAAAAACCGCCTTAAGCTCTGTATTGGAATGTCATAAAGAGCTTGTAGATGCTTTCCCATCAATGAGAGGTTCTGTCTGTTAGGTCAAAGGACTATCGCAGTGTAACAAAAAAGTAATTGGTCAGCTGCCGGCCAGTCTAAATATTTTTTGACCTGTCCTGACTAGCACTGATTGCAATTATTAAAGAAAACACACACAATGAATTTGTGGAATGACACAATTCATCTACAAATTGCTAAGGAGATCCTAATATACCCCTGCAAGGGCACGGTGATGACCTGACATAGTAACAGGAATTCTGGCCGCATGTTGCCAAATATTAACAATGTTACAATTTAATTTATCTAATTAAACACCTAAAAAATTAATGTAGTTGGAAAAAATATATTAAAAAAATACTTACATTGCCTAAAATTGCCCATTAAAAAAAAAGAAAAACAAAACTATTGATTATTAAATATCACGTTTCTAATTTTATTGCTAAACCTTGATAGCTAAACCTTGATAGCGTCAAGCTTTTAAAGTCAAGGTAATGACCTACTTGACAATGTTCAGAAAGCTACAATTTGCAAGGGGAATTCTGGTTGGATATTGCCAAATATTAGCAACTTTACAATTGAATTTATCTAATGAAACAATTAAACTGTAATTATCAGTAATGATGTGGAAAAATAATTTAATGCACTAAAATGCCTACATTAATCAAAAAATAACACTATTAATTATTAAAACCACCTCTCTAATTTTTATTCTTAATAGCTTAGCTTTTAAACGTATCATAAGAGACGGGTTTCTGATGCTAAGTTGTCTTGTGTTTAGAGAAATAAAAATATTTATATTTGATTTTGATTTTAAAGCTTAATTTATTGTATAAGTATTCTGGTTTTTGGTTTCATACGATTTTGTGATAGGGTTCTAGAGAGTGCAACGATATAGGTAAGCCATATCAACAATCCGAGATTTTTATATAGCGAAGAGATACGATCTCTATTCTCAAGACAACATATTAACCTAACTTAAGTTTATTAATTCTAATTGTATCTCTATTTAATTAGGACCGTGAATAATATCAGAATAATTTAGCTTTACATGATGCACAGTGCAAGTGTAATTGAACTGTTTATACTAAGCTAATACCGATTAGTAAAAATATCTTTAAGGTTGTCAATCGATTTTTTAATTACATATTTAGTGAATTTGAGCATAGCGTTTAAGAGTAATCATAAAGTTTTTGCTGTTTTAGCTACTTTAAATAAATGTTTTCCTACTCCAGATAATGCATACTCTATCTAAACATTTAGATAAAAAAATCATGATTTGTCAAAAAAAGATGAAGCTAAGTGCTAAGATAGTATCATATCATATGTATCCATGCTAGAAGATCAACAATATTGCCTATTCTATAAGAATTAATGGCTTAGGATAAGCGATATTCCTAAAGACGAAGTAAAGGAACCCAAAGGTTGCTGTAGTTCCCTCTCTCTGCAGAATTTAGAATACAACTGAAAGTAGGAATATAGGTTTGTAGTTAAAGATTGGCCTTCCTGACTGTTTTTTAGGAGCAGTTCCACAGAGCAGCTTTTCCAGATTTAGTTTAAGTACGGTATTAGGTGTTTTAAGAAACGTGTTTAACGCTGGACATAATTTTCTGCTTATGTATGCTAAAGTCGTTGGGTTTTAATTGGAATTTGCCGTGAATTGTTGTGTAAAAAAGTACAACTTTTGCTCTAGACATGGACACGATTTCATTACTGGAAGTTAAGGGTCAGAAGGAGCTATAGTAGAAGCTTTGATGACGTTAGTAATTTTCACAAGGGACTAAAACTGCGGTCAGTTATAGAACAAATTTAGACATTTGCTGGCATAATCATTGTTAATGTAATGATATCGTGCATCATTTTTCACCTGCGGTTTTTTAAGTGTGGGAAATAGTTACAAGTAAGCATCTGTTTAGTTCCGTAGTTCTCAACCTTTTCTAGATTTCAGAGAATAGAAAATCAACCTTAATCGAAAGAAAGACGAAGAGCTCGTTGTAGGAAAGGTCTGAGAGAGAGAGCGGTAGGTGCAACATAATGTTCAGTTTCAGTTAGGAAAAAATATCCGGCTTATAGACTTTGAGATAGTGTTGCTTCCTAATAAATTTGTTAACAAAAGTATTAATTCTTCTAAATCTGATATATATATTTATTATTAATAACCTATAAATATTTAAAGGTTTTATCAATTTTTACTATGAATATGGATTTATTGATGCTATGGAGTATAACGGACGAGTTTCCGAGTTAAAATACCTAAACGCCGTTCAAGCCATCGTCGACTATAATAGTGGCCCCTCGTTGCAGGGGATTCCCCGGTGGCTCGACGAAGTCATTCATAATAGACGTAATGCGCCCGCTAAAAGAAAGATCACCGAAGATTCGACAGATTAATCTGTGCTTTCCTATTAAGAGCCTCAATGGGCGCATATGCAGCCCCATTCGGATTAACCCCGGGGTTATAGTATGGGGGTGGAATCTTTTGTGCGGCTTATTGGACCGGCTAAGTGGTAAAATAAATAATTATTTTATGAGGTTTGATTACTATTGTACAGAGTGATTTTTATGAGAAAACTTTATTAGAACAAAATTCAGTATTGTTGTTACTTTTATAAATACCGAAGCGGTAAATTTGACTCCCTTTATATTTGCAGCTTTGCTCATAAAAGTATTCTTTCAGAAGTTTTAAAGGTGGTTGTTTTACTAATATTTGGTTAGTTTTTATTTTCTCTCTTAAGAGAGTGTATTAAAAAACTCTAATTGAATTGAAAAAAGACAATTAAAAGTAATGTTTGCAAAGGACTCTTTTTAAAGCGTATTTTCTCGTTCCGTGCACTTCACTACCTAATATGGACATGTTTCGTACATTGAAATAACAACCCCTCTTATGCTATTAATTAATTCTAAATATGACGTCCCGAATAGAAAATATAAAGTAAGTAAGACAAACCGAACTTTTGTGTAGCTACCTGGTGTCACCGAGAACTAAAAAAAACCTTATTTGCCAACACTTATTTTTTGTTTTATAAATCTGGATTCAAATAAACTTTTGAAATGTGGTACGTCTTTAGCTCTCGAAAGGTATCAAACAGATTTTCTTGTCATTTTCGGACTTGCGTCTATCCATGGAAAAGTGTTTTTTTTTCGGATTTTTCAGTGTCGTTCAATACACAATAACTGTCGAAAAAACTGAAATATTAATTTGAAATTCTTAGAAAACATTCCGCGATATACCAAATAATATTCAATATGGGCAGGATGGAAGTTTGGGAAATATATATTTAATTTTTCAAACTATTTTTACGTCAAAAGCAAGGGTCAGTTGATCGTCTTCTGATACCTACACGGTTTAAGTTTTCGACAAAAGCAAAAACTATCGCGAAAGAACATATATTTGAGACAAAATTCCTGTAAGATTTTGTCTTTAAAAAGTCTAAGCAATATAAGATTATTGGAGGGTGTTTAAAAAAATTATTTTTTTTAATTATTCTTTTTGATTTTTATGCGGTCGTTCGCTAAAAATTAGTTTTATTGAAAAATACCATTGGACAAAAATAATGAGGAGGCAAAAAAGTACAAGACCTGCATTTAAGGTATGAAATCAAATGTTTCACGAAAAAAACTATTTACGTGCAAAAAATTAATATAAAAAATAATATTTTCCTGTTTAGATATTTTGCCCGCCACTGACCAACATTCCATTATATTATAATTTAGCCGTACCTTTTGAAGTTTTGGAGTATTTTTATTTAAAGTACATAGACGCTTCCAAGCTCTGCCAAAAAATTGACCTTATCAGATATAAACTAAAAAAGTTACGAATTTTTAAAAATTGAATTAAAAATCAAATGATACCCTCATTTAAAGTCGTATATAGCCTAAATTATTTATCCCTTTGATTCAAAAACAAAGCAGAATCAAAAACTTCAATGTATTGTCTACAAATTTCCGATTTACTGTTTGCTTCTACGATGTACCAAAATAAGAGAAGAACTAATTTGAAAAAAAATGAGCACTAAAGTATCCAGTTGCCTTTGATAAAACGTAGCTACTACCGCTGTCAGCAGTAAATGCATCTTGGCAATCTTTTGACCATTCTCGTACCTCAGTATTGTATATTAGTACATACTTCCTATTAATTTTTAAGTTAAGTTTCTGTCTTTAAAAAATATTCTTAAGTTCCTGTCTGTTTTGATGATCAAATTTTACCAAAATATTTCGCTTCCGGCCACCAGTATGAGATTTTGCACAACGGCTTACCTCAAAAATTTAACAGTAAATATCTTAACAAATTTCGATGAAACAAATATTCAGGTAAGTAAAAAGGAAAGATTGAATGGTTTACATTTACTGTAAATATTGAGCAAGATTGTCAAGACCACCGCACGTTACATTAATAAAAAAAATCCGTGTCACTGGTTTTAGTGCCAATCTACATAATATTTATTTAAAAAACTGTATCGTTATCGATAAGTGCACTAGTTTTAGTTAACAATATTTATTTGGAAGTCATAAAAAAGTACAGTTTTATATTTATATTCTTTTGGTTATTGGAAATTGCAGTAATTGAATTAATAGTGTTTTGTGAGAGAGACACGTTCTCGGTAAGGTATACTGAATCCAAAACCAACGTTGTTTATTTTTAAGTTGATTAAATTTCTTGACATTGTCAATTTTAAATTTTTTTAAAATATTTTTCGCAAGAGAAAATTTGCCTGTTATTAAACTCACTAATAATATTTTCAGGTATGGTTTCCTTTAATTTATTTTTTATATAGATTAGAGAAGATTCAAATTTTTTCAAATTGTTTATTGTTATACTTATCTCTAAATTAGTCAATTTACTGTTCAATTTGTTTCTGAATTCGAGAACAATTTGCCCCGTATATCCATCCTTAAACTCGATTAAATTTTGGATGTTCTTGGTTCCATCAAAAATATGTTTAGGTGTTATTCCACTTTTTATACATCTTAAAAGAAAAATTGGTCTGTTTCGATCAAAGCCATCTTGTTAGTTTGTGCCCAAACTTTGAATAGCCTAATTATTTAATTTCAATATTGGTACTGAATAATTTGCTAAAACCCCAATTTTATAGATATGCATTTTTAAAAGTTAAAATAAACGTTGATTTTGCCGAAATATGTATTAGCGTTTTTTCTTGCTGTAAATCTAATATATATAATAATATATACAAAAAAAATAATTACCTGAATCACAGGGCGCAGAATCGAAGTTTCCGTCGACGTTACCCAAATTCTGAATTATTTTTTCATACTTCACGGTACCTTTATAAAGAATGTTGTGGTACTGCCACTAATTATTATCCGAGATAGGTCCAACGTTACTCACCCCTGGGCTGCATGTTTTGTGACTGTAGGAATGAGTCTTAAGATTAGTAAAAAAACACCATCTCTGACATTTAATGAGCTAGAAAACTAAAATACTAGAATACTTTTGCTAGAAAAAGTAATATCAATCTTCTCGTAGTATATAGGATTGACGAGAGGAGTCAGACTTAGATACATTCAGCCACTTTTTGGTTTTAAAGGCTCAATAAAAAATAAAAAAAGAACATAGAAACTGCGATGCTTAATGATTTTTGTTTGAAGAGTTTTAAAAGCACAAGTTATATTTTTAGGTACTGGGAACTTTAGTCAAGAGACTTCATAGAACACGTATATAGGTTCCCATGTTTGTGTGAAGTTTTTTTTAAAATAATATAATTCTGTATTATTGCGCGACTAAAAAAATTGAAAGTTTTTGTACATTTTTTATTAACAAGGGCAGACTAAGGTGACTAATTAAAATATTTAAGAAAATGCGAAGTCCTATTTTGGAATTCTACCGGGTAATAAAAATATGACTTATTGATAACTATTATCTTGGTGGGTAGGGGTACACTATTTTTTAATAAATAGACTTCAGTAGTCTATTAAAACACTAGTTTTATAAGAGATGATTTTATAGCACGAGCTCTAAGTTAGAAAACGAGTTGCATACAGGAGTTTTTTAAATTTCTTATGAAACAAGCATTTTATACTATTTTTTCTATTTTGTGTACTATATTTACAAAAAGCATTATCTTTAAAAAACATATTTACAATGCATGCCAAAAGTGGCAATTGCATGCACATCAATTTTGTTTTTCAATTTTGACGTGACTGGTTTCAAACTCGAGGTGGCTATGATTTAGCATTGCCAGCATTGTAGGGAAAAATAGGACTAGTTTGACACTACTTTGCGTATCAAAAAGACGTCTTTATGACTGCAAAATATAAAAAAATATATTTTAATAAGGAACAAAATTTAGAAGGGTCTCTACTGAGCTTTTAATTAAGTTAGTTTGGCTTGAAGGCAAGGACAAAATACATCTTATTGTTGCTAACTGTCGTAGCAACAAATTACACTTTAACAATGTGATATTTATAATAATTTGCTGTTTATTACGGTTTATATTTCATATATCGTTATTTTAATAATCTTTATCTACGTTCTTTAAATAACGGAGTAGTGTTTTACAATTATGGTAACATTGGTACCGCTATAGTTTTGTTTAGTGTATATTTAAAATAAATTTAAAAATCGACTAAATATTTCGACAACAATCCATGAGTTCTATTAAAATGCATTATTTTAATCTCAAAGAATTCAAGAAATTCAAAATTGACCAACATCTTTATCACTTATTATTCTAACGTTTTTAAAGAACAGATATTAAATCCCCACGTTCAGGCGGCACAGTATATTAAAACATTTTACGGGGACTTCAGAGTGACAAGTAAGACCACATGTGCAGTAAACAAGACAATAATACACCCTCTGACGGGCGATTTTTTAAGGGAGCACGCTGCAAAAGACATCATCTGAAGGGTTCCGAACAATAAAACGACACAAATGGGTTGCATTCAGTAAGATTGATTACTTTTTTATCGACTGACTTAATCATGCCTTTTGGGTTGATTAAAATGTGAAGTGGTTATTGGCGCGATTTGATTTCATGTAAGTATAAGCACTCAAGTATGTATAATAACTAAATGTATTGAATATTTTGTAAATGTCGTTTATTAAAAGTGTCGAAATCTGTCACGTAGATCAAACATGCAGCTAGCAAAATAATTTTTTAAAATAGTGTGTAAATATTTAATACAGATTCACGGAATTAACTTTTTAGTCACGTATTCATTGTGTTTATTATTGATTTATACATATTTTATTGACTAACATAGTAGGCCCTGATCTCTACTACACCAAAAAAGCGAGATTTGTGAAGAACAGTTCATCGCCACACAATTTCAGAGTTTTTAACAGTTTTCATAATTACTAGTATACTTTTGCTGAAAGAAGATAACTTTAACAGGCATTAAATGGTATTAAAAAGTAAGTATGCGTTTCTTACTTACATTTTTAAAGTTGGTGCTATATTTCATCATCATCCATCAGTCCAAAGTGGTCCACTGTTAAACGTAGACCTCTCTGTTGTGGCGCATGCATCCAGTCTTTTAAAGTCGTCTATCCATCTAGTTGATGGACATCCTCTACTTCTACTGGCCTGATCTCTTGGTCGCTACCAAAGGATTCTTTTCGTTCATCTCCCATCTCTCATTCTCTTACATGTCCGGATCTATTTTAAACGGGTGATTTTTTTAATGACAGTCAAATTCGATCATTTGACTCAATCTTTAATTTGGGAATCCATCGCGTAACTTTTAGTTTTCTGCGTGATCTTTTCGCTAATGTAAGAGTAGTCAACCCTGGTACCCCACACTTATTATAGACTTTACTGTTTAGGCTAATTCGGATAATTAATTTAAAAACGTCTTTTAAGTTTACGAAGGCATCCCAAGTTGAACCTATTTTTCTGTTCATCTTGCACGTCTGGTTATCCGTCCTGGCCAAGGTATTTATAGGAGAAAACCTGTTAGATTAGGTTATTAGGTTTGTTCTAGGAGAAGAGAATATATATGGTCTATCAGACAGTCGGCAAGGACTTTTAACATTTCGTGTTGGCTGACGAATGCCTTTTCATAATTTGCAAATATAAAAATTTTTCTCTGTTGTACTCAGCTCTCAGATTATCAGTTTCATTCTAACACATGGAAGGAAGTAATACTTCGTATCGACATGTGTTACCTAATATACGTCACTAACACTAAGCATTTGATTCCTGCAAATATTAAAACCTTTTGGTCATTTATCAAAAATCTCAATAAAGAAAAGTGCATTCCTGATGACTCATACATGAAAACCCTATGCCAATGTATATTACATGGCCGGTGCATTTGTAGCTCACTTAATTCTTGCAGTCTTGCTCCTGAATTATAGCGACATTGATGTGTCTAACGTCGTCGGTGGATTTTGCTAGTAACCTTACGCACCACCATCAACTTATCACTGCTGAGATCGCTGATAAACTAAGGATCTTGAAACCAACAAAAACTCTGGCACTGATAGAATACCATCCGGGTTTCTCAAAAATTGTCTATCTCTTGATATACCCATTTGAAACGTTTTCAACCAATGGAAACACTCAAATGTAGTGCTGATTTACAAAAGTGGAGATATAGCAAAAAGAAGCAATTATCGAGGTATTTTTGGAATGTACAAAAGATTTATAAATCCCGAAACACATGGATTGTCTTACGGTATCTGTTGAGATGGATAACCAGGTGGATGTCATGTATACAGATCTGTCGAAGACCTTTGATAGTGTGTGCTACTTATTACTGTTTAAGAAACTGGGGGAAATCGGAATGAATGGGTGGAAGTTATCTAAGATGCATAGAATCGTATTTGTTTGACCGACACGAACGTGTCACCATATGTGGTGCCATATCGGTCAAGTTTTTCGTAACATCTGGAGTCCCCCAGGGCTCACATATAGGAACCATGATTTTCCTTCTTTTTATCAATAACGTCCTGGCCTGTTTCAAATATTCTAGATGTTTGCTCTATGCAAATTATCTAAAGTTTTTCGCGGATAATTCCAGAAATTATGGGTTGCAGATGGATTTAAACAGGCTCTCCGGATGGTGCAGCACTAACTTTCTGTAATGTGCTTTTATAATTGTGGCAACCCTGTTAACATCTCATACAATATAGAAGGCCAGAACTTGGAGAATGTGTGTCAGAAAATGGAGAATGACCTGGGCATAGTTTTTCAGAGTGATCTCTCTTTAATTTGCATCTGGATAACAACCTTCTTAAAGCGTTTGGTTTACTTGGTTTTATTAAGACACATTGCTTACGGTCCGCCATATATGCTTGTTACAACAACAAAATCGAGCGGATCCAGATCTAAAAATTTACTAAATATCTGCTTTTTAAGCATCACAGTTGTATGGGTATATCCCTCTGAGAATATGCTCTACGGAATGAGACTGCTACTTTGTGGACTTAAAAGCCTTGAACAAAGGAGAAAGGAGTCCTGATTTCTTTTTCTATACAAGGAACTGATCAATCAAATCGACAGCAACCAGATGCTTGAAGCGGTATCATTTCTTGCCAGGCATACAAGGCAAATTCGTCTATTCCCTAAATATACCCATTGGGCAAATTATAGTTTAACAGCTTTTATCGAGCGCATGTTACGCAATTATAATAGGTTTTTCTTACAATATGATTTATTTAACATGTCTCTCTCAAACCAAAAAATAAGACTTTCTCGTTGGTCTCAATATCTTCTTCTTGTAGTGCCTATCCGTTTCGGATGTTGGCGATCAATAAGGCTATTCTAACTTTGTCTAACGCTATTCTAAAAGTTCGCCTGAGCACTTATTAAACCACGCCCTAAGGTTCTGGAGCCAGAAGATTCTTCTGCGTCCTGGACCTCTCTTCCTGTAGATTTTGCCTGGGATAATGGATTGTAGTAGAGCGTATTTGTTTTAATTTCGTTTGATATGTCCAAGGTATTGCAGTTTGCGTATTTTGATGATGTTAACGATCTCCGTGTTCTTCATTCTTCGGAGTACTTCTTCATTTGTGATGTGTTCTTTCCATGATATTCTCAACATTCTCTTATAAATCCACATTTCGAAGGCTTCTAGTTTCTTTGCGGTTACTTCACCGGTTGTCCAGGACTCAAGGCCATACAGGAGAATGGAAAATATATAGCATCTTAGCATTCGAATTTTTATGTCGGGAGATAGATCATTGGTTTTAAATATGCGGCTCATGCTCTTGAAGGCGGCTCGTGCTTTTCCAATTCTTGATTTTATTTCATCACTGTGATCCCAATTTTCATTTATAAGTGTGCCTAGGTAATTTGCTTGTTTGACACGTTCGATTACTTGGTTGTTAACAAGTAGCTGGACATTTTCTATTTTGCTTTTGCTTACAATCATAAATTTGGTTTTGATACTATTAATACTTAGACCATATACTAGTCTCAATATATGTAATTAAATTTTGTTTTTTTTTTGCGTTAAGTGTTTTTATGTTTGTTCTACTTATTTAAATGTATAATTTGGAACTTATTTCCTGTTATGTTTTGATAACCTGCAATTGGTCTTTTACATCTTATCTAGATCGGAAACCCGCTAGTTCTCTGGATTAGTAGAGATTTATTTTTGAAACCAGACGTTTTGTAATTGTTATTCAAAAAAACTTGTGATATTCCTTTTTATGTGAAGTATTATAAGGGTAGTATTGTTCCATGATGATGATACTTTAGTTTCTGCCAAACTCCTAATAAATAATTTGTACTTGCCGCAGATCTTTATCCCATTCCATAATGGCTTCTATTACAATTTCATCTTCACCTGGAGCCTTGTTATTTTTCAACTCCTATATCCCTTTTTTTACTTCTTCAAATTTAATGGCTTCTCGTTCTGATATAGCCTTCTATATTTGTAGTACTTTTTAGACAATTTGTAGTATTTTCCTTTTATTGGTAACATTTTAACATTTAAGTTTTTTTCATCATTGGTTCAAAACACGAAAGTCAACTTCGCGTGTACCTCAGAGAACCTTATAGAGCTCTTGCACGTGGCAGACAAGCATATATTTAACCAATATTATTGAATGAAGACTTTTTTTGATGGATGTGGGTAAACTGTTGAGTTATCTTAAAAAAAATGTAGAACATTTGTAGTATGTGCTCACTTTTATTCATATCGAAAATGTAGAAAGTGGGTGTTTATTTACTGCAAATAGAGCACCAGCTTCAAAAATTAAGCAGCACATACTCACGGTTTGTCAATACCACTCCTCATTGATTGCAAACTAAAATGTAGTAGGTAGCAGTAGGTCTTCCTTCTTTACCTTAAGCCTTAAATATTCGATACCATTGCGCATTTTTCTGGCAATGCATGACAGCTTTTGCTTTAAAGAAAACTGTAGTTGTCATAATCATTTTTAAAAATGTTTTTTCTTATTACATTTTTTTATGTAATACTAATCGGCATTTATTTTGGTGGGGGGCCCTCTTGAGGAGATTTTGCATCCGCCCTTATACATGAGGTCTACCTTGCTTTGAATGCCATGTTTTAAACAAAAATTAATTAGAAATAATCAGTGAAATTGTTGTAAAATGTATATTGCCCGAAACACTTTATGAAATTATTTTAAATACAATCGCCGTATCACATAACCACCATTATAGAAAATCTCACTTTAAGTGCCAATGTATTGTGTTGTGCCCTTAATTTTTGGTGTGGTGTTGGCCTTACATACTAGCATTTTAGCCATGGAAGGAAGTAATGTTTCATTATATTTTCTATAATAAATTTATTTTAAGATATTAGTATAAGACTAGGTAATGCGAAGGATATCTTAATACTCAAATAGCTATTAACTTTTAATTTTTCTGAACTGCTTAGGTGAAGCAAAGGTGTTCTGTAATACTTTAATCAACCACCTAGAGATGTTATTAACCATACTCACAACGAAGTTGATAAAATATAATGATCTTTGTTACTAAATGTAATAATTTGTAACATTTTAATAATTTTTATTTTATTATTTGACCGTCATAGATCAACTGTTTTTAAAAACGTTTCGGGGTAACTAACCTTAGCTCTATGATACAAACTTTAACATAATTTATTTTTTATATTATGAGTGGGAGTGATTGTGTCTAAATATGAAGACTTGATATATTTTTTATTGTTCTGATTCAAAAAACCTCCATGAATTCTGGAACGTGTAATTTAAAGCGAAAACTTTCTGGCTGATGATTCCAAAAACACTTCGAAATTATCATATAGGATATCTTATATGTAGTGTAAAGGTATGGTGGTTTAATTAAATAATAACTTCAATAAAACTCGGAGTAGTTTAAAGTTTTTTATAATATATATTTTAACAATCTGTATATAGAATGCTTTAATATATCTCCAAGGCCTATGAAAATATTTATCAGCAAAACATTTTTATTGTCACAATTTAATACGAAAATTATGAAATATGCTTATACATTGAGGGTGGCTGCATTTTTGTGTTTGCATGTTTATTTATTTCTGCCAAAATTCTTCTGACCCTCCCCTTTCGTCCCAAGCAATATTTCTAGTTTTTATTTTATTCAAAATATTTTGAAAACAAATTAGTTAAAAAAGCATAAGGTACAGCTATTGCTAGAAACGTTTATTTTGCGGTTGTTGAATCACAACAAATATGAAATATGCTTTTGGGGATCCTGTTTACAACAACTATTTTAATTTATATTTATAATTCAGAAACTGCATTACGTCCTCTATGTAGTCTTCGGCCTTGGATATTTCAAATCTGAAAAGATTTTTACTTTAGCATCTCTGTATATCCTTGCGTTGAGACAAAATGTCTGATGCAAAGAAGATATACAGATATACAGACATCATGCTTATTCAGCAGTCAATACCAGAAGTTCTTTTATTATTAAGTTAAAAATTCCAAATTTAACTTTAAGAAAGAAATTAATATCTTTATTACAGTAAGAAATTGTTTAAGGCACTTTCATTACGAAAAATAAAAATTTATATAGTGTTTAGACGCAGAGTAAAAAAGCTTTTAGTTGCTCATAGTTTTTACAAATACAATTATTTTTAACATTTGATTTTACTAATTAATGCTCATATAATATTGTATGTTTGTTAATTATTATTTGTTTTGTCATTACTTTTAATAATTTTTAAATGTTACATTTCCAATTTTGTTAATAATATTAACGTTTACTTACTATTTCTCTATTATGTTATTTACTTAAGTGCATTGCTTTGCCAAAAACATTTTATGAAAATAAAGCACATTTGACTTTGACATGTCATACAAATTTATTTTTGTTTTTATCGTTTTTTTTAACCGATCTTACACATACTTTAAATTAATTACTTATATAGATATTTCCGATTCCTATTACTCGATGGCTGCGAAGATATTCCTGGTGCTCTTCAATTTCCGACCACCGAAAATGCAGACACGTGGCTGCGTTTAACACTCGTTTAAATTATCTGATGTTCGGACCTATCCGGCTGACATCTACATGCCATCATTTTATTAAGTGAACTCCTTCCGGCCAGGTGAATAGACTAGTTTGAGGGTAAGAGTTAATAATAAATTAATAACAACATCTATTATTATTGTAATAAAAATTGATTTCACTCTAATAAGAATTATTACTTCTCTTATAAGAGAAAAGACTTGTAAACGTAAAAAATCATTCTCCGAGATTTTTGTGCATGCTCAGAATGCCTTTTCAACCATAACATAAAAAATTTGTAAATCTCGTTTACCCGGAACTTTCCTTGTTATGCATTTTTTCCTTTATTAGGAATAGTTAGTGAAATGTGATCCAATTTAATTTCGTACATAATCATTTAGTAAGACATACATATTCTGTCTTTTCTAATAATTTTATTGGGCGCCAATTTATTCCACCCTAATAGTTTCGTATCAATATTTTACCTGTTTCTCATTATGCCCTACTTGATTTTTGGACATAATTTAAAAAAAAATCAGTAAGTAGTTTTTACACTGATTTTTTTTAAGACCGCCATTTTGTTCCGTTATGTTGAATTGGTACCAGATTATTCCTATAGCACATTTAATTTTTCTCCAAAATGTGAAGTCAATTGTCATCTTGTTTGTCTGACTTTTTGTTTCGCCATGTTGAATTTGTATCAAAATTTTGCCGGTTGATTGTTACGTAATATTTGTGCAAAATTTGAGATTTATTGGATACATAGTCTTATTAGTAATATTATTTTTAACATTTTACTTGGCCGCCATTTTGTTTCGCTGTATTGAATTTTTACCAAAATGTTAACAGGTCATACCCATGTGAACCTTAGTTTTTTACTAAAATTTGAAGTCAATTGGGTAAGTACTTTTTTAGCTATGCCGCGTAAAGATAGGCAGACAGACAGACACACAGACTGACGGAATCGAGAAAACCTGTTTTTGGGCATCTAGGAAAGTTTCATTAATATGGAAGTTTTGGTAGTTTGGTAAAAAATAGGTAAAGCCTTTTCAGAAAAATTCCTGGTAATGAAAAGGATCTCCGAATTATAATCGATTGGGAGATCTGGTGAAAATTGCATATAAAGTCTTTAATATTTTCAATAATCAGTGGGCGGGGCTTCCGTATTAAAGCACACAACTGCCCTCTATATACATGTAGTACATTTGCAACTAGTGCGAAAATTTAATAAACAAAACCACGCCATAGCCATCAACCGGAGCAAAACCGAGATTTGTGATTACCAAGGGACCAACCGAAATCTTCGCCAGACTTAATACTCTATTAGCACGGAATAGCATAAGGCACCTGTGGTGAAACTGTTAACCCAAGAGTAGTTAAGTCAAAACAAACTATAATATAGTAAAAAAAGGAAGTCATTGGAGTGACCGCTAAAACAAACTGGAATTTGGCTAACGGTAGACATAGGTCTTCATTAGTACACTCAAATATTTCTGATGTTCTCTCGGTATTAACAAATGTCGGTTTTGTTTGTTTTGGTGACTTTGGTATGGTTTTGTTTGTTAAGTCTTTTCACTAGTTGTACTTGTCTCTCAACTAGATTTGTTTTTCTATTATATTATTAAGTATATATATATATATATATATATATATATATATATATATAAGTATATATATATATATATATATATATATATATATATATATATATATATATATATATATATATATATATATATATAAAAAATACAATGTGTTTTGATTCCGGGTGTACATCCGTTTCCAGTCCTATTCCAGTCTCTATTCGGACGCGAGAAAGAAAGAAAGCTTCGAAAATGCCAAATGTGATTTTGGCGAAACGTCAGCAAAACTGTTCTTTTCAGAACGACAGTAGTGAACGGATGTACATCCGGAATGAAAACATATATATATATATATATATATATATATATATATATATATATATATATATATATACATATATATGGGCCAAAAATATAAATCGTAAAATTTTATTTATTTATTTTAATTAAATAATAATAAATAAATTTATTAAAAATATGGACCTTTTTTTGGCCCACAGTTCGTTTTAAACAAGAACTCAATTAATTACGCTTCAGCACACCTTGACCATTTCCTGAAAAATTCATCCAAACCATCCGCAGTAATCCATGCACAGACATAACAAAACACATGGGGTCGAATTAATAAACTCTTCCTTTTTTTACTGTAATATTACTATATAATGCTTGAAATATTTTTTTTGGAGTACGTACAAAGTACCAAAAACAAAATATGTTTTAGGGATGATACGATTTTCAAGGGCAATGGGAAAGTATTTGAAGCACAATATTTCAAATATCGAAATGTAATTAATTTTTATTTGCCAAGTATTTCAAAATGAACGAAAATATGATACGTATTTTAAATTTTTACGAATTAGTTTAAAGACAGAATGGAAGCTTTCAGGGCTTTGGCCAATTAAGAAATCATGGTTTTTGCTAATGACTGTGTCTCAAATTGGAATTACCATGAATAGTACCTAACTTCAGTTTGAATTAGTTTGAAGTTAGTCTAGAGAATACTGGGTCCCGTACTAAAGCACCCTTGGTGCACTTAATTGATTTGAGCTCTCGGCTCATTTCGAGGTGGGGCTGCCGGGCAGTAATAGCGGCAATTTAATTACCTTTATTAGTCCGCTACACACGACACAAACGACTCCGCGGACAATGCATTTTCAGACTATTAAAAAAATTACCTTAATCACTCAATTAACGATATTGTTACCGCGTGGAATTACAATGAACCGACGATATTACCTCGTTCATTTGTTTAGTGGATGATGGAATAGGAGTCGTTTAGTGATATAATGAACTTTTAAGTTGCGGTTTCTGTGTTGACCTGATACCCATTTATCATTCATATCGCATTCTGTTTGAAGGCAATGAATTCAGTCTTACTTATTCTTGGAGTCCAGTAGCGCCTGATTCTATCTAAGATATTCATTTAATAAGAAATCAAATTCTGGGGACTGGATAGCGTCATATTGGAATCACTTATCTATGTCTCGCCTTTGATTGCACGATGCATTTTCAGCGATCTTTACTCCACGATACTCCTTTTCTTAAGGAACATGAAAAAACAAGTGGTACAATCTGCTATAGCTGAATACAAGCATTCTACTGGATAATAAATCTTAAAGAAGCTAAAGTTCTCTCGTCGGTTTCGGGTTTTCAGATCTTCATGTTTTAAGGTCACTAGATGCCGAAAAACATGTTTTCTCAATATCGTCGGTCTGTCCTTCTGTCTGTCTGTTCGCGGCATACCTAAAAAACTACTTACCCGATTGATTTCAAATTTTGGTCAAAAATTAAGAGTGATATGGGGATGACCTAGTAACATTTTGGATAAACTGATACGAAATTAACATGACGTAAACAAATGGTGGTATGTGCGGTTCTGCTTATTGAATTTATTTTAAATTATTCCCAAAAGTCAAGTGTGGCATAGGTAGAAAGAAACTGTAAAATATTGGTAGGAATCCAATATAATGGGACAAACTGGCGCCCAATATAAATGTTTGAACATACAGTATATGTAACACATATATACTGTGACTATGTATTGAACTCATTTGGGTCACATTTCACTATTCCTAACAAATGAAAAAATATATCATAACGAGGGAAGTTCTGGGTAAAGAAATTTACCGATTTTTACTTCCCTCGTAAAAGGGAAGTATTGTAATCGTGAAAAAATCACCCTCCGAGATTTGCTTCAGATCTTCATATTTTAGGGTCCCTAGATGACGAAAAATATGGTTTCTGAATTCAGTCGGTCTGTCTGTCTGTCGGTTTGTCTGTTCGAGGCGTAGCTAAAAAGCTATTTACCCGATTGACTTGGTAACATTTTGGTAAAATTCGAATATGGTGAAACAAAATGGCGGCCTAGTGAAATGTTAAAAAAGAATATTATACAAAAACTGCTTATTCAATTTACACTTTTTGGTACGAATCCAAGATGGCGGAACAAAATGGCGGCTTAATAAAATATTTAAAAATTTAGTCTGAAAAATCTCCTTTGATATTAGTTTGATTTCAAATTGTGTGCCATAACTAATTGTGATATAGGGATCAACCAGTAAAATTGTGGTACTAATTCAAGATGGCCGAACAAAATGGCGGCTAAATAAAATGTTTGTAATCGTGAAAAAATCACCCTCTCAGGTTTTACAAATCTTTACGTTTTGGCGTCTCTAGATGTCAAAAAATATTCCGTCAGTCTGTTTATACGTGTGTCAGTTCGCGACATAGCTTAAAGACTACTTACCCAACTGACTTCAAATTTTTATCGAAAATTAAGGGTCATATGGAGATGACTGCTAATATTTCGGTAAAAATCCAAAACTGCGAAACAAAATCCCCGCCTAGTACGAAATTAAAAAAAAAAAAATTAAAAAACTACTTATCCAATTTATCTCAAATTTTGCGCAAACAATAAAGTAATATGTTGGAATCAACGAGTAAAATTTTGGTACGAATCCAGGATGGGGAAACAAAATGGCGGCTTGATAAAATATTTAAAAATTCAGCCTGAAAAACTACTTCATGGATTGATTTCAAATTGTGTGCCATAGCTAATTGTGGTATAGGGGCCAACTAGTAAAATTGTGGTACCAATTCAAAATGGCCGAACAGAATGGCGGCCAAATAAAATTCTTGTAATCGTGAAAATATCATCCTCTCAGGTTTCATATATCTTCACACGTTTTAGCATCTAGGGATGCGTTTTAGCATCCCTAGATGCTAAAAAACATGTTTTATCAATTCCATCAGTCCGTCTGTCTGTCTGTCTGTCTAACAGTTCGCGATATAGCTTAAATACTACTTACCCGATTGACTTCACACTTTGACCAAAAATTAAGGGTCATATGGGGATGACCTGGTAATATGTTAAACAAATTTATTAGAGTGGTGTATTACTTGGGGTTAAGATCCAGCAAAATAAGCGAGTCTTTTTTTTAAATTGTCGCTGTTTCCCAACTACTAAATCCTATATCCTGCTGAAACCCATATTATAAGTTTTTACATATTCCGTTGGTCCGAATTAATTTCCCAGATATCAAGTTTCTAAATGGTTTTCGTTAATATTCCTCTTGTTGTTATGTTAGAGTAGTTGTTGTATTATTTGATGTTAGAATCCAGTAAAAAATAAAAGACTTTTTAAATTATCGACGTTTCGCAACTTTATTGTTGCATTCTCAGAAAACATATAGATTCTATATCCTGCATAAAACCTATATTATGAGTCTTTACCTTTCGTTTGTTTTTTTACTACATCTTAACCTCAAATAATACACCACTCTAACATAACAAAAAGGATAGATATATAGATTCTATATCCCACATGAAACCTATATTATTAATCTTTAACTACTTCGTCGGTCCGCAGATATTTCCTAGGTATTAAGTTTGTAAATGGTTTTCGTTAACGATCCCCTTGTATTTATGTTAGAGTGGTGTATTATTTGGGGTTAGAATTCAGTCAAAAACCAAAGACTTTGTTAAACTGTCGACGTTTCGCTACTTTATTGTTGTATCTTCTGGACGCATATATAGATTTTATATCCCGCATGAAACCCGTATTACCAGTCTTTAAATACTTCGTTCGTTCGCAGATATTTCCCAGATATTAAGTTTCTAAATGGTTTTCGTTAACGATCTTCTTGTTGTTGTGTTAAAGTGGTGTATTATTTGGGGTTAGGAAATATCTGCGGACCAACGGAGCAGGTAAAGACTGATAATATGGGTTGCATGCAGGATATAAAATCTATGTGTCCTGAGGATGCAACAATGAAGTTCGGCAACGTTGACAATTAAAAAAAAAAGGCTTTTGTTTTTTATTTACTGAATCCTAACCCCAAATAATACACCACTCTAAAATAACAACTAGAGGATCGTTAACAAAAACGATTTAGAAACTAAATATCTGGGAAATATCTGCGGACCAACGGAATAGGTAAGTACTGATAATATGGGTTTCAATTTAAGATGGCGAAACGAAATTGTGGCCAAATAAATTTTTTAAAAAGTCGTCGTAAACAAATCTTGTTCAATTGACTTTAAATTTTGCAAACAAATTGACGTAACCAAATGGCGGAACATGTCAATGTAAAGTGTGACATAGGTAGAAAGAAAATGGTAAAATATTGGTAGGAATCCAATATGATGGAACAAAATGGCGCCCAATAAAAACGAAAAGGCCTTATATGTAACACATATATATACTGTGATTATGTACTGAACTAAACTGGGTCACACTTCACTATTCCTAACAAAGTGAAAAAAAAAATCATAACTCTCTTAAGTATCTGCCGCTGATTTTACAGAATGGTATTACAACTTTAGTCAGTTATAGAGAGCATATCAAATCAAATCAAATAATTTTTTATTTCCAAAAGGACAAGGTGTAGAGAATTTGTTATATATACAGCTATAATTTTTAGGAGTAAATTTAAAAAGAATAATTATTCACCAAGAATGGTCTGAGCCTATTTTTGAACATATTTATACTAGTGCTTTGTTTAACTACAGTAGGTGACTTGTACAACATTTTTAGGTATATTCAGTTTGCTTTAAGGCAAAAAAACTCGCTATTATACCTAGTGGTGTAAATATGGAAATATTTATTTTTATAAAACATGTCACAATTTTTAAAAACGAACAAACATATTTCAGACAAGCCATACATGGTACTGTAAAAGTTTGAACTCATTAAAATACGGTTTGCAGTAAGTGGTAGGGGAGACTTCCGCAATATATCTCCTTATACGTTTTTGGCTCTTAAACACTTTCCCGGAATGAGGTGAAGCTTACCAGAACCGGATACCGTATAATATCAGGAGGGTACAGTAGCGTAATACACACTAATGATTTGTAGTAAATCCATGATCAACGTAAGGCTACGTATACCAAAACAAAAATTATTCAGTTTTGAGACAAAGTACAAACGTTGACACTCCCAGGAGAAATTATCATCCAAGGTAACACCAAGGTAAATTATTAATTTTTTTTTCTCTGAGGTGTGTTTCAATTTAAACTATGGCATACAGACATTTTTATTGAATTACTACACCAACTATGAAAACTATCTGCTCCACCGCCTCTAAACAAACTGAGGTAACACCTACGGATATTCCCAGTACTACTGAAGGCTCCAGCAAGCTGGCTTGTAATAATACACAACGGTGGCACTATGTAGTCGTAAGAAATCTTCCTGCAGGGTTTACGCCTAACAACATAGTTCACTACGTTAAGGAGAAGCTTGGGACTATAGAGTTTATTCGCTGCTACCACCTAATCAATCATATCTCAAATATTGATTTTAAAATTGGAACTCAGTCAAAAAAGTCAGCTGAAAAGCTTTTAGACAGCAATCTATGGCCCCATGGCGTAGTAATAAAACGGTCAGCTGTATCCGAACTTTCAGAAAAATCTACACCGAACCTCCCACCTCCCTCCACACCGAAAAAAACTGCCCACCAACTCGAGCTCCGTCAGTTCACTGGTTGTCTCCTCTCCAATTTCTCAAAAGGGCACTATAATATCTTCTGACAAAGAGGCCATTGCTGCCTGCAAAGCAAATGTCTTGTTGAGCGACAACTGCTACAGTCTTTCCAAGAAAGCTCCTATTGACCAAGAACCTATTTTTGATCCAATGTCTCCCCCAACAGTCAAGCTTACGCGAACCGAAAAAAGTTCTGATAACCGTTTCCTCATGTCTAGACTAAGAGAACCAGCCATTTTAAAGGCCTTCAAGTTATATCTCGCCTTCCTGCACGACCACCCTGCGCCAATTCACTTTGAAGGGTTTACAAATAGAAGCACCAGGCTGTTTTTGGCTTCTGAAGGCATTCCTATAGATTATAGAACCCTACATAAGATATATTTCGATTTTCATGCTGCTCACGGATTTAACGCAGCAGAAGTGGAAGCGGATCTTGCAGCCTATGGATCCTATATATCTTCGGAGAGAACGATCCATCTTCAGAGGACCAGAGAATGCCATAAAAACTATTTTACCAGCAATTCTTCCAAAAAAATTTTTTAGAAAACACGACGTGTCCTGAGGAACTAGATTCCTCAAAACTTCCTGTTGTTACTAGTCTAAATATGGTTCTAATTAATATTGCTTCTCTAAGAAATAAAAGTGACGAGTTGTACCTATTTCTGGAAGAATTGGAGTTCCCCCAACTTGTTGCAATTACTGAGCACTGGCTGAATCTAAACGAACCCTTTTATATTGAGAGGTATACCACAATAGCTAGATATGACAGAAAAAACTCAGCTCATGGGGAACACTGATTCTATTTCTAAATGGAGATTTCATGTCGGTATCTAAATATGATCATTTGTTAGCGGATAGCTCTTTTGAATTCTCTATGGTATATAATCAAAACCTTGATCTTTATGTAATTTGTATTTATACATCACCAACCTCTGATGTACAATCATTTTTAAATAGCCTGGTAAGTTTGCTAGACAGTCTACCGATTAAAGGTAAAAAAATTCTATGCGGGGACTTTAATATTGACTATGCTACTATTTGTGCCATCCAAAAATATCTAATTTCTATATTCGACTCTTTCGGTCTTTCAATGCATGTATCCTCCCCAACTAGAATTTCAAAAAAATCTTCTTCTATCATCGATTACATGGCGTCTGATTTTTCTCCATCAGAGGTGCATTCACAGGTCTATAACTCAGGTCTTTCCGATCACGAGGCGGTAATTTCCAGGTTTAGTTTACCTATTAGGCCCTTACCAAGATCTCGCCATCGGGGCAGAATTTTCTCGGCCGCAAATTTCTCAGGATTTCATAATATTTGCTTTAACACCGATTGGAATTTTGAATCTGATAATGTCAACACAAACTTCAGAACTTTTTAAATAAAACTTTAAGTGCTTTTAACAAGGCCTTCCCGCTTAAGAATATCAAACCTAAGCGGCATAAACCGTGGACCACGAAAGGAATACGAATTTCTGCTAAAAATATGCGCTCGCTCTCATATATAAAAAAATTCACCGACTCCTTTCTTATTCTCGTCTATATCTCTAACTATAGAAGGATCTACACTACTCTTATTAAGTCAGCAAAAAAATTACACTACCGAAAACGTCTCACAAACTCAAATAACGTTTCAAAAGAAACCTGGTCCATCATCAATAACCTCAGAAACAAATCAAACCCTGTGACTCAGATCTTGCCAGGGGCTAATGATCTAAATGATTATTTTATTAATGTAAGCAAAAATGTTACCTCTAGTATCTCGCCAAGTTTGGACCCTCTTTCGTTTCTCCCTCCTTCAAAAAATTTAGCTGATAGCTTTTTCTTAAGTTCCGTTAGCAACACTGAACTATTGAAGGTAATAAATAATATCAAAAGTAAATCTTCGTGTAGTACTGATGGCCTTTCAATTAGAATATGCCTAAACTTGCCACTCCCAGTCATAGAGGCCCTTACAACATTAATAAATGAGTCCTTTATAAAAGGTGTATTCCCTGATTGCCTTAAAACAGCTATAATTATTCCACTTCATAAAGGCGGTGAAAAAACTAACTCTTGCAATTATCGCCCAATTGCACTACTACCAGTGCTATCAAAATTCATCGAAAGGCTACTGAAGAATCGTCTTATGCCATTTCTCCTGAAACATCAGATAATATCCCCGGAGCAGTTCGGATTTCTACCCAACAAGTGCACCAGCGACGTCATGTTCACGTTGCTTAGAGGCGTCTACTTATCTCTCAATAACAACCACCCAACTGCCTCAGTTTTTTGTGACTATGCGAAAGCCTTTGATTGTGTTAGTCATGAAATTCTGATAAACAAACTAAATTTTTATGGAATTCGTGGTACTTCTTTAAATTGGTTCAAATCTTATCTTGGGAAAAGGCAACAACTTGTAAGGGCTAATGGTTCCGATTCTGATTGTAAGTTGATTACAAGTGGAGTCCCTCAAGGTTCAGTCTTGGGATCTATTCTTTTTTTGTTATACATTAATGATATCACGAACCTTAAAATTAATGGAAGAATTTCCCTTTTTGCTGACGACACAAGCATAACTTGGAGTGATTTTGATACAACGTCTTTACACTCTAGTATCTCCAAAGACTTTGTTATAATTAAGGCTTGGTCCGATTCCAATATGCTTTGTTTTAATGTCGATAAAACGGTGGCGTTATCTTATAAGGGAACTTTACAACCACTTCAGGTACATAACAGCAATATTGAATACGTAGAGTTGGTTAAATTCCTGGGTTTTAAATATAAATAACAACCTAAAATGGTCTAATCATATTGACACCTTAACAAAAAAACTTTCTACCGCCTGCTTCGCCATTCGATCAGTTTCAAAAGAACTAGACGTTCCTTCTGCCAGACTTACTTATTTCTCTTTATTTGAATCCCACCTCCGCTATGGCCTTCCCTTTTGGGGCTGCTGTATCACCGAGCAATTTCGTAGTATTTTTATGCTTCAAAAGAGAGCCATTTGTTATTTGTTTGGTCTAAATAATAGAGCTCACTGCCAATACTATTTCAAAAAACATGAAACATTAACACTTCCTGCATTATTTATTTTGGAAACGGTATGTTTGCTGAGAAAACATATAAACACCCTCCCAGAAAGGCCACAACATGTATACCCTACCAGAAACTCTAGGCATGATATATATCTTCCCATTTCTTCCTCAGAATTAATAAAAAAATCAATTATTTACAACGCCATAAAACTTTACAACAATGTGCCAGTACATTTAAAATCTATCCTTATGCTTGCACAATTTCGAAAAAACACCAAAGCATACCTCATTGAGAAACCATTTTACAGCGTTAATGATTTTTACAGCGAGTAAGTCTTAAATTGTCACTAAATTCGCTTGTTTACTTAAATCTTTTGTGAGTCATGTCCTAACTCGTAGCATAGAATTTTGAAAATCATCATATAGAAGAACTGTCGAACATTCACTTAAAACTTAATTATTTTTGTTAGGTATTGGATTAAAAACAAAATTTAATTCTTTTTTGTATACTACATTCTACAGTAGTTCATTATACCTTCTGTTTAACATCACAATAATTTGTATAACTATAATAACATAGAGTTTAAGGTCGCATAGTTGCAATTTTGATTTCAATGTCATCGAAATTATTCACCTCGTACATGTGTGTTTGTTTACTTTTATAAGGTTATTAGGATTCATTAACTGTTTTGCGGCAATGTTATGCTATATTCTAACGTGTGTTTTACGATTTGGTAAATTGATAATTTACATTTTTAAAAAGCATTGACCTATCGAAATTCTTTTCGATTAATGTTTTGATATGTCTTATTTTAGGTATATTTTGCTTTGTCCATAAAATTGTAAAATTTTTCTGCGGCAATAAAGCATACTTTTGTTTGTTTGTTGTTTGTATAAGCAATATCTTTAGACATTCTTCAATTTTAAAGTTATCTGCTTTCTATTTGTTAATTTTGTGCTTTTAGTTCAAAGATAAATCACATATATTTAATTTACTTTTTATTCAAATAGCCAATGGCGTCCCAAGCATAAAAAGTATATATAAATTATGAGTATTGTGTACAAGTTTTCAAACAAATTGATATTTTTAGATAAAATGTATACAGGGTGTTGCCAAAGTATTATCAATCAAGTTTTAAACAAAATATTTTCGTAATATATGCTAAGAATGCCTTTTATGGCAAGGTTTTTCTCGAGTGTTTTTATAGTTAATGGTATCAAACCTGCTGTATGTATAATCAGCAAGAAGAGACTCACTTTATGAACATATAATATACAGGGTGGTCCATTTAAACGGTTCACCTTATGGTGATATCTTGTAAAATTTATAGTATTTTGTTTTTTTATTAATTAAAAAAAAACTTTTTCTGTAACCCTACATTTCGAATTCGGTTATTTCCGATAAGTTAGCAAGTAAAACACTATTCTATGGTGTTAACTATCTACATTACATTTGATCATGGGTTAAATCTTTGACAGGAGTAAATAAAGGTATTTGATGTCAAACAGATTGATACTTTTCTAAATTAAGAAAATTGTTGTCGTTTATCATAGTAAATTCTAAGAAATAGAATAAATAATAATTCTCATATGTATCTCATATGTATGGTCAATGAATTAACACGCAGAAACCAAAAAGTAATCAAATTTACTTCTGCTGTCTGCACATTCCAATTCTCGCTTATTCTATTGTGCTTGCTCGGTGCGGTTTTAGCCATTCGAAAATTTTAAAGATTAGTTGTGTACAAAACAAGCCCAGATGGGCCCCCATACATATTTTTTAATTTCTCCGATCAACAGGTTGGTGTCTCTGGTGTGGTTTTGTTGTATTAAGTTTTGGCGCTAGTTGTACTCGTCTCTCAACTAGCTGACTGTACTGATGAAGACCGTAAGTCAGAAACCCGTGTCGATAGTTGGCCAAATTTCAATGTGCTTTTGCGGTCATCCCAAAATAATTTTTTTTCTACTATATAATAGTTCTTGCCGCGGTAATCTTTTTCTACTATATATATAGTAGCAATTGTCTCTGAATATCGCTGTATCTACAAGATATTAATAGCGAATTATAATACCAAAAATGGAGAAAAATTATTGTATTGAATACAAGTAGCCGACTCCAGTAGCTGAGATTTTGAGAAATTCTTCTAAAAAAAACCCAATTTATTACCAATTTTCTAGTGAAAAATTAAAACGTGAGTCCAAGACTACCCCTAAATACTTCACTTTATTTGTGTTTTCAATTGGATTATTATCGATACAGATATTTTTCTAAGAACTGTTTACAATTTTGTTTAGTACCAAAAACTATATGTTTTGTTTTGTTTACATTTAATTTAAATTTATTAACACATAACCAATTATAAAGTGAATGTCAATGTAATTGATGTAGAGCACAAACAATAACGCTCCCCCCCCAACCCTACCTTGCGGCACTCCTATACTATACTCTGCCTTACTGGACATTACATCGTTTATTTTAGTCATATGCTACCGATCACTAAGATAGTCCATACACCACTGGAGAACACAATCTTTTATTCCATAAGTCATTAGTTTTTTAATAAGCCGGTCCCTGCCTATTGTCTCAAATGCTCTCTGTAGATCGACAAACACAACGCACTAAGAACAATATTTCCAACGTGTATATCAGAACGCCACTTAGAACACACATATTGTAAGGCTGATTCGCACGAAATCCCGATTGGCCTTTAAACAGTATATCATGATTTTCTAAAAAATTTCGGATTTGTATCACACATAATAGTATCCAATATTTTATCTATTACAGATAACATATTAATTAGTCTATATTCGTCTGGTTTACTTGGACGCGCTACGTTAGGAATGGATACTTTCTAATTTTTCCGATTGCTAGAGATGTATTAATCAGATGTAATAGAGGATAACCAATCACACAGAATGCAGTCTTCATAAATTTTACACAATGTGCATCAACACACTTTGAAAATATACAATTCTGTTTACAAGTTATGGCCATTTAAAATAAAGTTAAATTTTGAGAAATTGCACTTGATTTGCATAGTAGTTTGTGTTTTATTTCTTATCTTTATTCTTACCAAAATTATTTTCTAGAATTGCCGAATGATTCTTGACGATAGGGAAAGGCACACTCCCACATCCCCCGTTAAATCCGGTTGTAGCTGTGTGTCTAGTTGTTTTCTACACAGGTATATAGGACACTACTTGAGAGGTGATTTTAGTATATTACTGCAACAGGTCCATATAATCTGTTAAAATGGTGGGATGTAATCTAAAATATGGAATAGTTATTGATTCTTTTTAGGAACAGACTCCTCATGAGCAGCGTTCCAGCTGTAAGTCTGTAATCAAGTATAAAAGGAATCGAATTCAAAGATGCGCTTGTTATGGCCTGTTGACCCTTAAGTCAACATGACTTTTTTGTCTGAAAGCAGTCCGAACAATTAACTTACATAGAACTTAGAATAAAATATATTTCCACAATAACATTCTTCTATTAGAGAATACCTAATGTTCCACCTCTGCGAGAAGTTTTCATTAATCTAATGGGTTCTCTTATTGTTTTCGGTGGACGTACATATTCCGCTTCAGCGGACGTACACACTCTGTCGCATTAATTACGATTTTAATGACTGTAATTAAAATTTGTCATTGCCATTTTATCGCGGGATTGATTGCAGTGGCGGCGGACCTTTCGTGACTTCTACTACTCGTAATTATCATGAAGATATTAGAGACTTAATTAGAGTAATATCAATAAAGTTTATTATTTTTGGTTTATTGTGACCAATAAGCCAAATTAGTGCATGATTCCTCAGAAGATTCGCGGCTCACTGAGGTACAATGGTTCAGTTTTCCGGTACTCACAAGGACAGCGCCTATTTTTGTTTATGGAACTAAGTGGGGATGGTAAATCCATTCCCAAGGTTTAAGATAAACTACATTCATTTTAATGTTTTATTAAACAACCCCAAGAAACAAAGTTGAAAAATATAAATAGGAAATTCAGAAAAATATCAATACACAAATATCTAAAAAACACTCTAAAAAATCGTAATCTAAAAAAATTTAAATCAAAACAGCTAACAATATTTTATCTAAACAGGTAAACAAGTGGAAAAAGATTTTTTTTTAAAATTGATTGCCTTGAACTTGGATGTTACGGCAGGTGTAGAGACGTCAGCTAAATGCTGAGCTCTTCTGATCAATTTTACAAATGTGTGCCTAGCTCCTGTTAGTATATTTATGTTTGTTTTATATGATTTTTCTACAAGATTCTTACATCTTTCAAGCTGGTTATACCGCTAAGCTGAAGAAGCCTAATAAGTCGTTCTTATGTTCTTTTTTAAATAAAATAAACTGCTGTGCATAATAACTGCAATTCTAAAATTTTTGTGTAAAATTCAAATTGCTGTAACTTTTCAAGGATGAGAGATATTGGGCTACGGTTTTCAGCGTATTATGGAGATATGTTTTGAAAAAAAGCCCAGTATTATGTATTTGTTCAAAGTGCGTTTCATTTTATTATACAGGGTGTGAGATGACACCGTCTTATTTTTTTAAATGTTTGTTAAGAGCGAGAACTTGTTACAGCAACTCTTAAGTTTTCTTTTTTCGACCAAAATGATCTTTGGCAAGATGCAAAAAAACAATTTCTAGCGATTTGTCGTATCTTCACTTGTTTTCAATATACAGGGTTTTTTCGAAAAAAACGACATCGTTACATTATTAACACTTCAACACGACACCCTGTACATTAGTCGGGCATTGGTCACTTGATTTATTATGGGTGTTTATGCCTGTAATCATATTCATAGGAGCAATGTATACATGGTGTAACATAAGTAAAAGAGAAATAACAAAATTGGAAATTAATATTTTGGTTGAATTTCGTACACTCCCTCCTTGAATCTCTTGTCAAATCTAAAATAATGAAAGCTCGCCAGTTTTGTGAGAATTTTTGAAAATAATTAATCCTTTTGTCGAAACGGTTTTTTAGGTTTTGTCTTAAATGCATTTATTATTGAATATACAGGGCGTTATTTAATAACTAATTAAGAAACGGCTACATTCTGATATTCCAGTAAATTTTTCACAATTTTTGGTTTGTTCAGCCAAAAACTAAAAAGATATGATACATGTTATGTTTCGATATTGATATACTGAGTGTTTTATATTAAGAAACCATACATTTCAATTTTCTGCCAAGCTATTGCCGTGCTATAAAATGGAATAATTAAAATAGCCCACTAATCACCGAATTAAGTCGAAGCCAATTTGGCATAATAAGACAATTTTAAATGCATTGGCACTATTGCCAGATTTATACACTTTTTTTTTTGAAAATAATAAGTAGACCTTTCACTTTTTTGATACCTACTTCAAATACCCTTTGTATTTTATGAAATAAAACAAGCTTATTTAAACACCTTATAAATATTTTTAATTAATACGTTGCGTACTAAGGGTGCAAAAAAAAACAAAAGAATAAAAAAAAATTTCACACTTTGCTATCAAATATTCAAGCTCTAGACATTGCAAAAGAACCCTACTAAATTACTAAATTATATAAAATTTTATTTATTTTAAAGAAGTTTCCTTCAAGAAGAAATGTAAAATAAAATATTTAGTTAGTATCTTGTGGGTCCCCCCCTTTTATTGATAATCTCCTGACACCTTCGATACACTGACCATTGATAAAATAAGATTATTTATAAAATACTGTGGAATGTTTTCCCACTCTTCCCTAATTGCAACTTCAAGCTGGTCTAACGTTTGCGGTGGATTTGCTCTTCCGTGTAATTTAAATTTTAAATGACTCCAAACATGCTCAATTGGATTGAGGTCTGGAGACTTTGCCGGCAAATACAATGTATTAATTTGGAAGGCTTCCAAAGTCTCTATAACGGTTCTAGCTCGGTGGGGCCTTGCATTGTCATCAGCTAAGATAAAATCGTTTCCAAAATTATTTGCAAATGGTAGAATGATATTTATTAGACATTCATTCCTATAAATTTCGGCGTTGACAGTCCCACGAGTGATAAATAATTCTGTTTTGCCATTTCTCATAATACCCCCGAATATGGTTAAACCTCCGCCACCAAAGGCCTCTTCAGCAGTCATATTTTCTTCGTTATACCTTGTATTCCTTTGGCGCCACACCGTTATTCGTCCATCCGAATGATATAAAGTTACTCTGGATTCATCAGTAAATAGACAATTAGACCAGTTATCCAAATTCCAATTAATATGTTCCGTGCACCATTCGAGTCGGGAAGCTCGATGCTGTGGTAAAAGTCGCACACATCTGGCTCGTTTTCGATTCCTAAAAGCAACAAACACGGTTGACAAAAGTAAGTTGTCTTAATAAGTCATTACTAGTAGTAAGCTGATTATAAAATAATAAAATTATGAAGCACTTGGGAGATATACGTATAAATACGATTTTTCCCGATTTTGTTTTTATTTTTTCCTTTATAATAAGTAGTATTAAAAATTACATATTTATTGTCACTTCTTCCCCTTTACAGAACCTCCGAAATCGTTTAAAATTTTATCAATTTTTAGACTGCATATTAATTAGCACCAAATTACGGAATTTTCCCTTAATTTAACAAATTTTGTATCTTTACGGTTTTTGAGATCCTACCTCTGCATACACTCGAGTTTGTAATACCCTGTATAAAACCATCCATTTAAATCTCAAATAATTCATTTAAGTAAATTTTAATATCTAAATAAGTATTTATTTATTTACCTAAGCCCGTTTTTGTTGAGTTTTCTTCTCACCGTGGAATTGTTTACGAGAACACCTGTTTCTGCTCGTAAATTTGAATTAAACCAAGAAGAACTACGTAAGGGGTGAATTCTAGCTTGTCGAATCAAGTTACGTTCCATTGGGAGAGTAATTTTCGGAGGCCTACCACCACTTGTTCGGTATCTGTGAGACCCAGTTTCATTCATCCTTTGTTGTAAACGGGTTATCACACTAGGGTGTACATTGTATAGTCTTGCAACCTCAATCTTTTGCATTCCTTCATAAATAAGCCTCAAGCAATTTTCTCTTTCGATCTCGGAAAGTCTTCGCATTTTTCACATTTGTATTTAGTCTGACAGATTACCAACGATAAACATTCAGTTGACATGGCTATTCAATTATGTCATTTATTTTTTCATAGCCGCCTTGCAGGAAACTTCTCTAAATAAAAGAAGTTATTTATCACGGTTTTTTGCAATGTATACAACTTAAAATTTTGACAATAACGTGTTCCTAATAAGGGCGGATCTAGGATGATGTTAAGGGGGGGGGGGCGAAAATAAATAAAAATATGAAAAAACGTGAGGTTGCAAGACTATTCAATGTACACCCTAGTGTGATAACCCGTTTACAACAAAGGATGAATGAAACTGGGACTCACAGATACCGAACAAGTGGTGGTAGGCCTCCGAAAATTACTCTACAAATGGAACGTAACCTGATAGAACACACCCCTTACGGAGTTCTTCTTGGTTTAATTCAAATTTACGAGCACAAACAGATGTTCTCGTAAACAATTCCACGGTGAAAAGAAATCTCAACAAAAACGGGCTTAGGTAAATAAATAAATACTTATTTAGATATTAAAATTTACTAAAATGAATTACTTACTTGAGATTTAAATGCCGCTGTAGGATATATACAGGGTATTACAAACTCGAGTGTATGCATAGGTAGGGATCTCGGAAACAGTAAAGATATAAAATTGGTTAAATTAGGGGAAAGTTCCGTAATTTGATGCTAATTAATGTGCAGTATACAAATTGATGAAATTTTAAACGATTTCGGAGATACCGCAAAGGAGAAAAGTGACAATAAATATGTATTTTTTTTATTACTACCTAAATAATTATAAATAAAGGAAAAAATAAAAACCAAATCGGGAAAAATGGTATTATACGAATATCTCCCAAGTGTTCCTTAATTTTAAACAGCTTACTACTAGTAATGACTTAAAGACAACTAACATTTGTAAACCGAGTAGGTATGTTGCTTTCAAGAATCAAAAACGTGCCAGATGTGTGCGACTTTTACCACAGCACCGAGCTTCCCGACTCAAGTGGTGGACAGAACATATTAATTGGAATTTGGACAACTGGTCTAATTGTCTATTCACTAATGAATCCAAAGTTACTTTATACCATTCGGATGGACGAATAACGGTATGGCAGCAAAGGAATACAAGGTATAACGAAGAAAATATGGCAGCTGAAGAGGCCTTTGGTGGCGGAGGTTTAACCATATTTGGGGGTATGATGAGAAACGGCAAGACAGAGTTATTTATCACTCGTGGGACTGTCAACGTCGAAATTTATAGAAATGAATGTTTAATAAATATCATTCTACCATTTGCAAATAATTTTGGAATCGATTTTATCTTAGCTGATGACAATGCAAGGCCCCACCGAGCTAGAACCGTTATAGAGACTTATTTATAATGTGTTTAAATAAGCTTGTTTTATTTCATAAAATACAAAGGGTATTTGAAGTAGGTATTAAAAAAAGTGAAAGGTCTACTTATTATTTTCAAAAAAAAAGTGTATAAATCTGGCAATAGTGCCAATGCATTTAAAATTGTCTTATTATGCCAAATTGGCTTCGACTTAATTCGGTGATTAGTGGGCTATTTTAATTATTCCATTTTATAGCACGGCAATAGCTTGGCAGAAAATTGAAATGTATGGTTTCTTAATATAAAACACTCAGTATATCAATATCGAAACATAACATGTATCATATCTTTTTAGTTTTTGGCTGAACAAACCAAAAATTGTGAAAAATTTACTGGAATATCAGAATGTAGCCGTTTCTTAATTAGTTATTAAATAACGCCCTGTATATTCAATAATAAATGCATTTAAGACAAAACCTAAAAAACCGTTTCGACAAAAGGATTAATTATTTTCAAAAATTCTCACAAAACTGGCGAGCTTTCATTATTTTAGATTTGACAAGAGATTCAAGGAGGGAGTGTACGAAATTCAACCAAAATATTAATTTCCAATTTTGTTATTTCTCTTTTACTTATGTTACACCATGTATACATTGCTCCTATGAATATGATTACAGGCATAAATACCCATAATAAATCAAGTGACCAATGTCCGACTAATGTACAGGGTGTCGTGTTAAAGTGTTAATAATGTAACGATGTCGTTTTTTTCGAAAAAACCCTGTATATTGAAAACAAGTGAAGATACGACAAATCGCTAGAAATTGTTTTTTTGCATCTTGCCAAAGATCATTTTGGTCGAAAAAAGAAAACTTAAGAGTTGCTGTAACAAGTTCTCGCTCTTAACAAACATTTAAAAAAATAAGACGGTGTCATCTCACACCCTGTATAATAAAATGAAACGCACTTTGAAAAAATACATAATACTGGGCTTTTTTTCAAAACATATCTCCATAATACGCTGAAAACCGTAGCCCAATATCTCTCATCTCTGAAAAGCTACAACAATTTGAATTTTACCCAAAAATTTTAGAATTGCAGTTATTATGCACAGCAGTTTAGATGCATATTGTTGGGCCCGGGTCTATCGGCTTATTAGGAAAATAGTCCCTGCACAAGCATTCAAAGAACAGCACTAGCAAAGCCTTTGATATTCTATACCATAGTATTCTATTACCAAAATTGTATTACTTGCGTTTATCTAATAACTTGAGTTTCTTAGAAGCTACTTAAAAAAATCGAGAAAATTTTGTTGTAGTAGAAGGCTCTGTTTCATCAGTGTTGCCATATTAAGTTTAGGGATATGAATAAAGACTAAAGAGATAAAACATGTAAAACTTCAACAAATGCTGAGAATTCACAATTATTTACGCCAAGTAATAAGTTCGACAGATTAAACAAGAAAACTTAATTTGTGACCTACAAACCAAAGTCACTTTTGCAAAAAAACATTAATTAAATTTACACGTATCAAAATTTAAGATTTCGAAAACAAAAACGAAAAACGGTAAAAAAATATAAAAAGTATCCAATTTGATCTAAATGGCCTTGAAATTTCTAGAGTGGACTAATGCCAAATCTTGCATATTTTAAGTCAACTATTTTTTCGGCCTAGTTTGTACCGTTTTAATTTTAAAAAATTTTTTTTTATTTTTTTTTTAGTGGAACAAAGTGAAAATGCCGGGTTACGCTCAGGGGATTGAGGCTTGGGTTTTCAAAAAAAAACTAATATTTTACTTACTAATTGAGTATGATGTTTTAGTGGGCGCCAACTTTGTTTTCGGATAATAAATTAATCTTAAAAGCTGTATTTGTTGCACAGCGAACCAAGTAAACTGAGCAAAAATTAAATAAAAAAAGGAGGTTTTTTAAAGTATCAACAATTTAATTATAATAAATATAAATACAAAAAATTATAAATTACGTAATACAAAAAAAATCGGTTAGGTCATATGTTAGCTATGAAAATGGAAACAAGCGAGACATAACGAAACTTGGATTTTAAATAAAACGAATAAATGCGTGTGCTTCAGTTAAATAAGAATATGGATCAAACATAAAAAAAGGAAACCTGAAATGTGATTTATCATGTAAATAAACTTGAGCCAAATAGCAGTAGACCTGTAAATTATAAAAAAAAATGAGTAAAGCCAATGAAGGTGAAAATATACCTATATATTTGAAATGGTATCATCATTCATCTATAAATGCGCATTTACCTGCCTGCTGGTTTTCGGCAGCTAAAGAAAAAAAAATATAATAATGGGCCTATGATTTCGGCTTAGTTTTCAATAATATAATAAATTTAATACGTACTAAAGGATCAAAAAAAAATATATATATAAAATGGTTTCAGGTAATTTTTCCTAAATGCTATAAATTATACAAAAAAAAATTGCTAATATGCCCTTTTGTATAGTCTTCACACCATGCGGTTCTGTGGGCCGATATAAGGAGACGGAACTGGCTTAACTCTGCACGGAAGATTAAGTCTCCCTTAGGCACTAAGCCTGCCTCCAAAAAAAAAGGCGTGGAACCAGGGTTCTTCCACAACTGGAGAGGACTGTGGCGAAGCAGTAGGTAACTCCCAAACTGATCTCCGATCAGCTATACATCTGCAACACACACATGGTCGTGAACTAAACAGCGACGTGGAGTTCTAGATGTTCACAAAGGGCCAAACAGGGACAGTATAGACGAGGGGACAATACTGGCACAGTACTGTGCTATAGAACCTTGAAGTTAGAGGTTGGAGGCCGGTAATAGAAAAGGATATTCTAAGACAGGTCCTCGGTATAAAAAAGAAAAATCTGCTCGGGAAAGCAATAGGCGACAAAAAAAAGGATCCATCGACAAAAAAACTCACCTATTGATGTTGTGACGGCCTCTTAGTAAAAACAAAAACATTTGCTTTCGCAATCACGCGGTTCTACATTGAACAAAAAAAAACTAACGACTGGAGTTAAAGAGACTTAGCACATTTTTACTGTTAGACGGACGAACTATCAAGAAGGAAGGGAATCGTCCGGATTTCCTTAAGTAAGCCTTCGTAACTGACCGCGCAATAGAAGGTCACGTGATCAAGAAAGCAACTTGGGGCGGGAAAATGAGCATCATAGAAGATTATTTTACCAACTAGTATTCTCATACAAATACCATTATAAAACATTAAATACCTACAGAAAATGTGATTTCCATAAAAAAACCAGGTTAGGTTTCCAAAAATAGTTGTAATTATTCAAAATTCGGCTAGATAGGTCACCTGCAACCCGCATGCCACATCTCTGTTTGGACGGTCATAGATGACCATTGAGAAATTGAAAATATTAGATCTGTGAAAATAGACACCTTCGGATATATTAGGTTAATAGGTGAATTATAATAATAAATCAACGTTTCAATTGTCTCGTTAATATGAGGTTTTTGGTGGTTTATATATTCAATGAGTTTTTACCTTATATGTTATAAGTCTTTTTTAAGATAATTGGCAAATCTTTACCGTGTGAATTCCCTGTTTGAAACAGATAAATAAAAATTGCTACAAGTTGGTATCATTTTTCAGAAAGATCTTCGCTGGCATGATCACATCACCTCAACTGATAAAACTGCTAGCAGTTTTCCGAGCTCGAAAATTCCGTTTCTTTTGCCAACTTGTATACCCTTTACACTTCGCAAATCAGACTCAGCCATGAGTTTTGCTCGCACATATGGGAAGCAGTCTCTCTCTCAGTCCTTAATATCGTGATATGATATATTACATGGAATAGAAATATTTCCCAACAAAAAGTTTATGGTTTGAGTTTTAAACAGTCCTATATGTTCAATTTCTCTATAAATTAATTGGAAGGTGATTAAAACGTTTTTTTGCCTTTATATATATTTGAATTTTTAGTCAATAACAACTTTAGAATTATAAGCGGAATTGATTGTTTCGTTGAACGTAGATGATTTGTGCGAATATGGTTTCGAGTATAAAAATACTGGAAAATGTCAAAATCTTCTTGGAAACCAAAAAATTGTCTACACGAATAGTGCTTTTTCATCCTGCAGAAAATTCACACTGCACGCTTTTGAAGAATAAAGACATAATTAAAACGGCCTTTTGAGCAGGATCACCAAAAGCGTACGCATGTGTGAAACAATAAAAGCGAAGTATATACTTCCTGACAGAGACATCTATCTTTCTTATTATCAAAACAAGCAAAAGAATGCAGTTAAACATCTATTCTAATTGGCATCTCTTAATTACCTATTATCATTTTCCCAAATCTATGTATATTGATGCATTTACAAAAATGAATACAGATCTTAATACGCTTAAATAATTATTTTTTGGACATAACTTGCTTTAAATCGTCAAAAATCATAACTCACGTGCCATGAAAACAAAAATTATAAGCATATTTTAAAACAAAATTAAAAAAAAAAACAGTGCCTCTAGGGGGAGTTCTGAGACGATGAAAATTTTCAACAACCATTAAAAAAGGCTCTCGGTCTTTGTTTTCTACCTATTTGATAATGTGAACAACCAAAAAAAACACTTTTACTTTTACTGTAGGTAAAACTGGCTCTGGGGGGGAGTTTACTTTATACTATTTCTATAATCTTATCTTAAATAAAAGTTGTTCTAGCAGGCGGGTTTAACCCCCAACCCCCTTTATATACGCCACTGAAAAAACTTGGACGTATGTTAAACATTGACCAACGGTTTGAAAAGCACTTGATCATGCTTTGTGAAGAGCACGTTAAATCTTTTTCTAAAAAGGCCTCCTCTAACCTAAGACCAGGGCCGTACCCTCCATATGTGCAAGGTCGTGCAAGGCACAACAGAGACAGCTGCTAATGGCGCCGGGAGGCTGAGAGGTATTCAAAAGGCGCTCTTATAAGTACAAAATAAACACTGTTATAATTAATGAGGAAACGAGCGAGGACTTTTTTTTTGGTCGTCAGAATATTCTCAGCAGTGTATCTTCCTAAAGGCGCGCACTAAGCCTTGATGTCATTATATAAATGAGGACTTTTTTCATTTCTTTTTTTTTTGTCAGTGGGAACCTTTTTACTTCCCAGGTAAAAGGAAAGTATTGTAAACTTAAAAAGATCATCCCCAGATATTTTTTTTAGATCTGTACGTTGCAGGGCCCCTAATAGGGATGGGCAGTATATCACTTACCGATATATTTTATTTATCGATATGTCCATAGTTATCGACCTATCGATAGGCATCTCTACCTATCGCAGGTATTCTTACCTAACGATAGTTCATTGCTACCTATCGATATAATATGTGGGACAAAATTCTTGAAGAGCAAAAAAAAGTTCCCACCTCCATAATGGCACATAATTTGATTGTAAATATGTAATTTGTTTATACATAACTATCGATGTTCTCGGCTACCTATTGATATTATCAATTACCTATCGAACTCTTCGGACATCTATCGGAATTATTGTTCACCTATAGCACTTATCGATAACTATCGATATATTGATATTTTTTTATTTACCTATTCTTATTCGACATGTCGCTGACACGCTGACCTATCGATAACAACCGTTATATCGATAAAACGCCCATCCCTAGTCTCTAAACACCGAAAAACATGTTTTCTCACAAGTCTTCCGGTTCGTCTCGTCGAATGCAGACCTCTGTGTTGATAACATAAGTGGTGCCACGTGTTCGGTTTTGCTGCTTTATTTCGGGGGGAAACGGGAGACTCAACCGCTCAGAGTGGAAACTAACGACCCCGCTAGAAAGGGAGCAGACGCTGTGAACGTGTGAGGCCTAGTTGTTCCTGCATTCTATCCCGTTCGTCTGCCGCAGTTTTACATAGAATATTAGCGTAACGGCCGCTACGTGGCGGGAGTGGGAGGGGTAAGGGGATAGCTTGAAAGAAAAGGTTATCTCGTGAGACCAGTAGTACTCTCAAGGGGCATCTAGTGGAAGCCAAGATGCATTAGAAAGTTTTTTAAATAAAGTTCAATTTAAAGTTTTTGAAATACACGGGGTGATCGGGAGCTCAGAGCTCGCCATCCGAAAATCCCACCGATAACGTCCCCAAACCGGAATAAAGTGTATCTCGCTCCGAGGGTCGCCGGATAAAGCGAGTAAGCTCCGGACGGGGAGCAATCTGGCAAATGGACTAGTATCCGCGTCAACAATCAAGAAACAACAACAACATGTTTTCTCAATTCCCTTGGTCTGGCTGCCTGTCTATTCCCGACAGTTATCTGATTTACTTCAAATTCTAGTCAAAAATTAAGGATCAAATGAGAATTACATGGTGACATTTAGGTAAAAATCTATTATGGCTGAACAAAATGGCGGCCTTAATAAAATGTAAAAAAATCAGTCTAAAAAAACTACTTCATCGACTGTTTTCAAAATTTGCCAGACAAATCAAGTGTTATATGAAAGTGTTGATATGAATCTAAGATGCTGGAACAAAATGGAGACCTAATTAATTGTTTAAAAAATCGGTCTATAAAACTACTTATTCGTGTTGAAGAGCCATAATGGTGAAACAGAGATGAAATGGTAAAATTTTCTGAATTCTATATGGCAAAACACGATGGCAACCTAATTAAATGTTTAAAAAGTCTGTAAAATTCCATGTCCTGTGAAAACCGTCTTTTTATGGAGAAAAATAATAAATAAATGTAAAGTAAAGTTTTAGAAAATAATAAATTAAAAGTAAGTTAGCAACAAATAAAAACAAAATAAAAAAAAACGGTATGCTGGAGTATCGAAGCAGTGTTTTTATTTAAATAGGTATGATAAATGAATGAATGCTGGTCAAAAAAAGTTGTGGAGATAAAAAATGTATATTTTTTTCAATCTGAACGGTTTTTAGATCTGAGAACGAAATAGGTATATTATTACATTTTCTTATTTGCGCATGCGCAAAATAACCATTTAGGGGAACGCTGATTTTCGGCTTGACAAACACTACATAAAAATGTGGCAGAAACGGTAGAAAATGTATATGTATATAATGAATATGAAGAAAAATGAATTTTAAAAAATCTGGTAACAAATTCCACCGTAAGCAGATAATACAATTTATGTATACCTACATATATTATTTATTTTGCAATATTGTATAAATCCTAATATATTTCACTTTTCGTAATAAAAGAAGAATTTTAAGATAAGTTCTGGTTACTTTCGTACAAAAAAACATAAATCCCGTTTACCAGAACTTTCCTCTTAATCAAGAACAGTAACACACATTAATATTTATATAATGCGTATATATTTATTACCAAATAACTATATGTATATTATGTAAACTGTGTTATATCTGTGGTAAATTTCGTTACGAGAAAAGTTTGGTGTAAAAACCAATTGATTTTTTTTATTAGTCCTTACATGTTTCTGTCGTGTATTTTCCAAAAGGCGCACAGATGTATTGAAAAGTATTTTGTGCGAGACTCTAGCATGTATTATCTCAATTTAATTACTGTGATTTTCTGTATGAATCCTATTGAACACAAGTTGATAAAACTAGAATTCAGAAAATCCAAAATATTGCTCTCGTCTTTTACACGGTTAGAAGAATATCAGCCTATAACTATAAAATTAATAAGATAAATGTCTGATTATAGAAAACATCAACACAAACAAGAGGGTGCATCATTTGGGACTATTAACACATACAATTATTACTGATACTGATGCGCCCCCTTGTCTAAAAGTTAAGGCGTCATTTACGTATGTATTCTAAATTAACTAGATTTAATAATAGTTTTGCTACAACATAAGGTTGTTCTCCTTAAAAACTTTCACGTTCCAGTCAATTTCATTTCATAATTCATTATATTTTTAAATTTTATAACATTAATAAATTTTAATTTAGCCAACAATAATATTATTTATTTTTATATAATGAGTGTTTGGGGGTTGTCCGTGTGCTCTTTATTTTTATATTAATACATATTTAAAGACTTTAGATTTAGGATCAAAATAATTGCACATATCTGTTGTATACTCGTATTTTTAGTAGTTAGCTGTGTATTGTATTTGTATTTAAATTATTCTGATTTATTGGATTTTTTATCGTTTAGGGGATAAGTATGAATGCTACAATGATGCGGCCAGAGGGGGGGGGAGGCCGGGTCCTCCAAGGTATTAAAAACAACGGCTTTATTGTAAAAAACAAAAATACATCGGCAGTTGGTAATTAAAAGAGTGCGTTTGCACTGTTACACCATGAACTCTAATTAAAAAAAATCGATGTTTTTGTATCATCGATATTTTGCACCCATTCCTACGGCAGCCATCCTCATTGAGTGACTTGCATTATACCGGTCCACCACGCGTATCATTAGGCTCTCGTAGAGTTAATTTTACTTCCCTCGTACAAGGGAAGTAATGTAATCGTGAAAAAATCAGCCTCCGAGATTTTTTCAGATCTTCATGTTCCAGGGTCCCTAAATGGCGAAAAATTGATCCAAAATTGAGGGTCTCATGGGTATAACCTGGAAACATTTTGGTAAATAAATTTTGTAATAATAATAAATTTTTTTTAATCTGAAAAAATCACCCTATCATGTTTTACATATAATTGTGTTTTAGCGCCCTTAGATTCCAAAAAATATTGTTTGTCTGTCTGTTTGTCAGACATTGATTGAATTCAAATTTTAGGCAAAGATTAAGGGTCATATTGTAATCACTTAATATTTTGGTGAAAATCTAATATGGCAAAAAAATGGCGGTCTAGTGAAATGTAAAAAAATATTACCATTGGCAAAGCCAATGATATTACTAAAAAGCCACTTATCCAATTTATGTAAAAATTTTTCACAAGTATTATGTAGAAATCAACATATAAAATTTTGGTGGTACGAACAAAATGGAGGTTTAATAAAATGTTTAAAAGTTTAGCCTGAAAAAACTACTTAATGGACTGATAACTAATTCTAGTATAGAGATGTCCGTTTGGAATTTTGTCTGTCAGTTCTAGTTTGACTTCAAATTTTGGTCAAAAATTCATATTAAAATATGGAGATGACCTGATAATATTTTGGTAAACATCCAATATGCCAGAAGAAGATGGCGACCTAGTCAAACGTTAAAAAAAATTGTCTAATTTGCACAAAAATCAAGTATTATGTAGGACTCAAATGATAAAATTTTGGTACGAATACAAGATGGCGGAACAAAATAGCAGCTTAATAAAATATTTACAAATTCAGCCTGAAAAAATTACTTAATGAACTGATTTCAAATTGTGTGCTATAATTAGTTGTGGTATAGAGATCTAGGTCATCTCTATACCTATAAAACTATGGTACTAATTCAAGATGGCAGAACAAAATGCGGCAGAGCTTAAATATTTATCAATTATGCTGTACGGTGCTCCAATATGAGCAGATGCATTGAAATATAAATACCACCTAAAAAAACTGCAAAAAGCAAATAGGCGACAGGCCATTATGATTACACCTTGCTATAGGACAGCTCCAATAGACGCAATCGAAGTAACAGCAGGACTCCCACTCACTGATTTGGCGAGGGAGAACAGAAATACATCAAATGGTAAGCAGGGTAGAGATGAGGCAAGAAATCGAGAATTAAAAGAATGGCAGCAGCGGTGGACGAAAATTATTATAAAAAACATAAGAAAATGGGTTTGGAGAGAGATTGGGGCGAAGTTGACTATTACCTAAACCAGGAACATAGGACACGGTTCATTCGGAGTATATCTGAAAAGGATAAAAAAGAAAGATAATGACGAATGTCGCCTCTGCAGAGAACGAGATAGCGCAGAACATTCTATATTTAAGTGTAGGTTGTTTACAGGTGATTGAGAGGCGCTAAAAGCTAATATAAATATGGAACTAAACAAAGAGAATATGGCAGAACTATTATTAAGAAGCGGAGAAGACTGGATGCATATAACAACCATAATAAAAAATATAATGAAGGAAAAAGAGAAAGCGGAGAAGGAACTGAGATAAATGAGAACTGAAAATACGACCTCACACTGAAGTAATGCTAACTGTGGTTCCAGTGTAGGTGTCTTGCGATGGGGAAGGGAGTTTGGCAGGTAGTCCGATCCCAGAGTGCCCTGCACTCTGCAAATTTTGCACAAAAATTAAGTGTTACATAAAAATGAACTGGTCGCATTTTGTTATGGATATACGATAGCAGAAAAAAATTGGCGGCCTAATAAAATATTTAAAAAATCAATCTAAAAAAACTACTTATTAGATTAATTTCAAATTTTGTGCACGCATTAAGTGTGATATAGAGATAAACTGGTAAAATTGTGTTACGAATTCAAGATGCAAATAGCGGCCAAATAAATTGTCTATCAAATTAACTTAATAAAATCTTCTTATTCAATTGACTGTATATTTTGAAGAAAAATTAAACATGATATAAGGATAAACAGGTACGAATTCAATATTACGTAAGAAAATACAAAATCGCGGTGCATGTCAATGTAAAAACTACTTATTATTTCATTTTAAACTGTGCCCAGAAATCAAGTGTGGCATAGATACATATTTTTTTTCGATATGAGAAGTATCCAATGTAGCGGATACTTTTTCGAAAGTTAGATATGTTCCTCAACTCCAATATTCTATAATTTTTCTAAGTGCAGAAGTAGTCTGTTAAGCTAATATGTCCATCTTATATTTTTATCTTACCAACGGATTGATTATTTTTATTCGCAGCAATATAAATCGAGAAGAACGTTTGATTTATCTCGGTCCACAATGAAGCAACATCAGCGCTATTTTGAAAATAGATCGACGACAATAGAGCCGCAATCGGCAGATTATTGCGAAGTGGCGACGAGGATTCGATTATGGCGAGGAGACGCGATTGGAGAGCATTTTTATCAAATTCGTCCCACTTTTGAAAGGCAAAGAAATTCGCCCTTTCAGCGACCTAATTGAATATTGGCCCATCAGATCGGTTCTACATTTCTATAAAAGGAATGTTTGATGGAAATCGTTCGAAAGGATTGTATTGCTGGAATATTTAAGAAGATAACATATACGGGGAAATAATGATTAAGACATGTCGTTCCCAGACGTCCAAGAGTTTCTGATTTTTTCAATTACATTTCGGAAGAGTTTTTTTAAGTAAGAAATTAAATAGAAATTCTTAAAAAAATAATTTTTAGTACCATTTTCAGTAGAATAAAAAAACCTAAATTTAAACAATAAAACATTCAAGTTGGCCGATTTGCACTGAAACTACAGACTATTCCATTTTCGAATTAAATAGCAGTTTTCAAATGTACTATTAGATATACTGACCTTGGGATGCGTACTAGTGGCCACTAAGGTTTTCTCATTTTTATCAAAATTCATTAACACAACTATAATTATGAAGAAAATTCAAAAACTCTTTGTCATGTGGTTTTTGTTATTTTGTAGGTAATGTGTTGGACATATAAGAAGAAAGAATTAAAGAAATTAATTTTTTTCTGTTCCAATCGGAGAAACAGAAAGTTCTTTGCTAAAAAAAATCTCAAAAACGCCATTCATCTACAAAAGTCAAAAACAAATATGGCTTCCGGTCGTTGTGTAACGCAAAAACTCGGGATTTTAGGTAGATTGACTCTACTAGAGTGTTTTGGAGACTAAACTCTTCAGTGCCGGCGAAATAGTTTTTATTCCTGGGGCTTTGGTAGTAGAAATAGTAATCATTTATGAGTTTCCCCCTTGGTACTAGAGAGTAAGGTTAAGTTTTGCTAATTTTTTTTAGTTATATACAAAAAACTTTTATAACAATCATATCATATGCACTGGCGTATCCAGGATTTTGATAGTGGAGGGGCCAATGGGGGGCACAACTTGTAAGTGGGGGGGGGGCAATATTTATTTCTAATTTTCTAAGGAATTTTTTATTTTACTCAAGCAAATTAAATTCTGTATTGGCAGTAGCCATTTTAAAAAGTATAACAGGTACTATTTATTTAATTTTTATTCAGTTAAAAAAAATAAATTTATTACTCATAAATATTTTAATAAAAGGAAAAACAAATACACAAAGGCTACTTTTGTAGAAACTAAGCTAAATTTAGAAATTAACTTGAGATAATTAAATCTAATCTTTGGCTTCCAGAAGCAACACGATGTCGATAATTCCATCACAATTCTGTTTTTTGTAATTTTTTTTTTCTATATTAAAAATGATCATAGTATTTCTAAGATATGTGTTAAGTTTTCTCAAACAAGAAAAAGACCTTTCCAGTAATTAGAGATAATTCGTATATTTCGCAAAAAGCAATTTTGAATTTTTTTAAAAACGTAACGAACTGAAATATGTTGCAAAATGTTAGTTTCACTGTCTTTTTCAAGATTTAAGATACTTTTTGACAAAGTTTTGAATCTCGGATTGTATTACAAAAATGTACAAATAAATAGTTATTTTCCATAATAATATCCAAGAAAGTTTTAAACAGCATGGTCCAAGAAAATATGTATACATGTATTTCTGAACCAATTTTTTTTAAAACAACTCTAACAAAGAAAACTACGATAATTTCATGCTCTGTGGTATTAACAACTAATCAATAATCTTTTGTTATTTATTTAGATTACAACAATTAAAAATGGTTCAATGTCTGGGGTATATTAATCTCACTCAGTACGATAAAAGTATGCTTACGTGGCAAAATTGGATATCTTTTTCTAAGCGGGCCATGGAAAAACAAGACAGTTGGTTGCAAAAATGGTTGGCGGAAAGACGTTATATGCAAAATTCCATTGTTCCTGCCCATAAAAATGGAGCTTCTGAGTATAAAATTCTGATTATTCCTCAAGGAACAGTAAGGAATATTAACTCACTATTGAAACAAAATGGAAATATTCAGACAAAACTCAAAACTGGCCGTCGCGTCGTTCTAAGATTACAAAAAGGGATGAGCGGGCTCTTCGTGCAATTATCAAACAAGATCGTTGAGTTGCGTCAAGGGAAATAGCTTTATAATGGTCACATGCGATTGTTAAACGAATTTCAAAGGATACTTGTTTGAGAAGAATGAAAAAAATGGAATATGTCTTTTACAAAGTAAGCTGTACTCGTAAGCAACAAAGAAAACTCAAGCTTATTATATTTTCATTTTAGGCGAAGGAAAAACCACTTCTTTCTTTAAAACAAAAACAAAACCGACTTTTGTGGGCCAGGGAGCATAAAAAGTGGGTAGAACATTAATGTTGTACCCAGTTTTTATGCGCGAATCTAAGTTTGAAGAATGTGTTGGCGATTCACGAAGTAGAATTATCCGAATGAGAGAAGAAGAATATCACACAGACTGTCTCAATAAAAAGGGTAAATTTCCGGCATATATAATGGTATGGGGATGCATGTCTTTACCATGAGTTGGACGTTTTATTTTCATTGATGGCACCGTTAATGCTGCAAAGTATAAAATAATTTTACAAGAAGAATTGCTGCCATTTATAAACATCATTCAACTATCAGAAAAAGGGTTCATATAAATAAATAAATAAGGCCTTTATTTTGCAAAAATCAAAATATACATAGTCTTCTATAATATAATAATTCCGAGTTGTTATGTCGTGCAACTCCTGGCATAGCCTAGCTTTAAGCTACTCCACTGAACCAAGGGTTAACCAGAAACTTTAATCAGAAAAATCCAATCCTTAAAAAAGTTTTATTAAATGGCGCATTTACAAAATAAATATATGATTTTACATTTAATAAAAGCAATAAATGATTAATAACATTAAAGCTGAAAGATCTCCGAAACAAAGCACTCCGATGGTGTGTATATCTGAATGAAACGCAAGGCGGCTTTTGAGTGAAGCAGGAGAAGTTGGGTCATTAATTAGCTTCAAAATAAAAGAACAGAAATGAAGGTCTCTTCTAAAGTTCATCCTAAGCCATTTTATTTCTTGAAATTTTAGTGACACATGATCAAACTTTCTGAGGTTAAATGTGAATCTTATGCACGCATTCCGTAACTTCTGTATCCTATATTTACCAGCGACATCCAAGCAATACCTATAAACAAAACCACAGTAATTAAACTGAGATAGAACCAACGATTCACATAAAGATTTCTTGAGTTGAAAAGGCAGAATGTGTCTATTAGTACAAAGAAGCTTTAGGGAATAAAACGCTCTCTGAAATATATAACACCCAGATTTTTTGCTTCGTCTACCACAGGCACTCTAGTTCCGTTGACGCGGGCGCCGATGTTAATCCTATCTCTAAGATAGGTAATTTTATTTTTATTACCAACCAATAAGAAACATGACTTGGTAGGATTTAAATGTAAATTATGATCACGACAGAGAAGGTAAAAGTTATTTAAGTCGCTATTAATTATTTCCTGGCACTCCAGATAATCATCTGTATCGAAACAAAAATAAATCTGGGTATCATCGGCATATGCCTGAATTCTACAATTTTCTACCGATTTAAGAATATCAGAGGTATACATTAGGAAAAGATATGGACCCAAAATTGAACCCTGTGGTACCCCAGACAAAATCGGCATTTGATCCGAAAATCGGTCATCCGAATAGATCTTTTGATATCAGTCTGTCAAATATGATTCAATAAGAGCATAGGATTGTGGAAAAAAACCTAATATTTTAATTTTGAAACAATGAGTCGATGATTGATGGTATCGAAAGTCTTCAAGAAATCTAAGAATATAAAAGAAGTAATAAGCTTTTTGTCAGATGCTCTAATATCATCAATAACGTTTGTTAACGCTACGGTAGTGCTGAAGTTCTTTCTAAAGCCAGATTGGTATTCGGGGATTATTTTATTTTCAACACAAAACCAATATATTTGGTTATATAATACCCTTTCAAGTACTTTTGAAACAGTTGGTAAAATACTTATAATATGTCAGCAGGATGGTGCAGCGTGCCTTACTTCTAAAACCGTAGTCATCGTTGGAAGAAATTAATATTTTTGTTTTAAAATGGCCTTCGAGTAGCCTCGACTATGGCACCATATGAAAAAAACACTCCAGTCCGCACCGTTAGTGTACCGTAAAAGGTTTTATTTTTCTTGTGAAATTGCTCGTAGAGATGGCAGGATTATAAAAGGGACAAGCAAAAAGGACTACTCTATTTCCGTTTATAAGCAAACATTATTTATACGTTTTGTATATTAAAACTAAATCACAGGCTATAGTTTTAAGCCATAAACACTTTTTGTCAAGCCAAGAAAATTTTAATACAATACAAAGGACAAATTTTATAGATAACAAATAAAACAAATATGCCTTAAATATTTCAAAACAATAACGATATAGGTTTCAAACCACCCTTTTTTTAAAGAACATCACGTTTATGATGCTTGTTTGTTTTATTCAAATTTCACATAACAACCATATGTTAATAAACGAAACAATTAAAATTCTATTGTCACCTAGACCGGAATATTTAATCCAAGATAAAGTCTATAACAACTAAAAGCTTAACTACGTATTAATATTAGTTAGGGGCGTACATAATCAACCCATTTTAATATAAACTGTTTGATTTATGTTTTTACAACATTCATTTACGCCCCCTGATCCAGCTGAAGCGATAAAGCATCCATTTAAATTCGAATTTTCATATTCCTGAGCTCATTATGAGAATAATCCATTAATTGCATAGGTAGCGTAAAAATTCATTTATTAAATAAAATTATGAGTAATGTCCATGCATTCGCAAACAGTTCATCTGTTGATCTTCTAGAAATGACTAAATAAATTGCAACGTTTACCTTTATTATTTACTTGCTGCCTTAATAATTTTCAGGATCAAGTTTTTGCGTTACAGTTTTTCAGTACTTTCGTAAAAGTACTTTATGCCCACAGTAAAGGAGGCTTTTTAATTAAATTTGACTTTTAACAAACTCCATTAGCTTGCTTCTTCATGAATCGAAGTGTTTTTTTCTTACCTACACTTCGTTGTTAGAAACAGTTACCAATATATTTAATTACACTGTATTATTTTCTTTCGTAAAAAAAATAATCTGTAAATTTCCTTTATCTAGAACTTCCCTATATAGATATATATATATATATATATATATATATATATATATATATATATATATATATATATATATATATATATATATATATATGTACATATTGGATTCTTACCAATATTTTACCAGTTTCTACCAATGCCACATTTGGTTTTTGGGCATAATTTAAAATAAACTAAATAAGTAGTTTTAACATAGTTTTTTACCAGTTTATTACTATATTATATTTATTTTTTTTGCAAAATTTGAAATGAAATAAATAATAAGATTTTTTTATGTTGATTGATCTTATTTGGCCGCCATTTTGTTTTGCCATCTATCTTGACTTAATAAGGTTTTTCAGGTTGATTTTTTAAAACAATTTATTAGGCCGCCATTTTGTTTCGTTATCTTAGATTGGAATCAAAATGCTACCAGTTCTTTCCTATGAAACAATTGATTTGAGTGTAAAATTTGAGGTAAATTAGTTTTTTAGTAATAATTTTTTTAAACATTTGACCCTTATTTTTGAAAATTTAAAGTCAATCAAGAAAGTAATTTTTTAGCAGACAGACAGTCCGACACGCCGACCGATAGGAGAAATACGTTTTTCGGCATCTTAGTACCTTAAAACCTAAAGTCCTGATGGTGATTTTTTCACAATTAAAATACTTCCATTATATGAGAGAAGTAAAAAAACAAAGTAGTATACAGTGTGGCTCTTTAACGTTTAGAAATAATAGTATTTGCCATATCGTCAGCTTCTCATCAAAAATGCGTAACTCCCCAAATCTTCGAAATGGAGGTTATTGCGCCCTCTAAACTGCTGGACAGAATAAACAAAACAAGCGAATGTTTAGGTAAAATTTAAATTCCAATGTTTTTAAAACGATACGAGACCTTGAGATGTAGCTTTCAGCAATGTCTTGCAAATTTGATTGGATATTACATGCATAAAACTTATCTAAGCGAAAAAATTATTTATACAGGGTGTTAAATAATGTACAAAAACGATTTTTACGTTCTAGTCGCTAGATTAACTTAATCCTTGGTGAAATTCCAAAAAACAAATGTAAAGTTTTCTTACTAGAAAGCCCTCAAGTTTTAATTCTTCGTATGGACTGTAGGGTCTGCACTACGCAAAAAATAACACAGGTTGTAAAAAAATATGTTAAGATTACTTTAAATCCTAGCTAAGCATTCACAAAACGTTATTTATAAAAATATCTTTATATATACAGGGTATCCCAAAAAGGGCATTTCCTTTTTTTTATTAGTTTTTCTATTTGTGTAAAGCTTACGTTGCCGATTTAAAAAAAGAGTTATTATTAGTTTATACCGAAAGCTCCGTAACAAATTTGCAGTCTTGTTTAACATCTTATATAAATAACTTTTAAGAAGTTTTTTAAGAAGTAATAAAAGGTGCCTCGGGAATGTATTTCGCCTATAACTTTTATCTATTGATATACTCAAAAATAAGATATTAACGCTATAATGGTATGCCATACGAATCGATTAAGTTACAGGAGGTAAAACGCCTCAAAATTGATAAACTGCTTTTTAATTAAATAATTGTTGTATATAAATATATATATATATATATATATATATATATATATATATATATATATATATATATATATATATATATATATATATATATATATATATATATATATATACAAGCCAATTAGAAGGTATCTTTTAAAACATATATTTGATGCCTTGGTAACATTTCGATCATAGTTTTGGTCTTTTTCAAACCATAGAACGTAAAATTATCAAATACGTAATACACTAGATTACACATATTCTGACGTATACTGGAACATTCATTTTACATATATATATATATATATATATATATATATATATATATATATATATATATATATATATATATATATATATATATATATATATATATCTTTTAAAACATATATTTGACGTACACTGTATTAAAATCAGACACATATTCTGACGACTGTTTTTACATTTTAAAATTATTAAGACGTACACTGTATTAAAATCAGACGATACTACGGTGATTATACTGTACTTCTGTATATATATATATATAATATATATATATATATATATATATATATATATATATATATATATATATATATATATATATATATATATATATATATATATATATATATATATATATTGTAACAGTTTAATTTTGTTTTAAGTGCATTTCATTGTATGATTAATTTAATATTATAATCTACTACTTTAGTATTAAGTTTAGTGATTAATATGTACGCCTTGTTGGTTTGATACCTTAGATTTTAGTAGTTTTCTTATTAGAAGCGGTTACATTGTTCATATTTAAGCGAAATATAAATTCAACACCTTTTGCAGCAAATTTCGGTACACACAGTGTCACCTCTCGATAAGTAGTTAATTTTGTACTTATATCTGAACTCAAGTTATAAAGGAATAATTTTCAGTAAATGGTATAAGTTTAGCGTTCGTTCATAGATGTCGCCAAAAAAAATCAGTTTAAATATAATTATTGGATTTATTTAATTTTGCCGAATTTAATAATTATATACTGTATAAGAAAAACTTCAAATAGCACTTTAGACAAACTATTTATTTCCCATATATTTTACAGAGTAGATATAAATTAAATTTTATTAATTTTGAAAACCTGTTTTCGAGTCCTTTATACAAGTCTTGGGATTTCCGTTTTCTTTGGCTAGATATGCTGCATTTTTAGATTCGAGCGTGTATTTTCTATAACTCTTCTGTCGCTGTAAAAAAAAAAAAAAACAAATCATTAGTACTCCAATAAATTCTTTGATATAAAGTCGATATTATGTATTAATATTGAACTGTAAATACTTGTATAAAAAAAAGGTTGCCTTGATAAATATTTCTTTTCAGATATACATAGGATTATTTTTAGACTATAGATACTATATATACACCACTTCATACTTTCTCTTAAATCTACATTTTATTATTCGTGTTTCCTTTTGCTGTGAATAGGTAACATATAAAGGTATTTTCATTTAAGTTAGACATAAATAAACCAAAGGTATTTCTCGATTCAATATTAATATTCTTACCTTTTTTTTTCTGAGACTATATAAACTACAGCCTTCTTATAATTTCTATCAATGTTTGATGTTCCGAAATTCAGATCGACTTTTCTTTTGTCCATAGTTGCATAATTACTTGGAGCCTAATATAAACTGAAATTTCGTTACGTCTGCGTCTGATGCATTTCCTAAAATAGTTAATAATTGTGTGAATAAATTCCTATTTTATGGTTAAATAATGAGTTTATACAGTTGGGAAAATTCTATTAAATTAAACTCAACTTACGTTTCATTTTTATGACATTTAACTACTCCTGCATTAGCACATCATTTTTTTTGACTCTTTGGTACTCTACTCCGGACTAATATTTGACTTTTCTGAGTGGTCCTTTTCCATTAGTACTAGAGTAATTAATTAAATATTATTTGTTTATTTACTTTTCCATTTCGCATTGGCGTTGCTTTTAAATTTCAGGTTAGTTGTTTCTGTCAATGTTATTATTGCGTCGTCTCGGAACTTTTCGGATCTATTCGGCTAAGACTTCCATATTAACTTATTCTCGGAACCCTCCATCCGGTACTTCCTCATATCCAGAGCGCAGGCTTCTTTTTCGCTGTTGCCAAGTGTATTCCTGCATTATTTCCTGTATCTTTCTCAACCAATGGAGAGTCGTTTTTCTTGTCTAACATGTTAATCATATCCTTGTTTTATTCCGTCTATGTGCTCTTTTGGCAAGGTTGTTAGCACCTGACATACTCTAGCCAATGGTATTCCGCCACCTTAGTTAACCAAAGTTCTAGATGGAAAGGAAGCTGGGGGAACACATTTTTCACTTTTCTGGTCACCTGCAGATAAACCACAGGTCTTCAGCGCGGGTCTGAGGAAATAATCCAGGGAAATCTTGGAAATCCGTTAGCGGGATTTTTCCTCAACACCGCATTATTTTTCGGGCACATTATAGTTTGCACTGTGAGTGTTATTTTTCGTGCTAGAAAATCTCTCTAAGAGAGGATTTGAGCTGAAGATTGGACCAGACCGCCATTTTCCATGCCCTTGTACTTGGCACGTGAAACCACTTTTTGACTAGAACTGAGTGACCCTATTGGATAGGTAATATGCTTTAATATCATTTATCCTGAAAAGGGTATCTTTTTTTCTTAAATTTTGCTATTCGTAATTTGGTAACTTTTCTCATTTTTTTTTTGAAATTAACTTTTGCTCGGGTGAGACGATTATTTTTTTGATGCAACGGGGGCTAGTTTTTATATATTTTTTTTTGAAATCTTAAAAATTAAATGCAAGTGTAACGAATTCATGCGAAGATAATTTTTAGTTTGTATTTCGTCGAACATCTTTTACCTCAGTAATTTGATTCATTTTCCTATTATATTAACCATATTTTGTGGATCGTAAATTGGCTCTATTTTATTTTAAAATAAAACCACAATATTTAAGCAGCTTGCATAGTGTGATTTGATTACTGCATTCGTTCTTTTTAATAGATAATAAACAGATTAATAAATGGCTTGCAGAGGTTTTCAGTAACAATTAAGTATGACGTAAATTGCTTTTCTTTTAGTTTATGGTATTTTTTTTTGCATTTTGATTTGCCGCTGGAAAATAATTATTTAAATAAAACCCTTTTTTAAGCTGGTTATATTAAAATTTAAGTATATTTGTGCCTTTTGATTTTTCTTATTGCTGCCTTATTATATCTATATTTTTTGTAAGTATTCTCACAACGTTTCGCTTAAATATTTGCTATTCTTCAGGTTTATACATACCTTCTTTTCTTAAGATTTTGCTTTTTTATTTTATTCACATTTTTATTTAAATTGGCCGAGGTCAGTCTAAATTTTCTATTTATTTTATACGGGAAATTTTATAGTAATCCATTTTCTTACAAATTTATTTATTGTAAATTAAATTTAGTTATTGGAGTCAGTTATAATAATGTGTTTATATTTTTCTTACCCAACGTTTCGATTAATTTTAGGTCATCATCAGGGCCTAAATTTTTTTAAGTATTAGAATTATTTCTACTTTATTATTTATTTCTAATTTAAATCATTCGGATTCAGTCGAAACCTTGTATTTATTTTAGTGTTAACGCTGGTTATTGAGATTGTATTTGATAAAGTAAATTTTTAGAATTTTCCTTTCCGGTCTTAGTTTGTATTTGTGGATTTGTTGGATTTATTGACAACGTTTCGACTGAATTTTCGATACCCATCAGGGCATTTTGTGCTTATTGATGGTATCTTTAGTGACTTTATTTTAAATTATTTAATTGTATTTTTTTTATTTTGTTGCTTGCGGTTTTAATTTATTTACAGAAAAGTTCTGATTAGTGTCTTGAAATTAATTAAACATTTTTTTTATACTTCTCGGTAGGATTAAATTTTTAAAATTAAATTATTGTTCTGACTGTTCAGTTCATTTTGAATCAGTAGAAACCTTTTGGGGATTTTTTTTTTAAATTAATTAAAATTATTTGGGTTTTCGTTATAGACTTTGAATCACTATGAAAAATTCTAGAAAATTTTTGTTTTCATACGGTTCAAGTCAGGGGCCAACTGTTAGTCACGGTCCCAATTTCAAGTCAGGGGCCAACTGTAAGTCACAGTCCTAATTTCAACTCAGGGGCTAATTACAACTGCAAGTCACAGACAATTTCAAGTCACGGGCTTAACTTCAAGACTCGGGACTAATCCCATGTCACGGGCCTAGTTTGAAGTTAGGAGCGTCTCAGAACTTCCAGGTGCTGCTGGATTTGGTGACACCTATTGTTTACATTTTATTTTTTTTTCCTTCTTTTATACCGTAACTGATAATAGATTTTTTTTTTACTATATTTGTGTTTTATCTAGCTCACACTTTTTCTTTTAAAGTATCAAGAGGAAGCAAGTGCCGCAAAGATTAAGGGGCTTTCCAATTTAAGCCGTTCTAAATTGGTGGCGCTCATTTCTTTTTTTATCTCTCTTTTTTTTTGATTTCTTAAGTTTTCCCACGCCCTACTCTCCGGGTTAATTGAGCTAGGGCATCTACATTGCACGCTCTGTTGACCACGAGCTGTAATCTTGATACCTTTTTGTGAATTTATAATAAAACAGTAATAATAATTATTAAATAAGAGCGTAGCAATCTTGTACCTTGGTTTTAAGAAAAATCCAGGGTTACAATTTGGCGCCCAACGTGGGGCCCTGTTGAAATTCTTTTACTTTCTTTTACTGATTTGCTTTTGCTGCTCTTTTTGCTTTTAATTTTTTTTTTTGAGCTTTTGAACTTAATGATTTTTTTTTTCTGTAAATTGCATTGTTTTTCCCTGTGAGCTAAATAGACACCTTTTTGTTTACTAACCCTATTAATTTAATTTTTTTGCCTTATCTCTGATATTTGGTATTTGATTATTTATTTGCCTTTATGCATATTTGATTATTTGAGTGATATTTGTGATATTTGCGTATTTGATTTAGTTTTATATTTGAATGGTTATTTGCCTTTAGTAAGTGTTTATGATTATTGACTTAGATTACAATTTTTTTGGCTTACTGCTCTATTTTTTTTTGCTTTGATATATTTGTTATCTCTTTTGCTTTTCGTGATATTTATTGTTTTGATCTTGCGTTTCTTTTGTTAATATTGTCACGATGGATTATAATATGCAAATCGGCTACCTAAAAAAAGACATGTTAATCTATGAACTGTCGGTTCGTGGAATTCCAGCCGATGATAGTAAAACTGTGGACGAGTTACGTTCTGCCTTACGACCTGTTTTCAATCTTGAGAAAAAGGGCAAATTATTGACTTATCCTGCTTATAAACTAGATTTTAATGAAGAACGCGAATATATAACAAAAACCTTAAAAGAATTACAAGATTCAATCACCACAATCTCTGGTGAAAATGCTAAAAATACTTTTGATAGGATTCAAACGCGGTTAGTTCATCTTTTAAACCGTGTAGATCGCATCCCTGTAGGAAAATTAAATGAGGAATCGATAAAAGATCGAGCGTCTTTAATGGGCGAAATCCTCAGTACTCTAGACAAACTAGAGCAAACATCAAAAAGCGAATCTACCTTAAGTAAAATCTTTAGTAAATTTCAAATATCTGACTCTGATTCGGAGTCGTCTGAGTCCTCTGGTACAAATGCCACTTCTAATAAAAATAAAGCGTCAGTATCATCGCGTAAACAGTCTACGCCAAAGCATAAGCCTTCAGATGTTTTCACTCACCCCTCTAGTACAAAAACTCAAAGAGTTGAAAAGTGGGGTCTTAAATTTACAGGTGACACTAAACATCTATCTGTTTATAATTTTTTGGAACGTGTCTCTGAATTGCGTATTGCTCGTGGTATTTCAGAAAAGGAATTGTTTGAGTCAGCTATTGATTTATTTTCAGGTCGCGCATTAAACTGGTTCCGCGCTAATTGCTCACGATTTACTGATTGGAAAAGTTTATCAGATTTACTTTGCAGACATTTTGAACCCCCCGATTATCGTTCTCGGTTGTTTAAAGAAATTTTAGATAGAACACAGGATCCATCTGAAAGCATAGTAGATTATTTGTCAAGTATGAGTGCTTTGTTTAGGCGTTATGGTGGTATGTCGGAAGACGTTCAATTAGATATTATCTCTCGAAATTTATCTCCTTTTTATACTACTCAACTTAATGTGGTTAACTCTTTAGAGGAACTCGAGACAGAGTGTCTTAAACTGGAAGCTAAGAAATATCGTGCTGATCATTATGTTCCACCTTCTAGAAAACGCCATAATCTGGTTGAACCAGATTTTGCTTTCATAGCTTCTGGCGATTATTCTCCATATAATCCTGTAGCATATGTTGCTTCTGATTCATCCACCTCAACAGCAACTCCACTTCCCTATACAAATAGTACCCCTGTTGTCGAGGTTATTCAACAGCCTCCAATTGTTCCCCCAGCCAATCGACCTTCTATCACTTGTTGGAATTGTAAGGCAACTGGCCATGTGAGTCGCCAATGCCCCCAAGATCGTAAAGTTTATTGTTATCGCTGTGGTAAAGCTGACGTTACAGTCAGATCTTGTCCCAAATGTTCAATTTCGGGAAACGGTTTCCGGGAGAGTCGATAGGTCGTAAGATGTCTCCCACTTCAAATATTCAATCGACCAACGACACTTTTCTCAATCAGCACATTTTAGATTTTATTATTTCTCACGCTCATGGTGATGAACGCCCTTATTTAGAAATTTTTGTCTTGGGTCATCCTATTTTAGGTTTATTGGATTCAGGCGCTTCTCGCACTATTGTTGGACAGTCTGGCTATAAAGTCTTACAGAATTTGGGTTTAAAAATCGTTAAACAGGAAACTAGATGCACCGTAGCTAATGGCAGCAGTTGCGTCAGTAGTGGGTTTGTTCAAACTCCTGTAACCTTGTTAGATAAAACTCGTATGGTTGATATTTTGGTCATTCCTGAGCTTTCGCACCAACTCATTTTGGGTATTGATTTTTGGAAGGCCATGAAGATCGTTCCAGATTTAAGGAAAGATGTTTGGCACTTCGCCAGTGATATAGGTTCTTCAGAGATTTGCTCCGTCGTGGATGGCACTACACTGTCCCCAGATGATAAAACTGCTCTGGATGCATTGGTCAAGGAGAAAATCTCATTGATGGGTTCCGATCTTGGCTGTTGTGAAGTAGCTGAGCATATCATTGAACTTGAGCCCGGTACTAGGCCTATTAAACAAAGGTACTATCCTGTTTCTCCTTTTAAGCAGAACATTATTGACCAAGAAGTTGACGAAATGCTAAAACTTGGTGCCATAGAACCTTCGAAAAGTCCGTGGTCCAGCCCCGTCTGTTTAGTCAGGAAAAAGGACGACAGCTACAGATTTTGCATCGACTTCCGCCGTCTTAATGAAAAGACGAAGAAAGATTCCTATCCAATTCCTTATATTTCAGCCATTTTAGATCGGCTCCGAGATGCACGATTTATTAGTTCCATCGACATTAAGTCTGCCTTCTGGCAGGTTCCTCTTAGTGAGTCTTCTCGAGAACTTACCGCCTTCACTGTCCCTGGCAGAAACCTTTATCAGTTTCGCCGCATGCCTTTTGGGCTAACTAATGCGCCAGCTACCTGGCAACGTATTGTGGACCGAGTTCTGGGAGTTGACTTAGAAAATAACGTCATGGTCTATTTGGACGACATAATAATTATTTCGAAGACATTTCAAGAACATTTGAGAATCTTGAGTCTTGTTTTTGACAGATTGAGGGAAGCTGGTCTAGTTGTGTCTCGGGAAAAGTGTAATTTCTGTAAACCTGAACTAAAGTATCTTGGATACATCGTGGATGCTCGAGGACTGAGACCAGATCCAGAAAAGGTACAGGCAATAGTGAATATACCACCCCCTCGTAATATCACCGAAATTCGCAGGTTTATTGGGACTGCTTCATGGTACAGACGTTTTGTACCCAATTTTTCAACTGTATTAGCCCCTATCAGTAGGCTTACTAAGAAAAATGTTAAATGGGAATGGACAACTGATTGTCAACAGTCTTTTAACGCCATAAAAGAAGCCCTTGTTACTGCTCCAGTTCTTACCTGTCCCGATTTCAATAGAACTTTTACTCTCCAGACAGATGCTTCATTCTTTGGCTTGGGTGCTGTTTTAACTCAGCAGTTTGACGATGGCGAAAAGGTCATTGCTTACTTATCCCGCTCTCTTACCAAACAGGAGATGAAGCTAACCGTTACTGAAAAGGAGTGTCTTGCCGTTATTTGGAGTGTCTTGCCGTTATTTGGAGTGTCGAAAAACTTAGGCATTATTTGGAAGGTGTTCATTTTAAAGTCATAACCGATCATCATTCGTTATTGTGGTTGCATAACCTTAAAGATCCACAAGGTCGTCTTGCCCGTTGGGCTCTCCGCCTTCAACCTTATGACTTTCAACTAATACACCGCAAAGGTAAAGAACATATAGTACCTGATTTTCTTTCACGTTCTGTCCCAGTTAGTACTGACACAGTCGCTAGTGTCAATGAGATCGAATCATCTTTAGATTTTTCTAGAACATCAGACAGATGGTACCGTGGAATGTTGGCGAGGTTAGAGGATCACCCTGAAAAATATCCTTGTTGGCGAGTGGAAAATGGCAATTTGTATAAATTTGTCAAGTCAGCTAATCCTAACTTTCCAGATCATTCTAGTTGTTGGAAGATCGTCGTTCCCAAAGATAGGCGAAAGGAAGTGTTCCATCGTTGCCATGATAACCCAGCTGCGGGTCATGTTGGAATTTTTAAGACATTTTGGAAGGTAGCCGAAAGGTTTCATTGGCCAAAAATGAGGGCCGATGTGGCTAAGTATGTTCGCTCTTGTAAAATTTGTGCTCAGAACAAAATAGAGCAAAAACGTCCGGCAGGTTTAATGGGTAATCGTCCTGAAATCAAAGAGCCTTGGCAGTCTATCAGCCTTGACTACATTGGGCCATTGCCTCGTTCAAAACAAGGCAATACACACATTTTAGTAGTGACAGACTATTTCAGCAAGTTTGTCGAACTTTTTCCTTGCAGATCCGCTACCGCTAAGTCCTTGATTAAATTTGTTGAAGATCGAATTTTTCTCGTCTATGGAGCTCCTGAATTTCTAACTTGCGACAATGGGACTCAAATGAAATCTAAAGAATTCCAATCTCTTTGTGACAAATATAAAGTTAAAATATTTTACACCGCATCGTATTACCCTAGAGCTGATCACACCGAGCGAGTTAATCGTGTTGTAAAAACCATGCTTCGTTCTTATGTACAACAAAATAATCACCGAACTTGGGAAGATAACTTATCTTCAATTGCTTGCGCTATTCGCACGTCTCGTCACGAAACAACGGGTTATACACCTTTTCTAGTTAATTTTGGTAGGGAACATAAACTCTTCGGTCAAGATTTTTCAGACAGCATTAATAGACCCGATACTGAGAACCAGGACTACGTTAGAAAACGAGTTGAATCATTTCAACGGCTGTTTCAAATAATTCGTAAAAAAATTGAAACCTCTCGGCTTAAAAGTAAACATCATTATAATTTGCGTAGACGTCCTGTTAGTTATACTATTGGCCAACAGGTTTGGCGTAAAAATAAAAGTTTATCTGACGCCGCGAATTATTTTAGCGCTAAATTATCTCCCGAATTTATAGGTCCTTTTATTATTAAAAGAAAAACTGGAACTTGTACATATGAGCTCGCAGATGAATTTGGTGTAAGTAAAGGTATTTGGCACGTTCAAGATCTTAAACCGGTGCTAATCCAATCTGAATCTGATTGTCCATCTAACTAATTTAGAAAGATCAAAACAATATATTTTTTTATTCACCATATATTTTATACTGCGTATTATTATAGTTTTTATTTTTTTTTCCTTTTCTCTTTATAATTTTAAGTTTAGGGTTAGAAACACTGCAATTTTTTTTGATAATGTAAGACTCGATCAGAAATTAATGCTTTTGATTCTTTTAAAATTCACCAATTCTGACTGTTTTCCCATACTTGATTTATACCCCGATTGTGACTTTTTTTAACATGGCGTGTCTGCTTTGTATACCAGGCCATTTCTTACCATAGCAGTGAGCGGTACTACTGCTATTGTTATTTAGTTTCTGGACAAACTTATTTCTTAGAATAGGATAACATGTTTGTCTTTAGTGGTTTATTGAACAACTTTTCTTTTAATTTGTTTATCTTGTCAGTTTGTCAACCTTTGTTTTTAGGTTGTTTTGGCCTTAAAGGTCATCACCATGATTACATGGATTTCACAGCTTAGAATTTACCTTTTTTCGTCCCTGTATTCTTCTTTGTGCCCTGCGGCCCGGGCCTAAGAATTTGGTCGCGGCGGGAAACTGTCAGTGGTAAAAGCCCACTAAATGTCCACACCGTTAAAAGCTTCGGCTTCCCATCAACCAAGATCATCGATGGGATATTTCTGGAATTTGTGCCCTGCGGCCCGGGCCTAAGAATTTGGTCGCGGCGGGAAACTGTCAGTGGTAAAAGCCCACTAAATGTCCACACCGTTAAAAGCTTCGGCTTCCCATCAACCAAGATCATCGATGGGATATTTCTGGGATTTGTGCCCCGAGGCCCGAGCTTTAGAATTCGGTCGCGGCGGGAAACTGTCAGTGGTAAAAGCCCACTAAATGTCCACACCGTTAAAAGCTTCGGCTTCCCATCAACCAAGATCATCGATGGGTTATTTTTTTGAATCTGATCGCGACGATGACGAGTTCCACTCCCTGATTTTGACTAATGTTTTGCTTTTATTATTGGCTTATGATTATTATTGGTTTAGCTTTTCTACCTTTTGGCTTTATTTTGGTGTAGCTATATTATTTTAGTTAATTGCCCTAACTTTAGTTATGTTTTATTTTGCTAAGTTATTGCCGCTAGGATCGGTTTTCTTAGTAAATTTCCATATTATTTGGGATTTGATATATGCATTTTGTTGTTTCAGTATTCATTTTGCTAAGTTATTGCCGATAGGTCGGTTTTCTTAGCTAATTACCTTATTATTTGGGATTTAAGATATTGGAACTTATGCAAATTTGCATTTCGTAACTAAATTGTTGGACGCTAAGCGACGCCAAACTTAGTTTTCTTTATTTTGTTTATGACATATTTATTTATGCTAGTTATGTTTATTATTACCCATTTAAGTTTTTTTGGTTTTGATATTTGATATTTTGGCTTTTGTATATTTTGGTTATACTGGATTTGACTTTTTGTGCTTGCGCAAGTTTGCACATCATGATTATGACTTTTGACCCTATTGTGACTTTTTATTAAACTTTTTTAGTGCGGCCTTTTTTTTTAAATAAAAGGCTGAGTGTTGTTGGGTGCTATCAAATTCTGATTTCGACGTTTTCTTGTGTGCTATTCAGTGCAGAAGGAGACAGATCACCTGGAAGGGCTAGTTAGAGGTGGCTGGTGTTTGGCCCCTGGCAGTCTCAATGAGCGGCCATAGAGCCCAGGGAGGATACCACCACGTCGGCTAGAATATGCAAAAAGTATAATGTGGATAGTTAATTGACATCTGGCCGTTATTACCTAACATCTTGTTCACATATTACCCCGTGTATATTTTCCTGAGCTCCAGTTGACCTATTAGAATTCAGCCAGTTGGTGGCAGTGACAACATTCGGAACACCCTAGTAGCTTTTTTTGTTTAGTTTTTTTGGTCTGCACGGTACATAGTCGCTGCGGCTAGTGTATCTTTCAGCTTGGTCGAGCTATATCGAACTCCCTTTTGTTTGGTGGGACTTTTGGGTAACAACACTTTTTTTTATTTGTGAATTTAAATTGATATTTACGCTTTTTGTTTTTCCTGCCTCCTGGTTGCCTAGTCAGACAGAGTTGAAGAGTGACCTGAGGGTGTGCTCGATGCAAGCCAGTGAACGAGGTGCCCCACACTTATTTGGGTGTCACGCAACTCTGGCCACACTCCAATCCAACAACTTTATTGGAGTAGAAATTGTTTTGATCGCTCTTCTTGGGGAATTCCGAAACTCTGAAAGGCGAAATGGCCAGGAATTTCTTATTTGTTTCGTTTCCTTTTGATTAAAATTTCTTAATTTTATTAGCGTTGTTATATCGATATTGGTACTGTTTTTGTACTTGAAATTTGTAATCTGATCTATTACCTTTGTGGTTGAATAGGCAATTTGTCGCGATTCCCGTATATTTTTTTTTTTTGATTTATGGTTGTTAGTTATTTTTTTTATATATTAGTGTGCCATCAGTGGTTATTGGCGTTATGATTTGATTTAAATGGTATCATTTCTAATTGGTTTAAATTAGTTTCTAAAAGAAGTTTTTTATTTTTCTCTTATACTAGTTTCCCTTCTTAGTCATTTCTTTCATAGCTTATCTTACTCGACAGTTTTTATAGGAGAGTAGTTGGTTTGAACATCTTTCTCAGTGAGCTTCGAAGCATAGTATGGCAAAAGACTGGGAAAATATATTTTATTTTATTTTACCTTTTATGGATATTATTTTTTTAATTTAGCTCTGACCGTCGGTCAACTTTTCTTATAAGTTTCCCTCCTTTCCTTGGAGAGGGGGAGTTGTAACAGTTTAATTTTGTTTTAAGTGCATTTCATTGTATGATTAATTTAATATTATAATCTACTACTTTAGTATTAAGTTTAGTGATTAATATGTACGCCTTGTTGGTTTGATACCTTAGATTTTAGTAGTTTTCTTATTAGAAGCGGTTACATTGTTCATATTTAAGCGAAATATAAATTCAACACCTTTTGCAGCAAATTTCGGTACACACAGTGTCACCTCTCGATAAGTAGTTAATTTTGTACTTATATCTGAACTCAAGTTATAAAGGAATAATTTTCAGTAAATGGTATAAGTTTAGCGTTCGTTCATAGATGTCGCCAAAAAAAATCAGTTTAAATATAATTATTGGATTTATTTAATTTTGCCGAATTTAATAATTATATACTGTATAAGAAAAACTTCAAATAGCACTTTAGACAAACTATTTATTTCCCATATATTTTACAGAGTAGATATAAATTAAATTTTATTAATTTTGAAAACCTGTTTTCGAGTCCTTTATACAAGTCTTGGGATTTCCGTTTTCTTTGGCTAGATATGCTGCATTTTTAGATTCGAGCGTGTATTTTCTATAACTCTTCTGTCGCTGTAAAAAAAAAAAAACAAATCATTAGTACCCCAATAAATTCTTTGATATAAAGTCGATATTATGTATTAATATTGAACTGTAAATACTTGTATAAAAAAAAGGTTGCCTTGATAAATATTTCTTTTCAGATATACATAGGATTATTTTTAGACTATAGATACTATATATACACCACTTCATACTTTCTCTTAAATCTACATTTTATTATTCGTGTTTCCTTTTGCTGTGAATAGGTAACATATAAAGGTATTTTCATTTAAGTTAGACATAAATAAACCAAAGGTATTTCTCGATTCAATATTAATATTCTTACCTTTTTTTTTCTGAGACTATATAAACTACAGCCTTCTTATAATTTCTATCAATGTTTGATGTTCCGAAATTCAGATCGACTTTTCTTTTGTCCATAGTTGCATAATTACTTGGAGCCTAATATAAACTGAAATTTCGTTACGTCTGCGTCTGATGCATTTCCTAAAATAGTTAATAATTGTGTGAATAAATTCCTATTTTATGGTTAAATAATGAGTTTATACAGTTGGGAAAATTCTATTAAATTAAACTCAACTTACGTTTCATTTTTATGACATTTAACTACTCCTGCATTAGCACATCATTTTTTTTGACTCTTTGGTACTCTACTCCGGACTAATATTTGACTTTTCTGAGTGGTCCTTTTCCATTAGTACTAGAGTAATTAATTAAATATTATTTGTTTATTTACTTTTCCATTTCGCATTGGCGTTGCTTTTAAATTTCAGGTTAGTTGTTTCTGTCAATGTTATTATTGCGTCGTCTCGGAACTTTTCGGATCTATTCGGCTAAGACTTCCATATTAACTTATTCTCGGAACCCTCCATCCGGTACTTCCTCATATCCAGAGCGCAGGCTTCTTTTTCGCTGTTGCCAAGTGTATTCCTGCATTATTTCCTGTATCTTTCTCAACCAATGGAGAGTCGTTTTTCTTGTCTAACATGTTAATCATATCCTTGTTTTATTCCGTCTATGTGCTCTTTTGGCAAGGTTGTTAGCACCTGACATACTCTAGCCAATGGTATTCCGCCACCTTAGTTAACCAAAGTTCTAGATGGAAAGGAAGCTGGGGGAACACATTTTTCACTTTTCTGGTCACCTGCAGATAAACCACAGGTCTTCAGCGCGGGTCTGAGGAAATAATCCAGGGAAATCTTGGAAATCCGTTAGCGGGATTTTTCCTCAACACCGCATTAGTTTTTCGGGCACATTATAGTTTGCACTGTGAGTGTTATTTTTCGTGCTAGAAAATCTCTCTAAGAGAGGATTTGAGCTGAAGATTGGACCAGACCGCCATTTTCCATGCCCTTGTACTTGGCACGTGAAACCACTTTTTGACTAGAACTGAGTGACCCTATTGGATAGGTAATTTGCTTTAATATCATTTATCCTGAAAAGGGTATCTTTTTTTCTTAAATTTTGCTATTCGTAATTTGGTAACTTTTCTCATTTTTTTTTTTGAAATTAACTTTTGCTCGGGTGAGACGATTATTTTTTTGATGCAACGGGGGCTAGTTTTTATATATTTTTTTTTGAAATCTTAAAAATTAAATGCAAGTGTAACGAATTCATGCGAAGATAATTTTTAGTTTGTATTTCGTCGAACATCTTTTACCTCAGTAATTTGATTCATTTTCCTATTATATTAACCATATTTTGTGGATCGTAAATTGGCTCTATTTTATTTTAAAATAAAACCACAATATTTAAGCAGCTTGCATAGTGTGATTTGATTACTGCATTCGTTCTTTTTAATAGATAATAAACAGATTAATAAATGGCTTGCAGAGGTTTTCAGTAACAATTAAGTATGACGTAAATTGCTTTTCTTTTAGTTTATGGTATTTTTTTTTGCATTTTGATTTGCCGCTGGAAAATAATTATTTAAATAAAACCCTTTTTTAAGCTGGTTATATTAAAATTTAAGTATATTTGTGCCTTTTGATTTTTCTTATTGCTGCCTTATTATATCTATATTTTTTGTAAGTATTCTCACAACGTTTCGCTTAAATATTTGCTATTCTTCAGGTTTATACATACCTTCTTTTCTTAAGATTTTGCTTTTTTATTTTATTCACATTTTTATTTAAATTGGCCGAGGTCAGTCTTAATTTTCTATTTATTTTATACGGGAAATTTTATAGTAATCCATTTTCTTACAAATTTATTTATTGTAAATTAAATTTAGTTATTGGAGTCAGTTATAATAATGTGTTTATATTTTTCTTACCCAACGTTTCGATTAATTTTAGGTCATCATCAGGGCCTAAATTTTTTTAAGTATTAGAATTATTTCTACTTTATTATTTATTTCTAATTTAAATCATTCGGATTCAGTCGAAACCTTGTATTTATTTTAGTGTTAACGCTGGTTATTGAGATTGTATTTGATAAAGTAAATTTTTAGAATTTTCCTTTCCGGTCTTAGTTTGTATTTGTGGATTTGTTGGATTTATTGACAACGTTTCGACTGAATTTTCGATACCCATCAGGGCATTTTGTGCTTATTGATGGCATCTTTAGTGACTTTATTTTAAATTATTTAATTGTATTTTTTTTATTTTGTTGCTTGCGGTTTTAATTTATTTACAGAAAAGTTCTGATTAGTGTCTTGAAATTAATTAAACATTTTTTTTATACTTCTCGGTAGGATTAAATTTTTAAAATTAAATTATTGTTCTGACTGTTCAGTTCATTTTGAATCAGTAGAAACCTTTTGGGGATTTTTTTTTTAAATTAATTAAAATTATTTGGGTTTTCGTTATAGACTTTGAATCACTATGAAAAATTCTAGAAAATTTTTGTTTTCATACGGTTCAAGTCAGGGGCCAACTGTTAGTCACGGTCCCAATTTCAAGTCAGGGGCCAACTGTAAGTCACAGTCCTAATTTCAACTCAGGGGCTAATTACAACTGCAAGTCACAGACAATTTCAAGTCACGGGCTTAACTTCAAGACTCGGGACTAATCCCATGTCACGGGCCTAGTTTGAAGTTAGGAGCGTCTCAGAACTTCCAGGTGCTGCTGGATTTGGTGACACCTATTGTTTACATTTTATTTTTTTTTCCTTCTTTTATACCGTAACTGATAATAGATTTTTTTTTTTACTATATTTGTGTTTTATTTAGCTCACTCTTTTTCTTTTAAAGTATCAAGAGGAAGCAAGTGCCGCAAAGATTAAGGGGCTTTCCAATTTAAGCCGTTCTAAATTGGTGGCGCTCATTTCTTTTTTTATCTCTCTTTTTTTTTATTTCTTAAGTTTTCCCACGCCCTACTCTCCGGGTTAATTGAGCTAGGGCATCTACATTGCACGCTCTGTTGACCACGAGCTGTAATCTTGATACCTTTTTGTGAATTTATAATAAAACAGTAATAATAATTATTAAATAAGAGCGTAGCAATCTTGTACCTTGGTTTTAAGAAAAATCCAGGGTTACAATATATAATAGTATGGCTTTGCAAAAAATATACATTATTTTAGAATTGTTTACTTAAAAAGTAGTCCTGGATTCCTGGAATTATAAAATTATGCATGGCTGTTAAAGGAATGGATTTTTTTTTTAAATTGGACTATATCTTTTGAAGCATTGGGTATAATCCGACATAATCCCATATTTCTAAAATAATTGGCAAGGTAAGCTTTGTCCATATATGTAAAAAATATGTTCTATTTAAAAAATCGGTAAATTTTCTTTACCCGAGACTTCCCTCGTTACAACTTTTTTCTTGTATTAGAAACAACGAAGTAGGACCCTATTTAGTTAAACATAGTCATTTAGTAACACATATATAAATTGATAAATCATGTTTTCTTTTGTAGACTTTAGTAGACGTTCTCTAATAAAGAATCCCTCCTTTTGTCTGTTGTTAATGGTTATATGCGAAATTGACTCTATATTGTACCATTCCTAATATAGAATTTACCGATTTTTTTATATTGTTTTTAATAGGTCGCCATTTTGTTCCAGCACATTAGATTCTACCAATATTTTTACCAGTTTCTACCCATGTTACACTTGATATTTGGCAAAATTTAAAGTCAATTGAAACAGAAGTTTGTTTTGTTGATTTTTTGATACATTTATTTGGCCGCCATTATGTTTGGCCTTCTTAAATTTGTACCAAAATGTTCGCGGTTTATCTCTATATCACACTTAATTCTCTGCAAAATTTGTAATCTATAGGATCCTGATTTTTTAAACATTTTGTTTTGCAATCTGTTTTATTAGTTTATTCTTATGTCACACTTAAGTATTGTGTAAGATTTGCGATAAATTTTATTAGTAGTTTTTTAGTCATAAGTTTTTTCAACATTTTACTAGGCCGCCATTTGTCAGTTCATCTCTATCACACCATACAGGACTTTTACCAACATGTTCCCATGTCATCCCCATACGACCTTTTAAATTTCGACTAAAATTTGAAGTCAGTCGGGTAAGTAATATTTAGTTATGCTCCGACAGACATACAGACCAAAAATATTCTTTTAAGGCCATGAAATACGAATTATAAATGAATTCGGTTAAGGTAAAAAACCTCTATATTAGTAAATGTGACTCTAGAAGCAAGACCTCTATTTTGAAATATAATAAAATTAAAGCGAAAATAAATAACCCATTTGAAGAAAATATTTAAAACTTCTTAAAACTTAAATAAAAACTTTTAAATTTTCATTTGTGTTCATTCCACAGATTGTTGAAAAACGCATACTTAATCTTTAGGTTATCTACGTTTTCAACCAATTTTAAAATATTTTTTGCAGACTCTGTATATTTTGTGCATACTGCAGCCCTATAAATTAAGATTCACGGGCTCGCTGGAAAAAAAATTCACAAACAAAAGGTACTGCTTAATATGTAAGACAAATGAAATTTTTTCAAAAAAAAATCATTCCTTAAAAGATACGTAAAACTATAAAAAAAATTACAAATGGTTTTTCAAAACATATTAAGATAGAAGAAGATATCGGAATAAATATAAACTATCAATTCTGCTGCGGCACATACATTAGGTACAGTATATATACAGTGTGATAGGTGAATGCGGGTCACCAACAGAAAACTCATTAGTCTAGCGAACGAGCGAGACAGCCAAATACAAAATATAGCGGTTGATTTTCGAAAAACGCGTCTTCGTTTAGTAAAAAAAAGGTTATTTTTTGAAAAAAGTTACAGTAGTATGTATAACTAGATTTTATAACAAAATATCAGAAAGTCTACAGTTTTTCAATAAACAAAATGATAAACTTTTTAAAACAGCAACAAATATGAAAAAATACTGTTTTCGCGATAATTTTATTCAAAAAACAACATACTTTTACTCAGGATATTTTTTTCTTTATTGCTAAATAAGACGTTGAAAATTTCACTCCGATATCTTCATAAAGTATACAGTATTTCTTTCTCATGTGACCATATTCCAAGTGACAAAAAATGAAAAACTGACTATAACTTTAAGATTAAATAAATATTCCACGTCTTCAATTAGGCAGACGACAAATTGGGAATATATATCTAATATAATATGGAATAATTCTCCAATGTAGTTTTACCTTTTATATACTTAAGATACTTAATTCTTGTAAAAAATTTGAAATGAATCTACAAAGTAGTTTTTTGGCTGATTTTTTAAATTTTCTATTTGGCCGCCATTTTGGATTCGTACCAAAATTTTCACAGTTAATTTCTACGTAATACTGAAACGTGAAGACTGAAGAAAACTCGGAGGGTGATTTTTTCACGATTGCAATACTTCCCTTTTACGAAGGGAAGTAAGGATATGCAATTTACCTGCAATCTGGACTTTTGGAATTTTAAGTTTCAATAAAAAGTATATACAGGGTGTTCTGGAACAACGTCAGGAAACTTAAGGCCGTAATTCTACATGAAAAATAATGGTAGCAAGTAATTTAGGAAAATGTCAAAATCTCAATGGTTTCCTAGTAACGGCTAATCAAAGTTGCATTTTAACTTTTGAGTATATTTAATTTATTTCTTTACGGATCAACTTTTCACACATAAGTTTAAGGTAATTGACGCTCTTATCCAAAGGTAAAAATGTTTATTTAAGTTGCCACCAGAGGGCACTTTACATATAACTGAAAACTTATTTCCGTGAAAACTTTTTTATTTTGGAAGAAATTGTCAGAATTGAGTTGCAATCTTTAAGCCGATGGAACGTGTTTCAAATAATGTACTCTTAACCCGAATCGATAAATCATACCGTTTAGGTGCAAATCGATATTAAAGTTTATTCAATTAAATTATTATGATTTAAATGTCGTATCAAGTACTTTTATTAATACCAGTAGAAATGAAATTGGACATTTAGTCCACTTTTCAGTTTGAAAAACTTGTCTAAATAATCAACATAAGTAATTTATTTTTTATTTAAAAAAGGGCTTATCAATATTCGAATGTAGAATATCGGAACATGCACTTTTGCTATGGGAGAGCAAATGAAATGTAGAAGAAGCACGTAGGCTTTATATACAAGCACATCCTGACCGAAATGTTCCTCATGCTCAAACCTTTGTGAGTGTTTATAGAAGACTTGGTGAACAAGGTTCATTTACGCATTGCAAATATGACACAGGAAGAGCTAAGTCCGTTAGAACGTTTGAGGCAGAAGAGAAAATAATTCAAACGATAGAAGAAAACCCGAGTGTTAATACTCAGCAACTTGCCGTTGCAGAAGAAATGGCAAAATCTACAACTTGGGAGGTAATCCATGACGAACTTCTTTATCCTTTCCATTTGCAAAAAGTGCAACTTTTTCTGATGGTGATCAGGTATTACACCTAAACATGTGTAATACTATTTTACACAAATATGAAAATGATAATACTTTCATTAATATCATATTATTTACTAATGAAGCTGGTTTTACACGCGACGGAATAGTGAATTTACATACCACACATCAGTGGGCTTTTGAAAACCCACATGCTTATGTAGAAAGGGAATATCAGCGAAAATTCATGTTAAATGTTTGGCTCGGCATTATAGCAACTTGTATCGTAAGACCTCACTTTATTGATGGGATGTTGAATGGAAATCTCTATTTAAGTTTTTTACAGAATGATCTTCCTGATATATTAGAAGATTCCCCTTCGATCATGAATAAGGATGTGGCTCTTGCAAGCACCACCTCGTTCCCGAGATCTTAACCCAATAGATTTTTTTTCTGGGGGTATTTAAAGACGTTGGTGTATAAAACTGCAGTCAATAACCTTGGCGATTTACGAGTTCGAACAATAAATGGCTGTGAACATATTAGAATCACACCCGGTGTTTTTGATCGTCTTTGCAGACCTTTTCTAAAAGCCGTTAGAAAATGTATCGAAATTAATGGTGGACATTTTCAGAATTTATTATAAAATGTGTTAGTTGTGTTACGCTTGTATTTGTTGTACTCTAATTTAATTAAATAAAACTTTAATATCGATTTGCGGCTAAACGGTACAACTTATCAATTTGAAGCACATTCCATCGACTTAAGGATGGCAACTCAATTTTGACAATTTCTTCCAAAATAAAAAAATTTTCACGGAAATAAGTTTACAGTTGTAGGTAAAGTGCCCTCTGGTGGCAACTTAAATAAACATTTTTACCTTTAGATAAGAGCCTTACTTACCTTACCTTAAACTTATGTGTCAAATATCAAGTTGATCCGTAAAGAGATAAATTAAATATTCCCAAAATTAAAAATGCAACTTTAATCAGCCCTCACTAGGAATCCATTGAGATTTTGACATCTTTTTAAATGACTTGCTACCATTATTTTTTCATGTAGAATCAGGGCCTTAAGTTTTCTGACGTTGTTCCCGAACACACTGTATAGGTCAGATTGGACGGTCGGCGTCTGCCCTATGAAACCTGAGAAACGTATTAGGAAAATACCGGTGGGAAAAGGGCAAGTACAAAATATCAAATGCATGACTTAAAAAAAGTCAGCTTTATTTATTCTAGTACAACTGCAGCTTCACCTAGTTGTTTAGATCTGTAATTTCAAAACAACGGATTACCGCAATGATTGCCAACCTTCTGGGAAAAGGCGGCATAAAAAAAATTGATTTATTTATGGAGAAACAAGCAAATGACCATCTTGTCTGTCTCTTCAAAAATAAACGAAAGAGTTCCAAAGGGTGTTGATACTTATTATCTTTATCTATTCACAGCTGTGTCATCGATAGTACATTTCTTTCCAATAAATATCGCAGAGTATTTTTAACTCAGGATTTCCACAAAGAACCTTGTTCATCCACATTATGGCATAGTCATAATTACGATCTTTCAAATTATCCTCTAATATCAGTCATTAAAAGGAATAATTAAACCAAAAATTCTTTTAACCTAGTTCATCCACATTATGGCATAGTCATAATTACGATCTTTCAAATTATCCTCTAATATCAGTCATTAAAAGGAATAATTAAACCAAAAATTCTTTTAACCTAGTTCATCCACATTATGGCATAGTCATAATTACGATCTTTCAAATTATCCTCTAATATCAGTCATTAAAAGGAATAATTAAACCAAAAATTCTTTTAATCTAGTTGGTACAGGTTTTCAAATGTATCTCGATTGCACAAGGCATTTTCGATACAAGTATATATACCCAACGAGATTATACCACTAAACACTAGCTGGCGTACAGTATTCCGCCCTCTTTCAAGCAATAAGAAATTTTCTGGCAAAAGATGTAATATCACTATTTGAAGCACAAATTGGAAGATTTCCATGGGAGAAAGCTAACGAAATCACGTATGAGACAACCAAAATTAGACGAAACCAAATTTCGGACCCGTCGAAAAAAGAAAAGTTTGAACAAAATTCCGACATTTGCTAGCGGATAAGGATAACAGAATAGCCGTCTTGAACACCGAATATGTGGAAAAGATGCATCTTGTCTCTTCTGAATAATGTCACTTTCACCTATAAGGTCATTATGCAGACTATTGCAGACCCCCCACCAGTAGTTCATCGATCATAAAATTTACGGGATCGCAGTTTAACAAGGGACTAAACTACCCATATTAGTAGAAACTGACCGAAGGTGATTTTGCCCTTCGGCCGAAGGAATTCAATCCTATTTTGACATTAATATCTGAATGAATTGTTAATTCGTCACATTTTGAAGCTGTAATACGATAACCAGAATTTATTTGAAGGTGTGTTTTTAACACAATATAGGAAAACTGACAAATAAAAATAAAAAATTAAAAATAAAAACATATGTGACTAAAAACGATACTAACAAAACTCGTAATTTCTTTTATTTTAACATACGTAAAACAAAACAGCTTCTTCTTTCATACGTTCCTCGTAATGGAGTTCACCACACACAGTATCCTATATATATATATATATATATATATATATATATATATATATATATATATATATATATATATATATATATATATATATATATATATATATATATATATATATATATATATATATATATATATATATATATATATATATATATATATATATATATATATAAAAAATGTACGAGTAAATATAAAATAAAAAGTTCACCAATAAACCCCGAAACACAACAAAAAATCATACCACGGGAAAAGTCGAGCAGATGTCCTAAACTCTATGGTTTATCAAAAATACACAAGCCAGGGGCGCCTATCAGACCTATCGTTTCAGCTGTCGAAAAAGCTCATTAATTTGTCAAAAACTCGTTCTTGGAAAAGACGATATCATAGCAAGCCTAGATGTCAAGTCTTTGTATCCTAGTGTTCCCATAGACGAAGCACTGGACAGGATTGCTATGAACGAGGATTTCCTGGCACATGTTATACAACTCTCGGAACATTGCCTTAAAAATACTTATTTTTCATTTAACGGGCAAATGTATAAACAAACAGATGGTGTTCCAATGGGGTCCTCGCTATCACCAATAGTTGCAAACTTATTTATGATATACTTCGAGAAAGAAGCTCTTGAGAAAGCAATTTTGAGGCCCAACTTATGGATTCGTTATGTGGATGATATATTTATTATATGTCAACATGGTTATACAGAGCTCGAAAACTTTCTAATTCACGTAAATTCAATACATCCCAGAACACAATTTACTCTAGAGTTAGAGGAAAACAACGAACTTCAATGTTTAGATGTTCTGATCATAAAACTGTATAACGGACATTTCGAATACACTGTGTACAGAAAACCAACACATACCGACAGATATTTAAAAGCCAGATCCCATCATCATCCAGCACAAATTCAAGTTGTGTCCAACACTCTAATATCTAGATCCGTGCAATTAACTGAAACACAGACGAGAAAAAACGAACTTAATATAATATCTGGTGCTTTAAAGAAAAATGCCTACACAAATCGCATCATAGAAAAAGCTATTAATGCACAGGGTTCCCGAACAACGAACACCAAAAATTATGAACCGGGAAGGCAACAAGTAATCTTAGCATGTGTAAAGGGAACAACAGACAGAATGGAAAGAATTCTTAGAAAACACTAGATACAGACATTACACAAATCCCACACAAGGTAAACTATTTCGAAACCCGAAAGACAAAATCAAATTGGAAAACCACGTAGTATACAGCATTCCATGCCAGGACTGTAAAAAGCTGTACATGGGGCAAACTAACAGGCGAATATCAGAAAGAGTAGAAGAGCATAAACTTAGCATCAGAAACAAACAAACAACCTCGGCCCCTATAAAATTGACCTCTTTTTAAAAGGCAAAACCGCAGCATCCTATTTTCTTAAAACTGTTATTAGGCAAAACGACACCGAAATGTCTGAAATTTAAGGATCCGGTAAAACGGGAATACGCAAATCGAAAACATATGCTGCTTATATCTTGACCGTAGTTCGTCTGGATCTCCGTTGATTGCCTAATTGCAAAAGTTATGGCAGTCAATAAGCTGAAATAATAAATTCACTATTAGGATGTAACAAAGAGTGCGTCACGACGACAAGGGCGCGTGTTGCCGGGTGATAACATCTTGATCGTATCTGGTCGGAAAAGGGAGGGCAACTAAGCATGCCTGCTAATACCCCATTAAATGATTATCTAAGCAAACAAAAATCATCTATTTAATTAGAAAGGCACCGGAAACCGGTCGTTTGGAGTCGCGTGCCCCCCAAATTTTAACTCATGTGCATTTAAATGGGCGACATTTAGCGGTTTCGAATTGTGCAGGGGTTAATTGCACTTTTTAGGGGTCTAAATGGTAATATCAACTTAATGGGCTCATTCAAATTCCGCGGTTTGGCTCGGTTACGTGTGTTTCCTAGCAATCACATATCTTTTGGTTATCGTGACCATCTTCTTGCATTTTGATTCTTTGCCTTGTTACTTAGTAATTTATTCTTGTTTTAGCTAATCTAAATTTCATTTGTGTTTTTTTAAATAGTACTTCAAAAGGAAAATAAAGTAATACTAATTACTCATTACGAAGGGCTTAATCTAAGTCATCAGCACAGTAGTAATAATAAACAAATTAACATAAACACATATTAAATTGTGGATTCAAAGTGAAAAAAAGTATATTTTTGGAAACCTACTAAAATGCTTCAACTCTCAATTTCCTATATTTTAATTTTTGTCTAGTTCTGTGATACTAATAATTACATATCAATCACAGTAAAGAATTGTAAGTGATAAAAAATATGAAAAGGTTTTATGGTTTCATTTAATTAGCCAAAAATGTATTAAAATAATTAACAAGGAACGAGAACAAAGTAAAAAATTGAGTGTGGCCTCTGATATTTTCAGCGAGAACCTTCTATGCTTTGTAGAGAATCAGAAAGAATATTTTCTTCTGATTTTAGAAATATACAGGGTGATTCAAGTTGGTGAGCTATTAGTTGCTATTTATAAAAACGTCTTAGTAAAACTTTTTAACATTTGGTATGCGGGGATAAAAGTTTATAACATATCTTTTAAAAATATTTTGACAGATTCGGTGTTGCCAGATTTATCTCAAATTGACAGCAACTTTGATATTTTGAGTGACAGACCCAGTGTAGTGATTTCGTTCTAAACATATTTCAAAAAGAGTTTCCTAAACTTATATTTCATCGTTTGGTTAAAGAGAAAAACCCCAAAATTTTGAATTTCTAACTGGAACATCCTATATTTCTTTTCCTAAAATATTTCTACTTCAAATTATGAGTAAAAAATATTAATATTGTTTACCTTCAGTTCTTTTTCGGATTTTAACTATTAATTCCAATAGTCGCAAAAAACGAGAATCAGAAATTTCCCCGATAACAATTTACTGACAGAAAATTTTTTGGGAACATTTTGCCAACAAAAAAAAGACGAAATAAACTCTTTTTAATTACTTGCTTGGTATAGCCTACAACTTAACTTATTCAGGAGAGTTAAAAAGAAAAACACCACAAAAAAAGAAAAAAATAAACAAAAAAAAATAAAAAAGGCAAAAAAAAAGTTTTAAAAAATTTAAAGGCACCAACATTATGCTGCTCATCCTAAGCCGAGATGAAGTGTGATGGGAATTTTTGTTACCGTAAGGGAATTTTCCGTCGGTAAATTCTTGTCCTAAACCCGCAAAAAATATGCATATTTTATAATATATATCACAAATAATCAAAATAAACATGATAACAGATAACAAGAATGTCAGTTAAAGAGTTAAAATATTATTAGCTACAAAATATTATCTATTAATATCATTTTATAATTTAATTAGTTTTAGTTAATTTAATTAAAAGTAAAAATATAGCATTGAATATATTAATTAATTAATAATAAAATACATAAAACTGTATAACATAGTTATTCTATAAGACTTTCATTCATTTGAAGACACTTTAAAATATTTTTTATGCTTTAAGATTTCCTAAATTGATTGGGATGAAGTTGATTAAATCTCTATATATTTGTCCCAGAAGTTGTTCCGGGTTACTTACTTATTACCCACTAGATTTTTCATAGGCCTCACAGAAAAAATGTTGACGTTGGGGGTTTCATCTATCATAAAACCTTTAACACAGGTACTATTAAGTTCGTAGTTCACTTTTTTGGTGTAATGGCCTGAAGCGCCATTTAACGGGTACCACACCTGTGTTGCAATATTTAAGCCAAATTATCTATAAAATCCAATACAATTCCGTCTCTTGTAAGCCCTGATTCATTGACCCTATCGCCCTAAAAACATCTACATTTCATACTGCCAGTCTCAAAAATAACCAACGAATCTTTTTTGAGACCCTGAAATTAAATCAAATTTATTTAAATATTTACCCATTTCTCTCTCAACAGCGGCAATAGCTAGGTTTTTATAAGGCCACTGTATACTTTTGAGATTTTTGAATTTGGAAAAAAGTCCACATTTTTTTATCAAACTAGATTGTCTCTTATTTTGGTAGGTTGTAGAAATAAATAGTTAATTGGAAAGTTTTAGAAACTATACTAAAGTTTTTGAATCTGCTTTGCTTTTGTGTGAAAAAGTAAATAACTTGAGCTATAATCGGCTTTAAAATAAATGTCTGGTTAGGTTTTTACATCAATTTTCAAAAAATCGTAACTTTTTTAGTTTTTATCCAATAGAATCAGTTTTTTGGTAGGGTTAACCAAAATTTGGATAACTAAATTTGCTTTTGACCTAGAAAAAGATTAAAAAAACACTTCCCTAACTTTTAGACGTCTACTAAGAGTAAACTATTACTATATACAATACAATTTTTTTAATTCGGTGGGACTACGGTTGGGTACAGCCGCCGCCCGGGCTATTAACAGTCAAAATCCCAAAAAGGATTAAATATATGTATGACAATGTTTCAATTTTTCTTACTCAGAATGTAACAAAGGGAAAATTTATGAAAAGAAATACAGGATGTTTTATTTAAAAATAATTTTATTTCTTCAGATAAACCATTTTTTTGGTGCACCTCGTATTAAATTGACAAAATTTTTAATTTAAATTGAAATATCTCGAAAACCATAAGAGTTGAAACGAAGTTGAAGCGGAGAACGCTTTTTGAAATGTATTTAGAATAAAGACTAGATTCCGAAATTGTATTATTGTATTAGTAAAGAGGGCATTCCATTAAAAATATTAAAGATGCTATGATAGAGCTTGGCAATACTACATCTGTGAAAGTATTTTTAAATATAAATATAAAATTCAAATATATGTTCTAAGTGTTTATACTAAAATTTAAAAAAGGTTCAGTAAGCCTTTTCTACAAACGTTTAAATGGCTACCTACGTGAATCACCTGTATACTTTGTCTTTATTTAGTCTAGTTACTGTCGGATAAATTTAGTCTTAAAACTCAAAATGTCAAATGCATTGATTACAGTGACATATTGACTGATTATTTCAATGGACTGTTAAATCGTTTAATAGAAGTGAAAAAAAAAATGAAAGATATCCTGAGGGTGGATTTCCTTACGAGTTAAAATCTTCGATCAGGTAAATGGAACGTCCGTATCAAACAATTTCTGAAATGTAATATGTTTTTCCCATTATCCGAAAACGAAGTACACTTGTATAGTTTTGGCTTTTGGACATAGTTGCTGCAACCATCTTTTTGTGTGAACTTATTTGATGTTTTCAAATAGCAATCTTATTCATGGTAACCTGCAATCAAAGACGGAATTTGCTTCTGATCTGAAGTATTTTGCATTTTATTCATAACCATTTAAACCAATGATAAAATAACTAATAATTCATTGATTTAAACTATGATCCTGAACAACATACGACGTTATGAACATCTGGAAATCTAGTATAAAACATAACAGATTAAAAACAGTTAAATTTTTAAATAAAACTTTCAGATCAACAGGTTTGGATTTAAAGAAATAATAATAGAATTTTAGTCAAACGTTAATAAACCAATAGATAATATTATCTATATTAATGCAAACTTCTCTGTGAACATTCATATGTCTCAAGTCGCATAACCTTTATTCATCCATGTTGGCTCTTAGCCATGTGTTCAGTCATTTTAAAACCGAAAACCATCTTTCTACAGAAGCTACATTAAGAGACAACGATAATAAAATTTTAATAATCGTCTTGATATAAAACAGATTGAATTCCTCATTAAATAAGGGACGCAACGAAGAAAGTGATTAATCTATTGGAAGAGTTTTATTACAATGACTTTGCCACAGTTCAGTTCCAAATTAATTTTTTTTTAGTGAAACCTCTTCAAAACTAAAACCTTTTAAGAATTCAGTAATTATCTTATGACTGTGTATTGTTCTTCATTTTATCACAATGAAAAACTTGTTGTCAAAACCACGTGCAAATCTATTATATTAATTAAATCTTCGTTACATTAAAAATATTTTGTATACACAGGTTTATTACTTTGTATATTTGCCCTATTTCCTTGCATATTCCAAATTCGCGGAAGAGACATATTTGCATCCAATTTTTGATGCTGTGATAAAATCTCCGTAGAATTATGGTTAAAATGTTCTTCAGCAATCTTTCAGGAAATAAACTTTTATTGGTGACAACCTGATAAGCATCCTTATAGATACAGATTAGCTAATTCGTAGTATTTTAAATTTGAAAAGTTGCATAATTTAAAATATTGTATTTAAAGAAAAGTGATTTTTCCTTAAAAACATTTTGGGGGACGGCGATTATTACCCCTATTACTTTGCTACGTACAAATTTGCGTTTGCCTGCAGTCCATATTTCGTCGGGTGCTCCGCATTTAACTTATTCTATTTGACCCCCCTATAGAGACGGAGCCTATGAATGTTGCTACTAATTTTAGTAATCCTACTTCGTGAATCAAATAGCCCATTACACATATCAACGTATGAATATTGTTTTTCTGCGTCATGTCTTTAATCCTTTAAATATTTTTGGAGTATTGCTTATCGACCCTTTAAAATACCTCTTTCTTAAACCACTCTATTATACTCGACTACAATAACCGGAAAGGTTATATTTATCGGATTAAGTTTTTATTCTCCGGACAAAAACTCATACGACAATTGTAGAAACCGCCCTCTTCACTGTATGAATAATCCCCTTTGTGTCGCTTATAATCGCCGCAAACACTTATAGAATGGAAGTATGTATTTTTAGTTGTTGGAGAGGTGTGTTAATCACTACGTACGTACTCATATGGATCGTGGGGGTTCTGCGTAAATAAAAAAATAAATTTCAGTGTAACTACTGTTTAAGTATTGGAAGGGGCGTTATATAAAAAACTAACTTCCCATTAATTGAAAAGCTTACAATCTGGTCAGCTATGAAGTTTCCCAGATAAATTATCGCAAAAAATTATTACACGACGTGAAAAAGTGAAACTGAAACCAAAAGCCGATTAAATTTATTATATTTTTTGTGATATTAGAAACGTGGTCAGTTTACAAAAATGAATGTTTGAGCCTGTTAAAAACTATTTAAGACCATTGTGTTGTCTACAATCGTCGCAAATACTTATAGGATTGCAGTATATATTTTTAATTGCCGCAGAGGTTTTTTTAATTATATAGGTCGTGGGTGTTCTGTGTAAATGAAAAATAAATTATTAAATGCTTGAGACTATTATGAAGCATCTAAGTCCATTGTGTCGTGTACAATCGTTGCAAAGATTTATAGAATTAGGTATGTGTTTTTAGTTGGCGAAGATATGTGTTAATCACTACAATTACTAAATACAATTTAGTGTAACTACTGTTTAAGAATTAGCAGGACGTGAAAGAGTTAAACAAAAACCAGATGCCAATCAATTTAAATACATTATTTTTGATATTAGAAATGTGGTCAGCTTAAAAAAATGAAACACTACATGTCCTCATGTGGATCGTAAGAGTTTTGTGCCAATAAAAAATATATTTTAGTGTAACTACTGTTTAAGTATTCACAGGAGAGTTATGTAGAATACGAATTTCCCACTAAATGAGGAACTTAAATTTTAGCCAGCTATAAAGATTTCCAGATGCCCATCAATTTCAATATAATATATTTTTTTGATATTAGGTCAGCTATATTAGATCAGCACACTTATAGCATGGCTGTATATATTTTTAGTCGTTGGAGAGGTAAGTTAGTCACTACATACGGATTCAAATGGGACCTGAGGTTTCCTCGAAAATAAATAATAAATATTTTTTTAAGATCTGGCATGAGCGTTATTTCCAATTCATGGAAAAGCTTGAAACTTTTTCAGCTATGAGAATACAATTACGGCAAACCCGTATAGAATGGAAGTATGTATTTTTAGTTGTCGAATAAGCGTGTTAATAACAATAGCCTAAATAGAAAAAATCATTTTAGTATAACTACTCTTTAAGTATTGGCAAGGGCGATACATAGAAAGCTAGTTTCCTATTAATTGAAACAAAAGGTAACAAAAATTGGTTAGCTATGAAAATTCCCAGAGGAATTAGTTTTGTTAGATCGCTTCATAATGGGTAATTACTAGTTATGTTATTTGACAAGTGAAATGATTCAGTCCAGTAAGTTAAATATTTCATACTTGGCTTCTTATAAAAAAATGGTAATATTTAGTCATATCCCTAAATAGTAAAATGACAAAAATTTGCATAATATATTAGGTGATATATATCATATACAACATCTATGGCATAAAAGCTGACTAAAATGTCATGTAAACATGTCGAAAATTGCTTCATTAGGGGGCTACAGCGCCTTGAATGATTCCCGCAGCAATTATTTCGCCTTCGGAAAATAATGTAACACAAACCAGATCAACTTTAATACATTATTAATATTAATACACATAATACATCGCAAACACTTATAGAATGGTAGCATATATTTTTAGTAGTTAGAAAGGTAAGTTAATCACTACATACGTACTCATATTGGTCGTGAGGGTTTTGTGAGAATAAAAAATAAAATTTTTGAAGATTTGGCAGGGTCCCTATCTAGAAAACTAATTTCCTATTAAGTGAAAGGGTTAAAATTTGATCAGCTATGAGAATTCCTAGAGAGATTATCATGACTTTACAAAATTAATACTACAAAACGAGTCAAACAGAAAACGAATGCCAATTTAAATACATTATCTTTGATTCCCAGTTCGAATTTACCTGCTATCGGTATCGGAAGTGCGACCTTGATTGCGGATGAGGCGATAAGTGTGTTCCGGAGCTCCGTATTTGTGCAGTGTTAAACCAAATTTGGATTATTAATTTATAATTGAAAAGGATCTACATTACTGTGAGTTGTATCTTTTCTGATTTAAATTTCACGCTCCCCTCATGTGTGAAACATGACAGGGGGCAACTACGGTGAAGGGGGAGGTAAACCCTCTGGTAGACAGAACATTAAAGTGGTGGATCTAACTTATAACGAAAATTATATCGAAGTATCTCCTAATCATATCATAAATAGTAGTCAAATAAATTTATCGTCGTCTAATAACCCGGACAAACATCTCGGATATTGTTAATAGAATTGACTTAAGCAATAGATACAGATGTGACAGTATTGGTCCTTTCTCAGTATTTATCGAACATAAATATCTTAATTTTGGCAAGCTTCATCCACTTAAAGTTAGTGAAAAACTTTTAGATCTAGGTGGAGATGAAAAATACATCGATTATCTCAACACGGTAGTGCGTAACAGAGTAAAAATTTTTTGTAAATCAGCCGAAGGGGCAAATAAAATTGTAGTAAATAAAATTTTTGATGAAAACAATCTAATTGCATATGACCCAAAAAAAAGGGGCTTGTACGCGGAGTAGATACGAGTTTTTCGGAAGAAGATCTATTTCAAATTACAGATTCACCAATACCTATTAAATCGGTTAAAAGGCGATACAAGATAATATCTGATAAGGATGGCAAGTCAATAAAAGTGCCACGACAACAAATTATAATCACTTTTGATAAATTAGAACTTCCTCAGTATATTCATATTTATAGACTACGACATGAAGTTGCCATTTGGTATTCCCCTGTGACACAATGCTTTAATTGCTTGAAGTTTGGTCATACAGCTAAACAATGTAAAGGCAAAAAGCGTTGCCCTAATGGTTCTATGCCTTTAAATGAGGACAATTCCTGTGTTAATTGTGATATATCTTGTATCCATTGTCAATCGAATACCCATATTTCTACTAGTAAAAAATGCCCAAGGTGTAATAGCCAAAAAATAAACATAAAAGAAGCAATGGCAAACCTAAATTTATCTTTCAAGGAGCCTGAAAAAGTCGTTAATCTACCTACTTATGCAAGTTTAGTCAGTAAAAATAAGTTTATGCCTCTACTTTCTGATAACTCACAGTTCTTAGCCTTATCAACGAGAAATATTCACTATCAGAATAATACGCATTGTAACCCTTAACACAACTCAAAAGAAACAACATTGATATTCTATTCTCAACTCAACCATAATGATAAAAATAAAAAACGAAAGGTTGCAGACAGAAGCCCAAATTATGAAACACAGCGTAGTGAATTTGAGTGGTCCTATACAGGGTTGCCATGGATTGAAGCTCATGAAACTATTAACAAAGACACTATACAAGCTTTTAAAAATAAAATTCAGGACGACCTAAAAAATAATGTCCTTTATAACCTCAGTTCTGGGGAAGACTTTAATAAGGGTATAATAATGAATAATATTGGTAATATTATTGATATAACGCTACAAAACATTTTTCAAAAACAAAACAACAATTAACAGTAATACATTGGAACGCTAGGTCCGCTTATTCCAATCACAATCTTTTAAAAAATCTTGCTTCTGATTTTTGGTGTTATTCTTATAAGTAAGACTTGGTATAAACTAAACTATAACATAATTTTAACAGGGTATAACATTATACGTAAAGATAGAGTTAACGGTAAGGGAGGTATGGCTATATTTATTAAAAAACCTATTCCTTTCACATCTTTGAATTTCAGGAATTTAAATAACAATAGAATTGAAATTTGTGGTGTCAATATATGCTAAAATAATAAGTCTGTTTCTTTAGTATCGATTTACAGGCCTCCCAATGTACAGCTTAATATTCAAGATTATGAACATATTTTTTTATAGGTGAATGATTATTGCATAATCGCAGGTGATTTTAATGCACATCATTCCTTATGGGGATGCGCTTAAGATGATTTGGCAGACGTCACACTAATAAATGCATTAGAAAATTTTCAAAATCCAATCATTCGAAATGAAGGTCACCCTACTCGTATTAACAGATATAACAATAACGGATCTGCAATAGATTTAACAATCTTGTCGTCAAATCTGCATTCTAGTTTGACTTGGGAAGTGTTACAGGCTACAGATACTTGTGGATCAGATCATTTCCTTGTTCAAATAATACTGAACAAAACTACAGAAAATTCCTTTGACACACACGATTTACCTGGATGAATCTTGATAAATGCCAATTGGAACGATTACACATATAAAATCGAAGAAAGGGTTAAATCTCTAATTGAAATTCCGGAAGAATCAAATCACATTATTCAACTTGTTTGCAAAATTATTAGCGATACCGCAAATAATTTGTTTAAAAAACGAAAAATCAGTAACACTAAATATTGTACACCCTGGTCGAATAACGAGTGCCAGTCAATGTCAAATCGCCGAAAAGAAGCCTTTAAAGAATTTCGCAATAGAAAAAATAAGCAAAACTTTTTAGAGTATAAGAATTTAGTAGCTAAACGTAAATTGATATTTCAAAATAAAGCCAAACTAAGCTATATTCAAATAGTTTGAATTGTAATAGTTCCTCTCCTATTTCAAACGAATTATCAAACACGCTTACGAATCACTTTTTATTTAAAACTATTTCAATCCCTGAACTAGAAAATAATATTAATAAGTCAAAAGATACCAGTCCAGGCCCTGATGGGGTTACATATAGCATGTTAGAACACTTGCCAATATCTGCCAAAGAGTTGTTTTGGCTAGCCTTTAACAATGCTATTGCTAAGGGACACGATTTAGAAATAATTAAACATTCCCTGATTGTTCCTATTAACAAACCTGGAAAACCAACAAATTCAGGCCTATATCCTTGTCGTCATGTGTGCTGAAAACCTTTGAAAGAATTCTTAAGCAGCGTTTAGAATAGTGGTGTGACACGCAGAGTATCATCGGACTTTCAATTTGGTTTTAAAAAAATGAAAGGTGTTACTGATTGTTTGGCTCATTTAACAACTGACATTCAAAATACGTATTCAAAAAAATGACTACTTATCTGCCTTATTTTTAGACATTACAAGCGCCTATGTGTTGACCATCCTCATAAAAAACTAATCCAACTTAATTTGCCAGAGCCCTTCGTGTATAATTTAGTTAGGCTTTTCAATAATCGTAAGGTATCTATTAGGATAGGCCACAGGCTCAGTACTGAGTCCTCTTCTTTTTAACTTGTACACGACAGACTTTCACAAATTAGGCCTAGAATCAACTGTACTTCAATTTGCGGAGGATTTTTGTATATACAGTAGTAAAAAAAAATTAAGACTGTATAATACACCTCAACCATATTATGTCTTTATGTAATTACTATTTCCCTGACAATAATTTTACAATTTCTAGTCCGAAGTCTGCAGTGGTTATGTTCTCAAGAAATAGAATTGCTAAAGGCAATAGTATTAGACTTAACGGGTCGATGTGCCGTGGGTTCAGTCTTTTAAGTATTTGGGGGTAATCTTAGATCAAAAATTGTCATGGAATGAACACATCAATTATGTTACTGAGAAGGCAGAGACAAGTTTGAATATAGTTAGAGCAGTGGTATCTAGATCATGGTGATCTGATCAGAAGACATCTCTTGACATGTTTTATAAAACCTTTATTAGATCGGTACTTGATAATGGCTCGATATTCTACAGCTTTGCGACTAAATCGCGACTCAAAAAAGTTAACTGTGTGCAGTTTAAAGTACTTAGACTTGTGTTGGGAGCATTACGCTCTTCACCGGTTCAGGTACTCTTAGCAGAGTGTGATGAGCCACCTTTGTGTATTCGTCGAAAGGTTCTGGCTGAAAAATGTATGATAAAAAATATGAGATTGCGAGATAATGCTTTTATTGATAAAATTAGTCAGTTGAGTGTCGCAAACTTAACTCTACCCTTTTGGATTAATAAAAATAACCCACCATTAGCTGATGCATTTACCTCAACTGCAGCACATAACGATATTCTCATAAAAACAATATTCATTGTCTGTTCGAAGCACCGTGGGATATAACTCACTTGAAGCTGGAGGTTCTCATGTCTAAATATACGGATATTACATCTTTTATTATAAACATGCTGAAAAGTTTCTTAAGTAAATACCAAAATCACTATAAAATGTATACAGATGGTTCAAAAAGTCAACTTGGTGTGGGTTGTGCCTGGTAATAAATAAACGTGGTCAGCCGAAGCCCCTGATACCCTCAAAGCATTGGAATATATCCATATTAACAAAAATATGACAAATGTTGTCTTATTGTCAGATTCTCAATCAGTCTTGTTGTCAAAAACAATCAAAACTATAAACATCCTATAATTACAGAGATACTCCATCACATTTCCAAACTATATTCCATCCAAGTAAAGATTGTTTTTCTTTGGGTCAAGGGTCATACTGGGATAGCCGGTAACGAACAAGTAGACAAAGCTGCAAAGGAGGCTTACAATTCTGAAACAAATATAGGAAGTATTCTCTATTCAGATCTTCTCGCTTACATAAAAATCACTTTTGAATTGGAAACAAGAATATAAGCAATACGCCCAAAATGCAGGAAATGTATATACAACGTTATACCCAGAACTTAATCAGAATCCCTTAATTTACAAAATGTGTTTTCCTAGGCATTCATCTGTTTCTTATTTTCGATTTTTGGTTCGACATGCAAATGTCAATAGCCACTTTTTCAAAATGAACTTCACTAACAGCTTATCTTGCACATGCGACAATTGGACCAATGACGATCTCAACTACCGTCTGTTTAATTGCAACAATAATGTACTTGCCGTGTCGTACCTTGTTTCTGAACTGGGTAAATTAAATTTACTCCCCATGTCTCATTTCATTTAATGAAAAATGTTATTTCGGATGGGAAATTGGAAACAATTTTTTTAGAGTATTTAAAAAAGTGCAGCGTAAGAATTTAATAAATGTTTACAAGTTTATACATTAACAGGTTAGATAGCTTTGTATCTTTTGTTTTTCTCCTATTGTAACCTTTCAACCTAATTATCCGGACTTACCTGTGTCTATAACTACATAATAAAAAGTCCTGAATTGGCCCCAGGGCGAGAAGTTTGTGACCTTGTGTAAAATTTCCTTTATCCGTTTTTATTTTGCTCTCGTTAAGTTAGGTTAGGATTTGGTTCCTCCTACAACTGCATTTTTACTATAAACCTCTAATATGAAAATTCGTTGCTAAATGGGCTCCGCTCAAGGCCAAAAAAATCTTTGATTTCAAAAACGTTGTTTACCTTTGTTCGGTATCTTCATAATTGTAATTACTGGTGATGTTTGAAAAATAATATGATTCAGTTCAGTAAGTTCAATATGCCATACTTAGTTTTTAGTAATAAATGGTAATACATGATGGACATATTCTTAAATAGTAGAATGACACTGCATAATATATTATTAGGTAGTAGATAATATTTATAACACTCGAAAAAATTACGTTAATTGTTAGCAAACGAAGAATGGTGTACATTTTTAGTTACAGAGAATAACAAATTTTAATTACTTTTATGTATATATTAAAGTAATCTGTACTTACTCAGTACTCACATTATAATAACCCCAATCACTCAATACCTTTTAATCTAATTACTGTTTAAGTATAGGCGCAGAAGCTTTAGATAAAAAAATAATTTTCCATTAATTGAAAAGCATAATTTTGGTCAATTATGAAAATTCCGAGAAGAATTATTACGACTTCGGAAAATTAATACAGGGTGTGAAAGTCAAACGGTGCCGATGAATTTCAATACATTATTTTTGAAATCAGAAACACGGTCACCTTATGAAAAAGAATGTTTGAGTCTGTTAAAACAGATTTAAGACCATTATGTCGCTTGCTATTGTCGCAAGCACTTATGAAATGGAATGATGTATTTTTAGTTGTTGGAGAGGCGTGTTAATCAGTTTATACTTAACCATATCGATGGGTGTTTTGCCGAAACATCGTGAGCTCCACAATTGCTGAAAACAGGGTTGTTTAACCAAATATTTCTATCTTCCAAATTCGATTGCTTTTTATGCTAATTTTATCGTTAGTGGTCAGAAATATTTTTTTATTATTGAAAACGACAGTTTATTGATCATAAGAGCCAATGGGTTATCGACAGATAATCGTAAATGCCGTCACTTACGATATTCTTTCTGATCATTAAAATAATTTTTTACTCTCTATAGGGCTAAAATAAAAATGCCGATGTGTCCTTAAACGGATACTTTTCTAGATACAGGTCGGTGAGAAATAAAATTTAATTAATGAAATAAAACATATTCGAAGATAGCGTTTATAATATAAATATTTTAATACCTATAATTGTCAATGGCAAACTCATTTAGTATCAAAAACGTCATTCACTTCACGTCAAAACTTTTTATATCAAGAAATTTAATTTTACTATTTTTTCACATTGTCTGACATCTAAGAATAGTATATATATATATATATATATATATATATATATATATATATATATATATATATATATATATATATAGTCGCAACTGACTAGTTAAGAAGAAAAATGAAAACCTTAGGTTAGTGGGGATACAGTTTATGTATATAAAAGGTAAAGGTGTGGATCTATTTGTCCCTTCCTCAGAACTTTTCTACAAATAATTAAAAAAAAAGAAACAAGTTAGAAACTAATTAATAAGTATAATACGTTTGAACCGACCAATGTGGGTTTGCTATTAAAATAAAAACATACTCTGAAGAAGACACACTCATTTATTTGCATCAAATCGTCATTCTGTTTTTTAAAATTTTAAAAGTTGAAAGATTTATAGCGAAAAATGAATTTAAAAACATGTCCATCCTGGGACTTCATTTTGTTAACTAGCAGACACGTTTGTATTTAAAATTCCTCTAAAAAACGTGTTTACTAGTCAACAAAATGAAGTCCCAAGATTGACATGTTTTTAAAAGTTTTTAAATTCATTTTTCGCTATCAATCTTTCAACTTTTAAAATTTTTAAATAAACAGAATGATGATTTGGTGCAACTAAATGTGTTTCTTCTTCAGACTATGTTTTTGTTTTAATAGCAAACCCACATTGGTGAGTTCAAACGTATTATTCCTATTAGTTAGTTTCTTCTAACTAGTTTCTTTCTTTTTTATTATTTGTAGAAAAGTCTTAACAAAACAATAAAGGGTTCCACACCTTTATTTGGCCTTTTATGTATATAAACTGTATCCCCACTAACTTAAGGTATATATATATATATATATATATATATATATATATATATATATATATATATATATATATATATATATATATATATATATATATATATATATATATATATATATATATATATATATATATATATAGTCGTTCTCAAACCATCCCAATATGCAGACCTCTACAGACCTACTTGAAATAATCATAATCGACGAGTATAAAAATTTCAGCACTACTTGCTTTTATAACAAAAAATTATATAACCAAAGAGGGGTAGAAAAAATAAACTTGAAAAAATACCGTTAAAATGCAATCGCTTCCAAGCACCGGTAAATATCCGATTTCCCAGCCAGCTGTATCAAAATTAACAGGTTTTACCGAAGTACTCAATCCCAGCAGTGTTGCCTAAATGCATTCCCATTACTTCCGCGGCGTTTTTGTCATTTAACGCGATTCCCGCGTTTCCCGCGTTTTTCAACAGGTTTTCATTTGCAAGCAAGCAAGTGGTAGAATAGTTTTTATGAAGTAGTGAACTAAGAAGTGAGAGTGAAAATGTTAAGCCGAACCCAAAAATTTTGGAGTTAGTGAAAATGGAGCAACTTGAGTTGGTCATTTTTCTCGTCACCTCTTCCGACATCATTCGGAAAACGAAACAGTAAAAAAATTTCACAAATGGCAGTTAAAAGCAATGAAAGGCGACATGCAATAATCCAATTAAGAAGAAAGGGAAATTGTGTACTGCAACAGGAAAAAAAAATATTTAAACCCGTTCGTAAACCACCGACATTTTTAATGTTCATAGTTAATTAGACAAAATAAGAACAAAGTTTAATATTTATTAAAATAATTTTTTTTTGGGTTATAATCAAAAACAGCGAGGCAAGTTTTTTATTAATCATGTTTTTATATTCAAACAGTATCATAGATACATGCAAATTTCTATTTTCTATTCGCATTCAACCATAACGATTTGCTAAAAAAAATAAACAAATGACAAATAACCAGTAAGAACATTAGCAAGGACTTTGTTATTTTAATGCAACACCATTTATAATACTATTTCAATAAATAGATATCTTTTCCTGATTATAAAAATACCCGGTTTGATATTTTTATCCTTAAAGGCATAGGTAAAATGTTCGAAAGTGAGTGGAAGTAAATAGTCATTATAAAAGAATACATTACCACGTACAATAGTGTTTTTTTCTTGCTGTTTTAACATAGGGGTATTAAACTTGGTACTTCTCTAATCAGCACGAATATGTCCATTTATTAATATACTAATCCATAGGGTGTTCTATTTAAAATAGCAGTCAATGATTTTTTTTACTTTTCAATAATTGCCATTTGTTTATGATTTTCAGCAAATCCTGATTGTTCAGAGAAAACCATTAAACTTTATATACAATATGTTTTGTTATCTCTAGAAATTAATCTTGAGACCCGATTCAAAATATAATTACCACCTTGTACTTAACCTATAACATTACAACAATAAATGGGATAATTTATGGCATAAGGCTAAAAATAAGGTCGCAAATCATCAATACCACAATATGTGTCCAAAGATGTATGCAACAAAGGGAAAACTTTTTTGTTATTTAATTCTTAGAAAATTTTATTTTTGTATACATGTTAGTGCTTGAAGATCATATAGTTTTGACAATATTAAATTGAACGTCAGATATAAAGGGTGTAAAAAAATGAAAAATAGCATTTTTGTGATGGCAGTTTTGAAGGCCATAAAAATGAAAAATAAAAGGCAAGTAGAGCTGTTTCATATTACTTACATTTATTGACATATTTCATTAAAAAAATCATACATTTGTTTTTGTTTCATTTTTAATTATGTCTTTACCTATAACTAATATGAAAACAAATTACTCAACTTTTAATTGTCATTTCTTGGACGTTTAAAACTTCATTTACAGAAATTATATGTACTGAGAATTTTAGCATTTGAAATCCACTTTTTTGTGTATTTAAACACCTTGTGTATAACAGCAGTTAATACTGTCAAAACTATTACAAATTACTAATACAAGTTTCCCATTTGTTGAATATTTCTTTGGACACATTGTATGATCTGAATCACTCTGTCGAATGAATAGATTGTGTAGCGGATTTAGGACAGAAATTCTTCAAGGCTAAAAAAGAAATATCATTTTTGGTTTCTTTTTGAATAAAAATCAATGTATGGCCAAATTAATTAATTAATTAATCAATAGATCTCAATTTAAAATAGACAAAATACCATAATTACTAAATACTTTTTCTTCATATTTCTATATTTAGCCTTTTTTTTATTTGCAATTGAAAAAATAGAGACAGCTCAATTATATATTAAAAATATAGAGAAAAATGTATTTACTGGTAGCACTTGCTTTTTTTGTAATTGAGTAAAAATAATTAATACATGTGTCCATAACGTATCTATAAAACAATGCATCTTTTTCTTTAATAAAAAACCAAATTCTGAATATACAGTCAAAATATCGGCTAATTTTTATTTTTGTCCTAATCCTGCAACATCATCTAGGATTGACCCATATAAAATACAAAGGAAAATTCGTATGATATAAAATAAGCCTTCTAACATATTTAGTGTATAGCACCCGCCAAAACAAGAGAAAAATTTCTTATAAATCTGGGTCCAAAAAGTATCTGTATCCAGATACAGGATATTATAAACGTTATTCGAAAATAAAGCGATTTGGCACATATTCATATAAAACTTTTCTTATAGGGCAGTACAATATGCTAAATATTTTAAAATAGCTTATTTTGTGTCATCCTGTTTTCCCTATGTATTGTTTATGAAATTTGATCATGTATATTAAAAAATAGTTACAGGATTGAGTTCTCATAAGCATTTTGCGGAGTGGTTTAAAAGGACGTTAAATTTCATATTACCCTATATATATTTTATTATTTCAAAAATTACTTTGATTTCATATTTGCATTAATATGTTGACAGTAAAATGAACCACTCACATTTGTAATATTTTAAGTAAATAAAAACAGTTTTGGTGTAAACCGCTTTTTAACGTAACTAGTTCCTGGTTTTGTATATAATAAAATGTTTTTTTAATCAGAAACCTGTGTTTTAAATATCCAATAAAAGACTGATTTTAGTAAAGTTGTGTTTTCTTAAGTTTGTTTTCTTAAAGTCAGAAAATAACTAGTTTAAGGATTGCTCTTATGTAATTTCAAACATTGTTAAACCTATAGACAAATATATAAGTGATACATCTTTTTAATTTAATTTAAGTCCTAATCAGATGAATTGAACATTAAACAAAATTTTCTCTTTAAAAGCAACTGAGAAAACAGTATTATCAAAATATCATTTAGTTAAAATATACTGTAAAAAAAAACAATTTTACCTTTTAAAATATGATTTTTTTTTGAAGGATATTGGAAAGTCATTGCATTTTTTGGTATTCAAAAGAAGGTCGTAAGAGTCTTGATAAGAGTGAGCTAGAAAGAGAACTGCAGGCCTATATTTAAACAACAAAAAATACTAACAATGCCATATGTATGCATATTAGAAAATCTCATATATGAAAAAAATAAAATTGATAACTTCAAAGTGTACAGTAATGTCCACAGCCATGATACCAGAAATAAATATAACATAGTACCCACATATTGCCGGCTAAAAAGGTGTCAGAATGATCCGGACTATTTGGCTATAAAATTTTTAATGCCCTTCCGGCTGTTTTGAGAGGGCAACAAAAAAAAACATTCAAAATTACCATTAAGATTTTATTTAAAATGCATTTTATAATTTTGAAGATTTTATTAACTTTAGGTTTATTTAGTTGTAATTATGAGAACCAGGTAAGATATTCAAAAATGGCGTTAGGGAGATTTTAATTTAAAATACATTTTATGGTTTTAAAGATTTTATTACCTATAATTTTTTTAAGTTGTAACTTACATTTGCATTTTGTAATTTATATTTGCATTTTGTTGACGTGTTTACGTATAATCGTGTAAAATATCAAGTTTGTAAGCCATACTTAGACTAATGTGGATTTGTCCTTGAAGATTTTTAAATGCATCTACAAAATTTTAAAGAATGAAATAAAATCGACCTATATGAGCTCTTTTTTTAAGTAAACAGGCAAGCTCTGCCTGAAATATAAAATATTTAGTTATTAGTCTTCATTTGTTATAATAATGTCCTTTTTTTAATAAACAAAAATAGTCAAATCAAGTAAAAAAACAGACAGTGGTTAAATTAGCTTTTAACAGATGTTTTTATGCCACCATGTATAAGAGAAACAAAATGAAATTAAACGGTTCTGAAACTTTTTAAAAATACAAAGCATGTTAATACTTTTAGAGCACTCTGTAAAATGTAAAAGTCAATACAAGCAAAAAGCCTTTGAGGAAAGCAAAAAGTGATGTGTTTCAGGGTTCATTTAAAAACCTAATTGTTTTTAAATTCCACTTCCAAAAAACTGAAATTGACCCAAAGTTTCTAGAAATATTTAATCTCCTTTGAGATATTTTTAAAATATCAAGAGTTTCCTATCTTTTTATATTACCCTGTAAAATCTCGAAAGATTAATAATTATCAAAAAAAAGAAATAAATTTAACGTGTCCGATATATATATATATATATATATATATATATATATATATATATATATATATAAACTGTTTGAATAAAGAAGGCTATTATTTTCTTTAATATCTGATATGCACAAAATAGTGGCATATATAGAAATTGCTTCGGGTTTTTTTTGGCTTTCCCGAAAAAAATGTAAGTGAAATTATTAGATTTACATTAAAATTATCAGAGATGCAACTAATCTATTTGGCAAGGAGAAGTTAAAGAATTTCAACTAAAATAAAATAATAAGGCTTTACTATACAACTTTCATTTCATTTTAGCATAAGTAAAACTGGTTCTGGGGACGTTTTACCTCCAAGCCTCCCCCCTAAATATGTGACTTCCACAAAATATGGTATGTGTAGTAGGCGACAAATACATAACTTTTCACAAAGAGTGCATATAAAATATCGTATATTGCAATTATTATGAAAATGTACGATTCTACTACAAATAATTCATTTTATTTTAACTGTTAGTTAAGTATTGACAAAACGTTACATAGAAAAGTAACTTTCCCTTAATTTAGAAGCTCAAAATTTGGTCAACTATGAAGATTTCCAAAAGAATTATCACGACTTTGGAAAATTAATACAGGATGTGAACTAGTCAAATGGCAACCAGATCGTCGGTCAATTTTAATACATTACCTCTGATGATAGAAACATGGTCAGCTTGCCAAAAATGAATGATTGAGTCTATTAAAACAGATCTGACACCGTCGTGTCACTTATAGCACAGCTTATAAAATGAAAGTATTTAGTTTTATGTGTTGGAGAGAAAAATTGATCACTACGTACGTACTCATACAGATCGTTGGCTTCTGCGTAAATAAAAAAATACATTTTAGTGTAATTACTGTTTAAGTATTGACAAGGAAGTTAATATTATGTAAAAAACAATTTGCCAATAATTAAGAAGTTCAAAATTTGGTCAGCTGTGACGATTCCCAGAGGGATGATCACGATGTCGAAAAAGTATATGCACCGAATGTGAATAAGAATCAGATGCCAATCAATTTCCAAAAATAAATCCTTAAGCCTGTTCAAACAGGTTTAACGCCTTTCTGTCCCTTATAATCTCGCAACCAGTTATAAGAATAAATATGTATTTTTGTTGTTGGAAATGTGTGTAAATCGCTGCATACCTGCTCATATGGTTCTGTGCAAATAAAAATATTTTTTAAGTGTATATATATTATAAACACTTAAATATATATTTTTAAGTGTAACTACAGTTTAAGTATTGCAGAGGCTTTACAAAGAAAACAAATATTATATTATTCTATAAATTGAAAAGTCAAACAGAAAACTGGTGACCATCAATTTCAATAAAGTATTTTTGATACTCATGAAGAACGTAGTCAGCCTTCAAAAAGAATTTTCGGAGATATTAGAGCAGATTGAACACATTTTCTCCACACAATGATTTAATTAAAACAATTGAAAAATAAAATACTTAAACCAAGCCAATTTTTTTTAGTGTTGCAGTAAATAGAAAATATCAATGCCGGTCGCTCGGCGTCAAAAGTTTATTAAATGTAATTGGAAGTAAAGTTTACTACTACTATAATTAAAAAAGCAAGAACCTTGCTGAACTCTCTACAATTGATAGGACGAGGAGATATGAAGTCGTAAAGAAGAGGCCAAAATCGTTTGTTTCATGTATGTATTACATTTAACCTATACATTTTAGTGTACTCTAAATGCGCCAATTTTTTAATTTTGAATATTTTTCATTCCAAAGTTAATATTAGATAGCAATTTCTATATAATTCTATTTTTGTGTGGGGAAACACCATAAGAAATACAAAGATTGTTACAATTTTTATTTTATTAAGTAATTGAAGTCTCCTCAGTGTAAAAAATACTTATTCATTTATATCCACGGATAATTTTTTTTTTTTTAAAATCTCTAAACCGTCATCCTCTTCATCGTGCATATAGGTAATATTCTCGATATTTTCCCAACTTTTGCCCTGGCATTCGAGATGAAGAATTAAACAACTAGCGCCCGCTTCTCGACAGCCATATTGCCTTTTGCATCCCATCTTGCACTTACACGAATTGAAGTTAAGTAATTCCACGGGTGCTATCGGACAAGTTGTTGTAATAGGAGTCAGTGCTTTTCAAATTAACTTGCAACCGGAGTTTAGTGAATCCAGCTGTCGATCATACCAATATTGGCGTTTATAAAATGATCGTTGTCTATGGTGGTAAGCATCATTGGTAGTAAACTTGTCAAATTGAATGAATTTGAATAATTGCGGATTTTTAAATCAAGCATAGCAAAGCTGTGAGACATCTTAACATCTTATTAAGTCCTCGATGAGTATCATATACCAATGCAATAAATATATATGTTGGTTTATTAATAGCTGAGGAATTGTAATATTTATTTTCAAGAACGCTCGTCTCCAGGAGAGTATCATTGAGGACTTGACTATTTTTTTCTTGTCCTTCCGGAAAAACGCTGAGGTAGTATCACAGCCACTCAATATATGTAGAAATCCGACGAATTGCCTTATTTGCTGATATGTAAAGCATCCCTATTATAAAAGAAGATAGTGGTGGCTCGCCAGGTGACGCGGTTGAAGCGCCGCTTTACCTACATTTTCCAATTAATTTACTTAAAAATAAAAACATTTTTAAAATATTAAGCATTTAATAATCTACATTGTTATTATAACAATATAGTATGTTTTATATAAATTCACATTATTGACTTAATTATACCATTATTCTCTATCAAGACTAGTGCGTTATACACTCAAAAAATATTAATGACTTAAAAACGTAGCGCGCTGAACATCAGCAGTAACAAATTCCGCATCAGACTCACACCGCACGACGGCTTTCGCGCTTAGATTTGTTTATGGCAGTTGCTATGGCAACGCAATGGTGAATATCCGTAAGCCAAAGAGAGGGGAGCGGCATAAAACAATTGCTGCAGGCTGGAGGCGCTTCTTCACTTTTTATAGAATTAATGTAATGTAAATTAGTGCGTTCGGATCATCGGAGCTACATAATTGTTTTTAAGAGCTAAAAATATACTTAAAATCTTATAAATTCATATTATTTCCCCTTAGTATTAAAAACGCTCCGAAGCTATGGATAATTAACCTCATAAAAAGGTTAAAAAAATGGCCATTTTGGGCGTGGCATCTCGAAATTCGTCTGCGGCGCTATGCACTTAAATCCACGAGGCGCCACTGGAAAAAGAATGCATGACGAATTACTTCGATTGCTGATGGGCAGATCCCTTTTTCACGACTTAATATCTTTGGTCCTATTAAGCGTAGAGGGTTCAGCAAGCTCAATTTTTTTTCGCTGTAAGGTCTACTTTCAATAATAATTTATACGTTTTTCTTGCCTGAGATATCGAGAATGGATGTACAAGCAATTTATAAATTATAACGATTTTCACGCGATTTTTTCAAATTTTCGACAACTTCGACGATTTCTACGTTCAGTCATTTTTTTTTTGCTATTAAGTAGAGAAAAGTACTCTATAACTATGACCGAAAATGTTTACAAAGCTCGGGAGATACAGTGCGAAAAAAGAAAAATTGTAGATTAGTAGCTTATTTTAAGTATTCTCCCCCTCTGAATTCGTCAGTTTATTTTTAGATTCTCTTAATTCTAATAATTTAATGAATCCGTTAATTTACAAATCTCTCTGTTTCTAATTGTGTAAAATGTCTCTGAGAATTGGTCTAATAGAGCAAAATTAAACAATAACTCACAGGTTCTTCAAGTCGCTTGTATCCTCTTTAAGTATATATACAGACCCCTCAAATATATTGTAATTAAAATTGAGTTAATCTATATATGTACTTAATTATTTATATAAAGGTGAAGTATGTATTGTGTCTTAAACTTCTGCTTTTACTAGAGTAGGGTATTGCCATGAACCAAAACAAGGTAATTTAATCCTGGAAACAATAAAAAAATACCTAAATTCTGCTATAATTAGATATAGACGTATTACTGGTGTTAGATAGGAATATAAAAGACCATTTTAAATCTAAATATAAGTATAGACATGACCTGGAAGTACGGCACTGGAGCGAATAAAGCACAGTATCGCGCACAGAGAGCAAATAACACAATTATTATTATTATGGCGAAGGGATTTAAAAGGGAGCGGGCGCCTTATAAATGCCAACCCTTTTACAATGAACTACAGTTAGGAAGTGCTAATCGGATAATTAGAGCTAATTAGCCCAGACGGTGGCAATCCAGTCATACAAATTCGATGGAGGCTGTCAGAAAAAAGAATCTAACAGAAAAAGCCTTGTTTTTTTTGTTTGATTGTTGTGTTTAAAAAACAAATCTTTTGTTTTGGCAACGCTGAGGAGTTTTTACACTTTGGCTTATGTATATTTAAAATGTATTTGAAAAAGGAAGATAATCAAGAAGGTAAATAGCGGAGGTCAGTTCTAAAGACTTTAAATTTTAAAATTAAATTATCTACTTCTGAGTTTTTACAATTATTAATAATACATTTACATAAAGAAATACAAATGTCCATGTCCAATGTGACAATATAAAATTATTTTTCCTCTCGCATTCTTTCACATAAAAAATCTGCACTAAGGGTTCCGCTGTACAAGTCGGCGCCTACAGCAAGAAGCATTTCGGTACAAACTGTAATTTGACCACGTGTTTTGCATGTGACTGCATTTATGGTTTCAGTGTCGTTCAAGAGCTTCCGTGACTAGATAAGTAAGCATTGGTACCGGTACCGCAGGGTATAGCAATAATTAAGCTTTTTGGCTGGTATTGTTGGCTAACGCATTAGGTTGTCTTATTGAATTACGAAACTCTTTTTGTCTTTATTACATTATTTTCACAACATTTCGAATGGCAACTATCTCCAATCATTTTCAAGTGCCTAATTTTTTGCTAACTTTTTTTTCTCGGGGCCTTCTTCGGCAAATTATGTTAGCCTGAGGCTATTACATCATTTCTTTCATCGAGATAATTGTCAACTTGGGATTATTGGTAGAATATCAAAGGAAGGGAGGGGGGATCTCAGGTGGGGCGGATAACTAGGTTCTTGGTAATTAACAGTCTTTAGGTAATTCGTACTTGTTTCTTTGTTCGGAGAAAATATGGGAGTTTTGAATAAACATTTGAGAGGTCTGCTCTGATGAAGTACTTGGTGTTTAGTTTGGTTATGAAATCGCCTAAGCTTTCCAGTTTAGTGTCTCTATGCAGAATAGAATTCCGGACGAATCCGTCGACATTCAAAATGATCCTGACTATTTTGTTTTGGAGAGTTTGCAATTTTTTTATTGATTAGAATGGTAAATGCTCCACGTAGGCGAAGCGTACGTGAGCATTGGCCTAATATATGATTTGTAAAATGTGATTTTTGTTCTGGTGAAGATTTTTTCTCTTCCTATGTGAAAGAGAATAGATTTGGGCTAGTACGCCCCTAGCTTTCTGTAAACAGTAATTAGTGTTAGCTGACCATATAATTAAAGATTATTCCCAAATATTTTATTTTGCTTGACCAGTTAATTTTTATGTTACTAATTTTTATTCTTTTATCGTTGTAGGCCTGCTTCTTTTAGAAACATAATCGGTTTTGTAGGGTTTAAGTTGTGTTTCCAAGACACCATCTATTTCTCGATGGAGTCGATGTGTCTCTGTAGTATGGAGGAGATTATGTTGTGGTTTTTATTAGAGGCTAATAAGGCTGTATAGTCCGCAAAAAGATATAATTTTGTTTGGTTGTTAGTGGGGATGTCTTCCATAAAAATATTAAATAAAAGGGGGAAAGTGGAGACCCCTGGGTACTGCGCCCTGATAGCTCTTGGGTTGGATGTGAAGCCGTCTATATGGACTACAAATTCTCTATTAGTTAGGAATGATTGTATAAACTCATACAATCATTCCATTGTATGAGTTTATTTAAATAATTTGAAATTCCTGATCTAATTAGTTTGATTATTAGGCCGTTATGCCACGTGTTGTCCAAGGCTTTCTTAATATCGAGGAAAACGGCGCCAGTATTTTTTTTCCTATTAAAAGCCATTGTTATGTCAGTGGTTAATCTCGTTGATTGATTAGTGCCTATGGCGCCTTTAAACCCGAATTTAAAGTCGGAGAGTATGAACTCGTTAGTACCTCCTCTTGTAACAGGTTATGAATTAATTTTTCTGTTATTTTCCCGAGTACTGATAAGAGGCTAATTGGGCGATAACTGTTAGTTAAATTTATATATATATATATATATATATATATATATATATATATATATATATATATATATATATATATATATATATATATATATATATATATATATATATATATATATATATATATATATATATATATATATATATATATATATATATATATATATATATATATATATATATATATATATATATATATATATATATATATATATATATATATATATATATATATATATATATATATATATATATATATATATATATATATATATATATATATATATATATATATATATTATATATATACAGGGTGCCTCCGATTAAGTCGGCACCATTGCTAACTTCCTTATTATTGGAGATATGAGGTCGGTTAAATTAGCAAACTAGTAGCATTTTTTCTGCTGATTAAGATAGTGAAATCAGAAAAACAATTGAACATCGCGTCTTCGAGTTATTCCAAAAAATGTATATTTTTTCAATGGAACACCCTGTATATTTTTCGACATAACGTTAGCAAATCGTCCTAAGAATAAAAAAGTTCATATGCACTAATCGCCTAAACCTAATAACAACAAAGTTATAACGATATTTTTACTCACAGTCAAGTTGGCCATGAAATTCCAAATAAAAACAATATTACTTAATTGGTTAGATTTAACTGTCACAGTAAATGAGCAAACACATCACCATCTTGTTCTATGCATTTTCGGACACATTTTAGCACATGCCTCGTCGCCTTTAAAATTGTCCTTCCATCAATAGACGCCATTATTCTCCTTATTTCAATTTTCAGTTCTTCCAAATTTGCATATTTCTTCTTATAAACTTCATTTTTCACGTAACCCCAAAAATAGAAATCAAGAGGAGTTATGTCTGGGGATCTAGGTGGCCAGCGAACTGGACCATTTGTGGCAATCCATTTGTCTCCAAATAATCTCTGCAACATCATTCTTACATCACCAAACTGATGAGGTGGGGCCCCATCTTGCTGGAAGTAAATTAGTTGTCGTGTAGCCAAATTGACGCCGTCCAAATATTCTTCTAACGCCCCAGAAATTATCAGGTCAACATATCTCTTTCCTGTCAAAGTACCCTCATAAAATACAGGTCCAAGTATTTCGCTTCCTCTCATACCACACCAAACATTGACACTAAATTGATGCTGAGGATTTCTGGGATCAGTGAGAAATAAATTTTCTTGCGACCAATAATGGACGTTTTTGCGATTGAACATACCTTTGTTGGAAAAATTGGATTCATCGCTCCAAATAATGTTCTTCAAAATGTCATTATTTCTTTCATAAACATGATGCAACCAATGGCAAAACGCAATGAATTGGCCGGTACTTATACGGAATAAACTTGTGCTTCTTTAAGATCCGCCATATTGTCACTAAACTAACACCGTAATCTCTTGCTAAATCCCTTGTTGAGTATTCTTTGTGTGCTTCAAAATAGGCTAATATGGTAATTTCAACGTCTTCGCTTATTATAAAAGGTTTTCTCTTCCTTGTCTTTTTAAAAACCTCCTCTTTACTTCTAAATTTTCTATAGAGAACTAAAAAATACCTCCTGTCCGGTAAATTACGAGTAGGGAATCTTCGGCGGTATTTTTGTATTGCCATAGTACTATTTTTCCTACACATAAGGTATGTTTCTAACATATCACATTTTTCAATATGCGTGAACAACATTTTAAAACAAGCTTTAGCAACTAAAACTGTAAATATATTATTTTTCTGCTACAACAAAACGCCCCTCATCTACAAACTGTCATTTATATCGCCAAGCCACCCAATCAATTGTTTTTATTTTTAATTTCATGACCAACTTGACTGTTAGTAAAATATCGTTATAACTTTGTTATTATTAGGTTTAGGCAGATAGTGCATATGAACTTTTTTATTCTTAGGACGATTTGCTAACGTTATGTCGAAAAATATACAGGGTGTTCCATTGAAAAAATATACATTTTTTGGAATAACTCGAAGACGCGATGTTCAATTGTTCACTATCTTAATCAGCAGAAAAAATCCTACTAGTTTGCTAATTTAACCGACCTCATATCTCCAATAATAAGGAAGTTAGCAATGGTGCCGACTTAACCGGAGGCACCCTGTATATATATATATATATATATATATATATATATATATATATATATATATATATATATATATATATATATATATATATATATATATATATATATATATATATATATATATATATATATATATATATATATATATATATATATATATATATATATATATATATATATATATATATATATATATATATATATATATATATATATATATATATATATATATATATATATATATATATATATATATATATATATATATATATATATATATATATATATATATATATATATATATATATATATATATATATATATATATATATATATATATATATATATATATATATATATATATATATATATATATATATATTACATGCACCAGCTCTCTAAATTAAGCTTTAACGTTTTTTTAATATTGAAAATTATATAAAATATCTATATAAAGATATCAAAGAAGAGAGATGAAAGATTTTAACATTTCTGGTTGACTGAAAAATGTTTTTTTTTTGAATTATTACTTTCATTTTCTAATTTCTGTGCCTACATTTTACTTAACTACTTAATTTAATTACTAATTCTATGTTTTATTTGTGGTAAATTATGCTTGTTAAAATATTAGGATTCTACATTTATGTTCAAATTAGTTTATGAAAATTAATTTAAATTTAATTAATACCCAAGGACTTACGTGCAAGGTGAGTTTTTTACTACATCTAGCTTCTATGTGAAACATTCCAATTTTTTCATTTTTGTGTTATATAGGACTACATATTGGTAAATTTACATAAAAATATAATTATTCTACACGTTTACGTTTTAAATTGATCGCATCTAATGAAGACGACCGCGTGTATTATCAGTGGAATTTCTTTCTGTGGTTTTTTATAAACTAGGTGAATAAACAAAAATCGATTCAAAGATCTGAGTAAGCATATTTAGCAAGTAATAGTATCTCATTCTGACGCTAAATTTGAACTTGTGTTGTTTATTATAATTACGTTATAAACTAGAGTTAACTAATTTTGGGTGGCTAATTAATAAGGTGTAATTGGTTGACTGTTAAAACAATCACATAATTCTCCCAATCTGTAGTTTTTTGTTTTTTGTTTATAAAAAACAAAAAAAGGTGCATATTTTTTGGATTATTTTTACTCAAATTGTGAATTATTATCTGATTGTTTTAAAGTCATTAAAAGTTGTGAGTAAATAATACTAAGATCATTAATGTCTTTTTTCTTATTTAGACATTCATTGTCTAGGAAAATCTCCACCATTTCTAAGAATTTTCTTTTGTTCGAATTTTTTTCTGTGTTTGGAACCTTGCAATTTTGAAAATCTGTGACATGATTTGTGTTGGTTGTGTGTTCTGCAAGTGTGCAAGAATTTTTTTGTAATCTGCAGTCACTTTTGTGTCTAGTTATTCTTTGTTGTAAAACAGTGGAGGTTTGCCCTATGTATTTTTATATATATATATATATATATATATATATATATATATATATATATATATATATATATATATATATATATATATATATATATATATATATATATATATATATATATATATATATATATATATATATATATATATATATATATATATATATATATATATATATATAAAATACATAGGGCAAACCTCCACTGTTTTACAACAAAGAATAACTAGACACAAAAGTGACTGCAGATTACAAAAAAATTCTTCTATACATATATACATATATATATATATATATATATATATATATATATATATATATATATATATATATATATATATATATATATATATATATATATATATATATATATATATATATATATATATATATATATATATATATATATATATATATATATATATATATATATATATATATATATATATATATATATATATATGTCTTCTGGAATATTAGTAGAAATATTTTTCAGAATTATAAACAATAGTGGTACTTCCATTTATATTAAGAGAACATCTGAAAAGAAATGAAGATTAGCCAGGGATTTCAACATCAAAACTGTTTTCAAATCGGGAAATATGTTACGAAGCTTTCTGATAAAAACAAAGCCAAAGGACATCGAGAAGAAAAAAAATTTATTGTGAGTGTTGTGAATCATACATTGGAGAGACGAAACGCTCTCTTAGTGTAAGATTCAAGGAGCATTTTAACAATGCTCAAAACGGACAGATGTCAAGATCGCACATAGCAAAACCCGTCTGGTCAAACCAACACCGGATGCAGTGATCGGAGTCTAAAATTTTACAAAGAGAGCAACACTAGCGAGAGCGAGAATGTATAGAAGAAGCTTTCGAAAAAAAGTAATCAAGGCAAGCCTAGCATCGATATTCGAAATATACGGAAGCCGCTCCTAGCTCAAAATGACCTCCTAAAACTTACGTTTCATGTAACTAGGGGGCGGAGACTTCACGCATCACCACACATGACTACTATATAAGCCCGTAGCTTTAGAATTAGCATATATCAGATGTTTGTGTGAACCGGAACAAACAGTGTTTTGATAGTACCAATTGCGATCGTACTTTACGTTAAACTCAGTGCGGCGTGCAAAGATGGGAAATGAAAATGGGATGACACAACCTACAATTTAAGACTACAATGAACTAAAGGCCTACACAAAGAATCTTATTTTGACCAATAAAAATGCGCCTTTGCTCTTGAGCATTTTTATTGGTCAAAATAAGATTCTCTGGTAGGCCTTTAGTTCATTGTAGTCTTAAATTGTAGGTGGTGTCGTCCCCTTTTCATTTCTTCCGGTTCGCAACATCTGATATATGCTAATTCTAAAGCTATTGGCTTATATACTAGTCGTGAGTGGTGATGCGTGAAGTCTCCGCTGGTTACATGAACTGCGAAGTTTTAGGAGGTCATTTTGAGCTAGGAGCGGCTCCCGTATATTTGGAATATCGATGCTAGGCTTGCTGAAAATGCCTTGATTACTTTTTTCAAAAGCTGCTTCTATAAGTTCTCGCTTTCACTAGTGTTGCTCTCTATGAAAAATTTTAGACTCCGATCACTGCATACGGGGTTGGTTTGACCAGACGTGTTTTGCTATGCGCGATCTTGACGTCTGACCGTTTTGAGTATTATTAAAATGCTCCTTGACTCACACTAAGAGTGCGTTTTGTCTGTCCAATGTATGATTCACAACACTCACATTAAATTTGGTAAATGCATTTTTTTTCTTGTCGATGTCCTTTGGCTTAGTTTTTATCAGAAAGCTTCTTAACATATTTCCCGATTTGAAAACAGTTTTGATGTTGAAATCCCTGGCTAATCTTTATTTCTTTTCAGATGTTCCCTAATATAAATAGAATTACCACCATTGTTTATAATTCTGAAAAAGATTTCTACTAATATTCCAGATGACACGGAAACATTTATGCCCCACATGCATAATAATATGGAAATTCCACCCTCTCTCTTAACTGTAAAAATAACAATCCCACTTGAAATTCGAAATCTTACAAAGGAAAGGTCCTGATACATTTAGATATAAACTCTATAAAAGAAAAAATCTAATTTTTTGACTGTCAAAATTTTAAAATATTTAATATCGAGCAAGTTCAATCTAAATGCTATAAATTAGAAGATTCTGAAGACAAATGTAATTTTTCTCTTATTCGTTCACGACATCTAAATGAAGAAGAAAAATTAGAATTGAAAAAATTAATTACACAATTTACAGATATACTTTACAAATCTGATTATAATTAACTTTCACCTATCGGGTTAAATGCGAATGAAACGATTGACGGAGATGTCGTCCATACTAAATCAAATAGATACCCATACATAAACAAGAGGTCCAAAAACAAATTTAACAAATGCTAAATGATGGAATTCTACGTCCACTTTTCAGCCCATGGTCCTCCCCAGTTTGGATAGTTTCAAAAAAGGTTGATTCCTTAGATAAACAAAAATGACGCATTGTGGTCGATTACCGTAAAATTGTTTTCTTATGAAACCGATCAATGATAAGTATCCAATAACCAACATTTCCGATATATTGGATAAACTTGCAAAAAGTCAGTATTTTACCACACGGATTTTATCAGATTGAAATGCACCCGGACTCCACCTACCGCTGATCCTGCTAACCTGGAACTTAACTACTGTACTATTGAAAAAGAACTACTAGCCATAGTTTGGGCCACAAAATATTTTAGGCCGTATCTTTTTGGTACTTGATTTAAAATAATCACCAATCATAAACCTCTTTAATGGCTATTCTCAATCAAAGAGCCTAACTCCAAACTAGTGCAGTGACGCTTAAAACTAGAAAAGTACGACTACGAGATTGTTTACAAAAAAGATAAACAGAACACAAACGCAGACTAATTCTCACCAATTCAAATTAACCCTATCGAAGACGATGAAATATCCCTACTACCAAATTTTGACCCTGACAGCTAGAATGCGAAGATCTCGACGTAATTTTAGGCACAATTGCTATCGAAAAAAGATATCCCCGAACGACCTAAAAGTTCAAACATAAACAAATCTCACATATAACAATCAATTCAAAACAAAAACCTACTAGTGACTTAGAAACACACTATTCTAGCGTGGAACATCCGAAAATTGGCGCCTCTTATCCACAAAAAAAATTTCTTTATGTATATAAAAATCAAGTAATTTTTAGGTACTGTAGCAAACCACACTAAAGTAAAAAACCAACAAATTTTATACAAACACCGCATATATGTGTTTTTAAACAATGATCCTATTTAAAAACACATATGTGTAGAAGTAATTTCTAAAATAATAAAAGAACATTTTTTAAAGATTAGACCAATAGAACCAATCGTTTTACAAATCTTCCAAAAATATTCTAAAAATAGTGCTTCATACTTTACATTTCGAACACTCTCTTGGAAGATATAACAGACACCGAGGGGCAACAACTTCAAAATAAAATACTATCATCACACCGCGTTATATGAGAAAATATTGTAGCCTTAAAGAAAAATTTCTATTGGTCTAATTTAAAAAACGACGTAAAAACCTACGTAAACTTCTGTGAAATCTGTCAAAAATCCAAATATGAAAGACACCTAAATAAGTTAGTATTTGAACCCACGCCTATATGATACGAACCTTTTGACAATGTATACTTAGACGTATATAAAACACATAACATCTCATTTCTAACCTTAATTGACAGTTTCTCAAAACTAGGACAAGCATATCTTTTACTAATTCCTACAAGTACAGAAATCGTTAATAAAGTAATAATTTACTTTATTTGTTATGGAGTACCCCGAAAAATAACAAGTGACTTTAAAAAGAAAACAGCTTTATGGAACGACTACACTTAACATTGAACGAAACCATTTTCACAATAAAAGACAACAAAATCTAAAGAAAACATTATTACACTAGTGAATTACGCAATTTTGCTACATGATAATTCTACTCATAGTGCTCTATAATATACGCCTTTTCAAATCGTCCCAGGCAAACTTAATACAACAAAACTATACCAGAGTCACCAGGAGCAAAACTGATTAAGGTAAAAATATCTTATTCAATTGACTTTAAATTTTGTAGAAAAATTAAATGTGATATTGGGATAAACTGGTACGAATTCAACATGACGTAACAAAAAGGCGGTTTGTGTTAATGTAACTACTTTTTTTAGTTATGTCCAAGAATCAGGTGTGGCATAGGTAGAAACTGGTACAACTAGCGCCATCCAACAAAACCATGCCAGAGTCACCAACAGGAGCAAAACCGACATAATTTATAGTTACCAAGAGAACATCCGAAATCTTGCCAGATTTGATACTCTACTACCTTGGAGCAGCATATCGCCACCTGTGGCGAAACTCATAGTCCAAGTGTAATTAAATCGAAACCAGAAAAAATTAACGGGGCAACAACTATTATATAGTAAAAAATTGATTTTTTTGGGATGACCGCTAAAGCACATTAAAATTTAGCCGACTATAGACACGTGTTTCTGAATTTAGGGCTTCATTAGTACAGTCAACTAGTTGGGAGAGGAGTACAACTAGCGCCAAAATTTAATACAATAAAACCATACCAGAGTCACCAACAGGAGCAAAACCGACATTTATGGTTCCAAAAGAACATCCGAAATCTTCGCCGCACTTGATACTCTCTTACCACGGAGCAGCATATAGCCACCCATCTGTGGCGAAAATCATAACTTAAGAGTAATTAAATCAAAACTAGAAAAAAATTAACGCGGCAAGAACTATTATATAGTAGAACAAGGATTTTTTTGGAATGAGCTATAAAGCACATTGATAGTTGGCCAACAATGTGTGTGTTTTCATTCCGGGTATATATATTATATATATCCGTTCACTACTGTCGTTCTTAAAAGAACAGATTTGCTGACGTTTCGCCAAAATCACATTTGGCATTTTCGAAGCTTTCTTTCTCGCGTCCGAATAGAGACTAACTACTGACTGCGACGCTTCCTTTTATACCCCCACCCGGGGCCGAATATATATCTGCGCGGCCGTTGGTCGTTATTTATGTTTTCCGGATGGTGCTGTTGTTGTTGCACTAATTGCGCTTGAGTTTTTGCAATTTTAGATTTATCGATTATTGTCTTCCACACTTTTGGTAGTTTTAATGATTCGTCCCTTTTATTCAAATCACCTTGGTTTTCAATTTCTATGGCTTCTCGGATTATTCTGGTCTTATAATGTTCTGTATTGGCAATCTCCTATACCCATCGAAATTTATTTTGTGGCCAGTTTCCTGATGATGTAGGAATAAAGCTGAGGTTGTTTGTTTGTTTCTGATGCTGAGTTTATGCTCTTCCACTCTTGCTGATATTCGCCTGTTAGTTTGCCCCACGTACAACTGACTCACGTAAATTCAATCCACCCCAGAGTACAATTTACTCTAGAGTTAGAGGAAAACAACAAACTTCAATTTTTTGATGTCCTGGTCGCAAAACTGCATAACGGACATTTCGAATACACCGTGTACAGAAAACCAACACATACGGACAGATATTTAAATGCAAAATCATATCATCACTTATCACAAATTTAAGCTGTGGCAAATACCGTAATATCCAGACCCGTGCGATTAACTGAAACACAGACGAGACAAAACAAACTTAAGGTAATATCTAGTGCTTTAAAGAAAAATGGCTACACAAATCACACCATAGAGAAAGCTATTAATGCACAGGGTTCCCGAAATCAGAAACAAGCAAACAACCTCAGCTTTATTCCTATATAATCAGGAAACCGGCCATAAAATAAATTTCGATAGGTGTAGGGAGATTGCCAATATAGAACATTATAAGACCACAATAATCCGAGAAGCCATAGAAATTGAAAAACAAGGTGATTTGAATAAAAGGGACGACTCATTAAAACTACCAACAGTATGGAAGACAATAATCGACAAATCTAAAATCGCAAAAACTCAAGCGCAATTAGCGCAACAACAACAGCACCATCCGGAAAACATAAATAACGACCAACGGCAGGGCAGATATAACCTTTGTCCCCGGGTGGGGGTATAAAACGAAGCGTCGCAATCACCAACACTTCAGTCTCTATTCGGACGCGAGAAAGAAAGCTTCGAAAATGCCAAATGTGATTTTGGCCAAACGTCAGCAAAACCGTTCTTTTAGGAATGACAGTAGTAAACGAATGTTCACCCGGAATGAAAACACATTGTATTTTTCCATTCGTGAAGGACTAAGAATCAACAATATATATATATATATATATATATATATATATATATATATATATATATATATATATATATATATATATATATATATATATATATTAGCTATTTCTAATTAAAAGTTTTAAACCGAGATTGAAAATCTAAACTCCCAGATCTACTTTAACGAGCTCAGATAACAACAAATTTAAAAATAATTTGTTTCTATTGAAGCCAAAAAACTCAATTTGTACTAATAGCATAATGCTCCGAATTTGGATCGTTTATTCAATGATATTTAATGCTCGAAATTTGTTTTTTTATCGTATTAATGGTTTGAAATTGGAGCGTTGGTAAGGGTGGCATCAGGGTGCACAAAAGAAGGCTCGTTTTAAGGGCGTTTATATACATGAGTGTAAGGTTACTAGCCCGGCGTTTTGTTATTGAGTTACAAACCTGCGTTTGGGGTCCCTAATGGACGAAGCTGCATTCTGGCAGTCGAAATGTTCGAGTACTTAATTTGAACGAATTTAAATTTAAAACAAAACATTTTGAGTTAGCAGGGCTATGATTGTTTAAAATATTTTTCTAAAAGTTCCATTAAAAGTTTACTGTTAATAAAAAGTTATATGCTGAATTAAATAGACGATACTAAATTTCTCGGAACAACTACTGATACTTTTTTGGAATGGGATTTAACTATTGATTTGATATGTTAAACGCCCGAACAGTTCTTATTTTGCTATAAAAATTGTAAGTGCTATAATGAATATACTTTCGACGCTACATAATTGTACAAATTTCGCAGACGTTTTGACCTTTTACAAACAGTTTTGAACCTCCCCTGTATCATCAAACTGCAGATGGATGTAAATTTTGTAGTGGTGCGTGGTATGTATCAAATATGAAATAAAGGTTACTTTATAAAGGTAATTTAGGAACTGAGCAACTTTTGGATTTTTTTAAGTTTAATTTTATATTTCCGATTAGCATCTTTTCTTTTAATGCAGTTTTAAGAAAATAATAATGTATGGTATGTGTATCAAGCCTTGTTTTGTTTCGTTTGTTTGTTCTCGTCTCATAAAATCTCATAATGACATTTCCACCATAATATAAAAAACGGTAAATTTCCTTTACCCGGAACTTCCCTCGTTCTAAATCTTTCCTTTTTCTAGGAATTGCGAAGTGTAACCCAATTTAGTTCAGTACATAGTCATTTAGTAACACATATATACTGATTTTGAAAATATTTTTATTCGTCGCTATTTTGATAAATCATTGAATTCTTACCAATATTTTAGCAGTTTCTAACTATGCCACACTTGATTTTTGGGCATAATTTAAAATAAATTCAATAAGTAGTTTTTTTAATAACACACACCGCCATTTTGTTACGTCATGTTGAATTCGTACAAGTTTATCCCTATATGACATTTCATTTTTCCGCAAAATTTAAAGCCAACTGAGAAAGATTTTTTTACGATGATTTTTTAAAAATTTTATTTGGTTGCCGTTTTGTTCTGCTTCTTGAAGTCCTACCACAATTCACCAGTTTATCTCTATATCGCATTTAATGATTGCACTCCTTTGTAACTAATCTAATAAGTAGTGTTTTCAGGCTGATTTTTTAAATATTTTATTTTGTTTTTCTATGTTATATTCATACCAAAATGTTACCAGTTCATTCCTATATAACACTAAATTTTTGTGCAAACTTTGAGGTAAATTGGATAATTAGTTTTTTCAGTAATAATTTTTTTAACGTTTCACTAAGCCGCCATCTCATTCGGGCATATTGGATTTCTATTAAAATATTACCAGGTCATCCCCATATGACCCTTGATTTTTGACCAAAATTTGAAGTCACTCTAATAAGTAGTATTTAAGCTATGCCGTGAACAAACCGATCGACAGATCACCGGAATTGGATGATTTTTACAGGATTACAAATATTATATAGTTCATCTGTATACCACAATTATTTATTGCACACGATTTGAAATCAATCCGTTAAGTAGTTTTTCCGGCTTGATTTTTAAATATTTTACTAAGCCCCCATTTTGTTTCGCAATTTTGGATTCATACCAAAATGTTACCAGTTGCCTACATAATACTTGACTTTTGTGCAAAATTTGAGATACATTTGATGAGCAGTTTTTTAATAATATTTTTTTTTAACATTTCACTAGGCCGCCATTTGGTTTGCCATATTGGATTTTTACCAAAAAGTTGCCAAGTCATCCCCATATGACGCCTAATTTTTAGCCAAAAGTCAATCGCGTAAGTAGTTTTTAAGCTATACCGTGAACAGACAGACAGGCAGACCGACAGACGGTCCGACGGAAATGATAAAACGTGTTTTTTGGCTCTAAAACGTGAAGATATGTAAAACCTGAAAGTGCGATTTTTTTCACGATTAGAAATATTTTATTTAGCCGCCATTTTGAATGAGTACCAATACTAGTTCATCTGAATACCACAATTGTTTATGGCACACAATTTGAAATCAGACCCTTAAGTATTAAGGATGAATTTTTAAATATTTTACTAAGCCGCCATTTTGTTCCGTCATTTTGGATTCCCACCAAAATTCTATCACTTGATTCGTACATAATACTTGAATTTCGTGAAAAATTTTAGCCTTGCATTATTTTCATAGCTTTAGATTCGCTCGCCAAATTTAAGATTGCCGATAAATGCCGGTAATCGAAATTTTTTTGTGACTGAGAAATAGATAACTATTTTTAAACCGTCAGTTTTGGAATATGGGGTCCTTTTATTATTTTATAGTTTGCGGGTGTAATTTTAAAACTACTATTGCCGAATTCCGACGAGGTCTCAATCATAGACTAATAAAATCGTTACAAATAAAGAAAAAATAATTATTGGAAGTTACTCAATCTTTCATCGGAGCAAACATGAATTAATCTAAGTGTAATTATTTCCATTAACTGTATTTTCTGTAGCGTGTTTGTGATGTATTACTTTAATTTTAATCATTGACCAGGCGTCCTGGCCTTTCCATCATCATCAGTGTGGTATGTAAATCGGGTCGTATTTTAACTGTTATCTTGGACAATTAATTAGCCGAAGCCGCTTTAAGTCAAGACTTCACCTCAGGCCAGAGATAATTAATTGCGATTTACGCGTGCTGCACACCCCCTAATTTATTGAACTCATTTTGGGACACCCGGCCCGTTTAGGGTTGATGTTCGATTTCTACTATACAAGGACAGTAGTGCGGGGTTCGTTAAGAATTGGTTTTTTTACTACGTTGAAGTAGGCTAGCTTTACTAATGTACACTTTCGTCAAAAAGAACTGTAAAAGGTTTTTTGGACATGATATTTATGTTAGTCGTTCCGACATTTCTTTTTGAATAAGCTTTTTGGATTTTAAAAGCTTGTTTCATATTGAATCCACCATGTTCTGAAGTTAATTTTTTTAGCATTGTATAGGATAATCATTTATATTTCGCTACCCATTTTCAGGGTTTATTTTTGTGGATAGAAAAAAATAAAATATACAGGGTGAATCAGGACCTAGTAGCGAACCAAATTTTGGTTTTATTAAATGAAATGCCCTGTATATTTTTGATCTTTTAGATTCTCCTTATTATTCCCTTTCCAAAAATGTGTGACATGTCTGTACTTGAGTCGGTAGTTTTTGAGATATTTGACTTTAAAATTCGATCAATTACTGATGCAGCGATTTATTTTCAAAAATCATTTGGCAAATTTCAACAAATTCTTCATCGTTATAATTATCACAAATGGAAAATCAAATGGACCTATAAGCTGGCCAGCAAACAGTCAAGACCTGACGCCTTTCTATGGCCTTATTAAAAAAACAAAATTTACTTCAATAGACCCGAAAATATAGCTGTATTGGAACAGAGAATTAGGGAAGAAATTGCAAGGTTAAACGAAAATCTCTCTGATTTTATTTTTAATTAATTAATTGCAAATTGTTGGTGAGTATTGAGAGGTGCTTCGCCAACCAAGGAGCACCTGTAAATAACTAGAATTTATGGTTTTTAATTTTATTTCTCATTTTTTCTTTCATTTTATAAATTTTCAGTTAGTATTTATTGTTCATAATAAAGTATTTCTTTACTTTAAAATAATTTTTTATATTATTATCAAGACACCTTAGACACGATGTCACCTAAATTAACTAGGATATTATATGTTGAATTTCAGTTAAGGGGGAATTTTGAAGTCGATTAGCTCAAAAACTACCGATTCAAATATAGACATATCACAGATTTTTGGAAAGGGAATAATTTTATTCTATGAATTGCATACTCTCGGAAAAGTTACTTTGCGACCAGTAAAGTCCGCCTTACAAGGGAAAATTTTGTAATAATCGACCGTAGAAGCTGAGTTAGTAAAAAGTTTTTGCTTCAAAAATTAATGCAAAATGCAAAAAGTTAGTCACGTGATTTACCTTGTCAAATTTGACACTTTTTCGAATAGGTGGCTCTGATTTTACATGAAATAAACTTTTAGAATCCCAAAAATGTTATTCAAATCGGGTAAGAAATGTCGGAATTTAAATATCGTCTCAAAAAAATCTTTTGTCTGTTGCAACGGACAGTTTAGTATACTGAACGTCTTTTGAAACGTTTCACGTAAAATTTGATAGAAATTCGAAGCTATTTATTCTTGGTAACGAATCAAAATATTTAGATGTCTTTATTTTTACCTTACATATCGATTTCTGGACCAAGAAATTTACCTGACGATTTATCCTGGTTGAGATTCTGTTAATGTATAAAGGGTAAAATACGAAGGTAGGTTTTTCCGTAAAGTTCGACAAGTTTTAGCCGAAGAAATAGCGCCATTCCGCCATTTTTAACATTTATTTGATTTTCCTCTATGGGACCACTCCGGCATCCTTAATATCCCCTAAAAAATTTCATCCAAATTGGTCAAACCATCGCGGAGTAATCGATGTACAAACATAAAAAAGAAATACATAGGGCCAAACTGATAACCTCCAGTTTTTTTGAAGCAGGTTGAAAATACAAGATTTTGAGGTTGCACATTGTAGCAAATGGGGTTGTGTGTCTATTACACACCTCAATGCTTTAGTTTCTGCTGTCTTAGCGCCCTTATACCTGTATTTTTTTTAATATTATTATTACAAAAAAACGGGTAAGCGGATTTCAAATTAAAATATATGGGACCACCAGAGAAACGTCCTCTACAATTTGGCGTTTGAATCATCAAAATCAATTTAGACAATATCTGCGAACAAACATAAACATACATACAGGTCGAATTGACAACCTATTTTTTTTTGAAGTCGGTTAAAAATCTAACTCACGTTTATTTTATCGTTTATGAAGCGTAAAATAACCGTAATGTAAAATATAGAAATTCCGTAAAGAATGAATAAAAAACAGTTCATAGAAGATACACCAGCCTACAAAAGTAGGTATATCTAAACTTCAATTACTTTCTGGGAAGTCCCATGTAACATGTCAGACTTTGGAGTAAAAATATAACTTCATGTTTTACCCTGTGTATTTAACAGAATAATGAACAACATAAAACATTAGGTAAATTTCTTAGTGCGAGAGTTGATGCAAGTTAAATAAGGAAAACGTCTCAGAAATTGTATTAAATTTTGTGTAGAATCTTTCAAAAGGCGTAATTGTAATAACCAAAACGGTGTTACATGATCTACTCAGAAACGTTTGAATTTATAAAGTCTAAAATAAGTTTAATCACAAGTTGTAACAACGAGTTCGCAACTGTTCTTCAAGATGTACGTTTGTTATTTGGTTATTTATTCCACATTTCTTAGAAAATTAGTAGCGAATTATGATAACGGCTATGTGTTTCATTCTTACGAAAAATTCGTGTATTGCTTTTTTACAACTAATAGGGTTATATTTTTACCGATTTCGTGCGTACTCTTGCAGGAATATGTAATTGTGATAGTTTTGTCTAAATTGAACAAAAAACTTGTTTTTTAAAATGGAATAGTATATTTGCATATTCTATCTCGTTTCATCTGTATGAACTTTTAAAAGTAGTTCACAGCAATGTTTAAATCTTTCATCTTTTCAAGCCTGGTTAAAAGATCAAATTGGTGGGTGGATTAAAATTGGAATACTGATTTAATGGTATAAAAAATGCATCCTATTTAAGAAATAGTTCAACTCAGATTTTATCAGCATATAAAGCATTTATTCCTTAAAAATTGCTATATGATAAGAGAGTTTTAATAGATTCTTCTGATATGTGGTTAAAACGCCGTAGATATATCTGAATATCTTTTTATCAGTTCAAACGTAACTATGCTTTTTGAGATAAAATTCGTCAACTTAAAACATTTTGTTTATTATATTTAATTTATATATAATTTTGAAAAACTCAATATAAAACATATCGTAGGTATGGAATGTCTGATTTTACTCTCTTAGATTCCTACAAAGCCAATTGGTTTAGCTAGAATAACTAGAAAAATAAAAATTAAAAAGGTTTAAAATTAATATTTTAAACGACCTTTAACGTACGAATTCCGTGTCAAACAATTATTTTAATAGGTACTGATATAAGCTATGTATATGATGTTAGTTTCTCTCCATTAAAATTTATACTATTTAAAGTCGAATGTGGTTCTAAAATCTCAAGAAATATCTATTTATTTTGGTCTATTAGTTTGACGCACACATAAGTCAAATTTTTAAGGTCGTTTAGAAATATTAATTATATTATAATTTTTATTATATATTTTGTATTTTTATTTTTAATGTTAATTTTTATAAATAAATAGACATTTAGAGTTTTTTTTAAATTGATTCCTTTTTTAACGGATTTTTAAAGGAAAAGGTACGAGAACTCCCTTTAACTATATACTGCTTTTTTATAAATTATATTTTCACCATCACCAACACAACTTTAGTATTTATTATCGTGAAGAGCACTTTCCGTACAAGTGATTAAAGGAATTGCCCGCTATTCACGTTTTGTATCACTCCGCATGCCTTTTATAACTTTTACAAGATTTACACGATGGCAAAAACCCCACTCAAATCCGCTCAGAGTTTCAGAGAAATTCGCAGTCGTACAAACATATAAATCGGTTAAAAATTCAAAAATCTTATTTATGGATTTTTTCGGAATTCTCGGAATATGACATCCAAAAGACAATTAAACTTCAAATTGCAAAAACATTTAACGAACAAACTGATTTTGAATCCCCCAAGGTTTGTTTTTTCAGCGCTACCAAAGTTATTGTAATTCGCTGAGCCGTTTTTAAGTCATAGACATTTGTTTGGAAAAACTTTTAAATTTCACCACTTAGAGATAGGTCAAAAAGTAAGTATTTTTTTTTAAGATGTATATATATATATATATATATATATATATTTTATTATCTTAATAGGTTGCATTCATTGACCGAAATTGTAGGTTAGAAACAATATATCGAGATGCAGTTTACGCGTGCTTAATTAGTCTTCATTTTGCTATTTTTTTATGTAAAAAAAACTATATCGATACATTTCAATTTTTTTTAGAAAATTTGTAATTTCTGTTATATTATCAAAAAACGCCCGTTAGTGGCAATATCCCAAATCAAAAACACAATTAGTTAGATAACGTTGGATCTCCAATCCCTTGAGCCGTTATCGATTTATAGAGATTTCTTTGGAAAAACATTTAAACACACCCCGCCCCTTTATTTTCAGAGATAGATGAAAAAGTTAGCAACAAAAAAGACTTGGTTTTTATCTTAATTTTAAAATGCATACATTTTTGTGTTGTCTTAATAGGGGGAAATTTCGAGAAACACTGCTTTTTTTTAATTAAGGATAGTAATTACGCCCCCTAGAGGTTATTTTAGAAACTTAAAAATTATTTTCAGAATTTTTCGGGGACACTTTGGATATACAATTTTTTACCGCAAGTTTCTACAATGAGTAGTTTTTTTTTAAATATAAAAAGAAATGTCGAATTAAAAGTAAAATATGATTTGTACGTTAAAAATAGATGTATAAAAAGTAATAATTTGGGACTTGTTTATATCTCCGATCCTATTAATTGTAGAGACTCTAGTAATGTCGAATTTTGTTCGCTATAAATGTTGCTTCAATAACGTTTACCACTTTCTCGACCGAAGCAGCGGTACTATTGCACAAGAATTATAAAAATATCGATTTTCAAGTGATTTTTCCATCTTTTTGACCAATTGTACATAGGGGCGTAACTAAGGAGAAGGGGCAGTGCGACCCCCAGTTTATTTAAGTTAGCTGGTTTTTCTTTTTTTGCACTGGTGGACCCCCCTCTAGTGCAAAAGTTTTAAGTGGAGATTAACTCCAAATATTGTCTATCTTACTTTAAGCAATGTTTAACTGTTGATGCAATTGTCCAGCCCAGCTATCGTTGGGTAATGTTACATTTTATTATTAGGTTAATATAGTATTGTAGAATACTGCTGACTTACATACTGGTGACGATGTAAATCCAATCATTTTTTTAGATTAATAAATAAATACGATAAATCCGTACATTCACTTTTAATTAAAAATTATCTCGTACAGTATTTTGTTACGTATAGATATACTGGTGACGATGTAAATCCAACACTGAAAAAGTAAGTAGCAGCCAGTCAAGATATATTAAATTGTTACTGCCTGCTAAATTCCGGAGGTACCCCCGGATACACAATTAAAAATATTTCCGAAACATTTATTGCAACCCGCTTTAAAATCAGCCGATTTCTTTGTCATTAAATAATGAAAAGAAAAATCGTACTTTTCTAACTTATTTCAATCATTCTCTGTGAATTCGTCCCTGCACTCTCAATTTACACCTAATTGAACACATTATTTAATCTCTCTATTACTGATTGTGTAATCTTCGTATGTTCAATTGTTTTTTATGGCTTCAAGGCGCAAACTGGGAAAATAAAAAATAAAACTAAAACTCTTACACGTATTTTTTTTATTATATACAAAATTATCATTTTTTTAGATTAATAAATAAATGCGATAAATCCGTACATTCACTTTTAATTAAAAATTATCTCGTACAGTATTTTTTTACGTATAGATAGCACAGTGTATATATTCATATAATTATTTAGTAATAACTTTCTAGAAATTGTATAAACTACGATTCATTTCATTTTTTTTTAGGTTATTATCAAGAAACTATATGGATAAAATGTGTTATTTCCGCGTAGAGGAATTATGTTTGAGGGAAGTTGTGGGTAAAGGTGATTTTTATATTTGTCTTTAATATGTTTTATGTATTATTATTTATTTTTGTAACTTGTAAAAACATTTGTAACTTGTAACTTTATTGATATAGTCTACACAAAAATGAACTATATGTTTTATTACTTTCCCCCATAAAAGGAAGGCTCTATTTCAGTAAATGGAACTTTAACAAATATTTAAACATTTTATTAAGCCGTCATTTCGTTTTTACTTCCGTCATAAAATGGAAGTATTGTAATCGTGAAAAAATCACTCTCCGAAATTTTTTCAGAACTTTCAGGGTCCCTAGATGCCGAAAACATGTTTTCTCAATTCCGTCGGTCTGTCAGTCTGTCGTCTTATCCGATTGACTTCAAATTTTGGTGAAAAATTAAGGTTCATATGGGGATGAGCTGGTAACATTTTGATAAAAATCCAATATGGCAAAACAAAATGGCGGCTTAGTGAAATGTTAAAAAATTATTACTAAAAAACTACTTAACCAATTTATCTGAAATTTTGCACGCACATTATGTATTATGTAGGAATCTACTGGTAAAATGTTGGTAATAATCTAAGATGGCAGAACAAAATGGCGTCTTAATCAAATATTTAAAAATTTAGCCTGAAAAACTGTTTAATGGTTTGATTTCAAATTGTATCTATAACTAATTGTGGTATAGAAATGAACTTGTAAAACTGTGGTACTAATTCAAGATGGTGGAAATAAACTGCGGCCAAATAAAATGTTTGTAATTGTGAAAAAAATACCCCTCTCATGTTTTACATATCTTCACGTTTTAGCATCCCTAGATGCCAAAGGATATATTTTTTTCAATTTGGTCGGTCCGTCTGTCTGTCTGTTTGTTAGTTCGCGGCATAAAAACTAATTGTCAAATTCAAATTTTAGTCAAAAATTAGAGTCATATGGGGATGACCTGGTAAAATTTTTGTAAAAATTCAATAAGCTGGAAAAAGATGACGACCTAGTGAAGCGTTAAAAACACATTACTATAAAAACTAGTTATCCAATTTACCTCAACTTTTGCACAAAAATCAAGTGTTACAAAGGAATGAACTGGTTATATTTTGGTATGAATATAAATACCAATTTCGAATGAATTTTGTGTAAGTGTTAACTGGTAAAGTTGTGGTACGAATTGCCAAATCTTCTAAAAATCAACGCAAAAAAATCTTGTTCAATTTTGCAGAAAAAATAAATGTGACATAGAGATATACTTGTACGAATCCAACATGACATAAGAAAACAGCGCTGTGTGGCAACGTAAAAAGTAAAAACTACTTTATTTTAAATTATGCTCAAAAATCAAGAGTGGCATAGGTAGAAACTGGTAAAATATTGGTAGGAATCCAATATGATGGAACAAAATGACGCCCAATAAAAATGTTTAAAAAAAATAGTATATATGTGTTAGTAAATTACACTTCAGTATCCTTAATATAAAGAAATATTTATAACGAGAGAAGTTTCGGGTGAAGCAAATTTACAGATTTCTTCATACAGGATTCGTAGTAAAATTTTACAAATTTATCCCTTCTTCATAATAAATTTTTGTCAAAATTTCAAGTCAGTTAGACAAGTAGTTTATTAGTACCGAATTTTTAAACATTTCTTTGGGCGATCGTTATGTTGCACTATATAGTATTCTCATCAAATTTTTACTAGTTCATCCTTATATCACATTTGAGCTTTGTAAAAAATTTGAGTATCATTCAGTAAGTAGTATCGAAATAACGATTTTTTTATCATTTCGTAAGACTGCTATTTTGATTCCGACATATTGGATTTTTAATAAAATATAACTCTTGATTTCCGACCAAAATTTCAGTCGGATCATTAGTTTCTCAGGTATGCTGCGAACAGGCAGACAGACGAAAATGGGAGAACTTGTTTTTTGTGATCTAGGGACATACGATGCTTCTCTCTTATGAGAGAAGTAAAAATATCTCTTTAATCTTCAAAGTTTGAACAAGATAGATTTTAATTATCTGATTTTCATAAATACAAAAGCGTTTTATTTTATCCAAAACCCATCAACCTCACAGTGGGCGGAGGCGAACCGAATTTCCGCCGCCACCGTCGCGTCGCTTTGAATCCACGAAAGAGCAATTAGAATCGCAGAAATTAAAATGTACCCACCATTAAAATTGCGATTGTTAAAAGAATAATGGAGGCAAAAAGCGCAATTAAAATTTGAAGCGAAAGAGGCCGATGCTGTATTGTTTTAACGAAACAAAGGTGCCAACTAACCAAGTAGTCCTTTGCAATTAATCGACCGAACTTTAACGATCTCTTCGTTCTATTGTTATTTGTTATTGGGGATAAACAATCGGCAGCTCTCGCCTGATCGAGGATCGGAGAGAAAGACAATGAAACAGTCAGCGTATCTTAATGGGTAATTGAAGCCGGGGTTTTCTCTCCTTAAGGGACAAGCTGGAAATATATTCTCGTTGTTTCAAAACCAAAAGAAAATGTAAAGCTTTTTTTGACAGTGAATAGATATCTTTACAACAGTGAATTGAAATCTTTCACAATTTTTTCCTAACGTTTTTAAAATAATCGATAATAGCATTTGTTTCTGTTTCTCTTGTTATTAAACTTTTTTTAAATTTTTGGGTGAATGTCAATTCGAAAATGAGGCTAGTTTCAGTAAAATATTTTAAATGTGCTGGTTATATAGAAAACGGAATCTACAAGCTTAATATTTTAACTTTTAAAGATACAAAAATTATTAAATACAGAAGATTTATGGCTAGAACAAGAAATTGTAAAAAATTAACAAACGACGATTGGAAATTTAGTTCATTAACATCATCTAATTTGTTTTAAATATAACGCCCTGTACAATAATGTCTCGTTAAATGAGTCTAATCTTGAGTTTAAAAATACTAGTTTTGATACCTTTATATTTAAAGACAGCTGAGAAAATTTACAAAAACTCTGCCTGGCAATATGTTAGAAAGATAGATAACATTCTAACAAATGAGTATAGGGAATGCACTGCCTCTTATGAGGCGTCTTTGTCAGTTATCTCGGTTGTCTTTAAACATAAAGGTATCAAATCTGGCATATCTTTAATCAACAAGAAGATGCCCATTTAACGGAACTATATTATACAAGGCGTTTTATGTACAACAAAGTTGATGTATCAAAACATTCCGCAGACAGACTAATCTACATGTTGAAATATGTAATTTTCTTAAATATTTGCATTCACGAATTTAAAGTTAGATACTTTTATTCAGTTGCGAAAACGCCAAAAAAGATTTTTGTTTGTCATACTAAACGCAACAAATAATCTGAACACATTTAAAGTCAATGCTCATGGGTGTCCAGGATGAAATCTAGGTGGAAGCAAATATTTATTATACATGCAGAGCGGAGATATTTTGCAGGGCCACGTGAAGCTAAATTTGCGAACTGTTTTAGAAATGCCAATCCGAAACAGTTATCAACTGATTACTAAAAATCATCCCTTATATATTAGGTTAAAAATAACTATCAACACATGACTAGAAAAAATGTTGTGCAGTGCAGCACGTGCCGCGCGCCGTACTTTGGAAAATGGTATAACAAAGCTATATAAAATCAAAAATGTATTCTGACAATGCAGCAACCAAGGTGTTTTGTTCATTTGATTTTCTAGTATGCATATTAAATTTAAATATAATGTAAGTATTTTCCAAAATATCACTAAGCCATTTAATTTGTAATGGTTTAGATTTGGAATTGAATGGTACAAAAATAAGTAGTGCAAACTGTGTTAAATTTTTAGGGATTTATATGGATTCTTGCTTAGATTGGAAAGAACATTGCAACCATGTAATTTCACAACTGAATTCAGCTTTTCATATTTTATTAAATTTAAGAAGTATTATCATGGGCAACTCTTAATGTTATACGAGTTGAGTCTGTTCTTAGGGATAGGGTGTCCTTTTGGGTCATTTCTACTAAATCAAAAGATGTTTTTTTAAAGCACAAGAGAACTATCAGATGCAGTTTTAGAACATCATGCAGAGAATTATTTAGACCCTTTAATGTTTTACCTTTGACAGGTTTAAGTAGAGGGGATTGGAGGGGGGTTAGTCTCGCTCCCCCCACCACTTTTTCATTGGTCTCGCACTTACCGCACCTGTCCCTGCCACGCCTACTTGACTCTGCTTGATTCTGATTGGTCTTCCCTACTCTTACGTGTGCATCCGGAGGGAGATGTTTTATTTAAGTGTTAGCAGCCAACAGAGCAATTCATTCTTACTGTAGTATCAGTATTTTTAAAAGTAACGAAGTTAAAAATATGTTTTAATTAAAATGAGTTGTCGCCACGCTGTTTTGCAAGAATCTAGTGATCTACATTTTGAGCAATTGGAAAAAATGTCTTCAATGTACGAAGATGAAATACTATATTTCACGGTTGGAGGAAGAAACATTTTAGACGTTAAACAAGCATGGTTAGCCGATTTACATAAGAACAATTTTGAAGAGGTTCAAGACGATAGTGAAGATGAGGGGATACATAATTTCTTTGATGCCGGTTGTGGTGAAAAAGGTCTTATAAATATTAAAAAAATACGTGCTAGTGATGCTGTTGAACCAAATTATCTACGCCGCGAAGTTTGTGTCTTTCAAGATTATGCCGTCATAATGTCTCCGTTTGGTGGTGCTTATAGTTTGTGCTTACGATGCTATTATTTGCACGCATTAGAAGCACCCCTTGGCAAACACAGTTTTGTGTCTACACATTACAAAAGAGCAATGGAATGTTGTGAAAAAGACTTGCGCTGTACATTGTGCAATGACAATCTTTTTCATTTCAGTGCCCCTGAAACTTGTATAGTGTGTAATAAAACTGAAGTGAAAAAAATTGAAAAACAAAAGTAATTTTGAATCAAGTTAAGCAAAAGAAGATACAATACTTTTTGAAAAAGATAGAATGATGGGATTATGGTGAAGGACTTGTAAATATATGCAGTAACAAAAAATTACCTAGGAGTTTTTTTTTCTACGCACTATAAAAAAGCAGCAGAATATGCAGTGAAGTGTAAAAAAAAGTTAAAAACCATTTAGTGGACAAAAGTTATTTTAAAAACAAATTTGCAGAATAACCTTTAAAATTAATAGTAGGAGACTAATCATGGTCGAGTGCTATTCAGAACTATTCGTGGACATTCAAGGTTATAATTGTTTATTTGGCTTGGTCTCAAAGCAGCTTGCTATCTACGATGGTGTACGCTGGTCTAATTTTCTTTTTAAGTCACCATTTGAAAGAACCATGTTATCTGCCAAGGATCAAGAAATAGTTGATTGGTTTGAAGAATATCATGGGTTGGAATGGGACGTTGGATATATAGAATTAAATGAAATAGATAAATCCTCAAGAATATTGTCAAGAATATACTAATCCGAAGATCTATGTCAAAGGCATTAAAAAGAGAAACTTTTTAAGAAAAATTTTCACCTCAGAGCTGATCATAAGCATTCCAGTCAACGAGGAACCCAAACTAAGCAAATTTAAGAATGTTATTTTCATAAAAATTTAAGTCCTTGGCATTGTGCCTTGGCTAATGTAAAAATATTATATGATTATAAAAATTGTTAAATAAAAAAAAAATAGATGTAGGATTATCACAAGACAATTTAATTATTAATAAAATATAACAAAATATAATTAATTTTTGTTTAAACACATAATAAAGAATAATATTATCATACATAATTTTTTTTTTAGCCCCACACACTTCCATATTTGATATGCTCCTTAGTACGTTTTATTACCAATTAAATGCGGACGCAAAAAAAGAAATTTAAGAATATATATTGTACATCGAATTAATATTACTAAAAAATATATTTAAAATTACCTTTTGCACTTTGTATTGTATTATAATGGTCATTTACATTTAACACTATAAATTATAATAGTCTTCAGCTCCTAAAACTAAAAATTATATTTATAATTGAACGGTCTTTTGCACAACCTTTTCGGTTGTTTTCTCTTGGCACACATTGGGATTGACACTAACGGCACAATATCAATTTGGTCTATTGCTTACCTTTATACCAAATAAAAGTTCTAAATCGTGCAGAAGTCTTAGCACGACCTCATCCACACTTTCTGACCATTCTGATGAAGCTGATGCTGGGGGTGATGTTTCTGTTTGTGTAAGCTCTGGTGACATCAATTGCTGTTGTCGATGTGGAGTCATAGATACTCCGGCTGAAGTTGTTTCTAGTACCTCTGGTAAACACCACTTTTTGGGGGACATTGGTATTTCGGCAGATGTTCCTGGTTCCTCCTGTGAACACCACATTTTGGGTGATATTGGTACTTCTACTGAAGTTGTTAGCTCGTCCGGTACACACCACATTTTTGGGGACATTGGCACTTCAACTGAAGTTGTTAGTTCGTCCGGTGCACACCACATTTCGGGGGACATTGGTATTATGGCAGAAGCTGTTCCTGGTTCCTCCGGTAACCACCACATTTTGGGGGATATTGGTATTTTTACTGAAGTTGTTGGTTTCTCCGGTATACACCACATTTTTTCGGATATTGGTACTTCAACTGAAGTTATTAGTTCGTTTGGCACACACGACATTTTGATACCAAACAATCTAGATTGAATCAAATGACAAAGACTGAATATTGCAGTAGAATCACGAAAATATAAAGCACAAAAGAGACACTCCCAAAACGTACAAGTACCACCCTGTCACTTACCAACCAAGAACCACTCCCAAAATTGAAAAAAAAAATCGAGTTTAAAAAAAAAAGGATGTATAGTTGTCGAGTTCATGTCGGGAGGTATTTGACACCAGTTGACCTTGGTACCACGCTGTACCAGCCACCAACCTTGCCAGTGGGCGTGACTTAACAAGAAGTGGTTTTAAGCGGCTTTCGAGTTTACATGTACCGTCTGTTGAAAGTCATATTTATTGTACGCCAGTTCCTATCGTGATTCTCAGTGTCTGTGGTGAATTCTCTTGTGTAATTGTGTTTTCGTGCCTTTTAGACTGCAAATCCCTAGTTATCCTACTCCTAAATTTTATGTTTTGAGTGTTGAAAATTTATCCTACATTGTGTAATCTAGTTTACAGCTTTCTTTCGTTTTGTGTTTTTTTGCAGGTTTGATTTTTATTTTTTACCACAATGAATTCTCTAACTGACTTTGATTTTGAATTTGATTTTACCTTATTTGATTTGGAAGAGACTTGCCCAGTTCATGATTTAATGGATTGTCATTTGTGTCAGTTAAAACCGGACCCGTTAGAAAAATATTTTAATGAGAACATTGATAATACTCAATCAGAAATTGGTGATATCGATGACGCTACAATTATAAACAATTTAGTTACAATTTTTAATAATCAATATAATGCAGTTCACCCTGAACTGATTTCAACAATAAATTTTGAGGAAATAGCGAGCTTTGGGGAATTTAATTCAGATATTAATCCAGTCAATGAATCATTAGACAGTCTTAGAGAGACCTCCTCAAAATATTTCACTGTTGATGAGGAGGAAATTAATTTAGAAAATCAAAAGTTTGAAATGTTAGTCAATGATGTTTATTCGAGACAGGGAGTTGAGGGGAAACAGGGTGAAAATGAATTGCAGGGAGTTGAGGGTGAAAATGAATTTCAGGTAGAGCAAAATGTCTACTCACCAATTTCTGATTCTTCGTCAGAAGATTTAACAGATACCGTTATTGAGGCTAAAAAAATCAGGGAGAAATACCAACCAGCTCCTAGATTACATTTCCACCAAAAATCAATAGCGGTGTTCGACCAAACACTGTAACGAAATTGTAGGTGATGTTGAGGTGTACAATGTTGTTCAAAATTGCAACCATAGTCCACCGAAACCTCACCTCAATTCGTGTGAAATTGTCGAATATAAAGAAGTTCAGAACAAACGAAAACGTTCTGCTTCTGAATCTTTTGAGGACGAAACAAATGTAATGAAAAAAATCAAAACCGATGATATCGAAAAATCAGGGGCCGTTGTTACAACCCAACCCAGCAATTCATTAAAAACTCCCTACAGAAATGAATTAAACAAATTTTTAGATTCAAAACCAAAGTAAAATTTATCAAAATCAGAAGAAAGACGTGGTTGTGCGACGTTCAAATCAATGGTAAACAACTATTTCAATTTGAATGAATGTAAAAATTTGAGTAATTTTACTTGCTCAATTGTTATAAAAATAATTCATAGACAGGGTGAGCTTCTTTTAAATTTAGGTAATATTTTTATGAAAAATCCCTGCTTTGGTGGTAAATCTTAGTAGTAAATATATGTAAAAATGTTTTAAAAATTAAAAAAAATACAAGACACGTAAATTTAAATCCACTATTCCTTATTTAAAGAGAAACTAAACCTATAAATATCCAGTTCAAAATGACCCTTCTCTGCACACTCTGTCTAAAAGAATTTACACAGAGACGAAATGCCATAAGACACATTAAAGAATCATGTTTAAAAAGAGACACAAATCATAATCCGGATGAGCATTTAATCGATAGTAAGTATGTTTACATTATTTACTAAGAATTAGGATATATTAAAATATAAAAAAAAAACAATAAAATTTGTTTTGTGTTCAATGATCTTTTTTGCTTGACTAAGTAAGCGTCCAGGGGCAGGGCAGGTGGTCAGTCCCCTCCCCCACCTTGCTACGCCGCTCATTATGTTATATTGCATATAAATTATTATAGTGAATTAAAAAAATTTTATTTTTTGTTTCAGTTGGTGAAAAATTCTTCAGGAATAATGCAACTCGCCATTGCGAAGACTGCAAAGTTGATATTAATTTTAATGCTTGGAACTCTCATCTAAGAACAAATGTCAACAAAAGCAAGAGTACTATTAAATATAGAAATGGAATAGACCTTATTAGAAGTGCTTTTAAGTCTCGAATTGCTGCATACAAGGTTTACTCACCCAAAATGCATGACAACCTTAAAAAGTTTCAGCAAGAAATTTTCGAAAAAGTCGGTAACATTAATTCGCCAGCAACAGCAATTATATAGATGCGTTACGATAAATGCAGAATTATTTGGTATCTACTACTCGCCAGTTTTGAAGTCTACATCAACAAGTACAATCCTTTATGTGGCGACTCTTATATTCAAATTCCAGAGTTCCGAGGTAGTTTGGTAAACATTTTGAATGAAGATGATTTCTGTTTTGCATATGCTGTTGTATCAGCAATATGTAGACCTTCAGGTGACCCTAGGAAAACTTCCTCGTACCCGGACTTCAGAACTATCTTTGATTTTACAGGTATTAATTTTCCAGTTAAATTAGAGCAGATAAGTACTTTTGAAAACAAAAATAATTTATCCATAAATGTCTATGGGGTTGAGAAATTTTTTAGAAATGGAGTATATGTAAATGAGATTGTAGGACCATTACACTATAATAGACATAAAAAGAATTTACATATCAATCTACTTTTAAATACTTCTGATGACGGTAATAGTCATTATTGATGGATAAAAGATTTATCTAAATTACTTTTTAAACAACTGTCAAAAAAGAAATGTAGAAAAAATTTGTGTGAAGGATGTTTACAATATTTTGGCACCTATGCAAAATTACAAAGACACTTAGAATATGATTGCACATCTGTTCGAATTGAATATCCTTCAGATGAACTTATTTTAGATAAGTTTGGAAATCAAATTCCAGAAAACATATTAAAGTTTCAAAATATTCAAAAGCAGTATAAAGCACATTTTGTAATTTATGCTGATTTCGAGTGCTATTTAAAAAACGTTGGAAACGAAAAGCTTGATCCTACAACTTCCTATACAGTTAAAACTGCTGAACATGTTCCATATTCGTTCGCTTATTACATTAAATCATCATTTGATACAAATCTCACATCTTTAAAACTTTATCGTGGAACTGATTGTGCTGAATAGTTTATTGAATATATTGAACTTGGTGTGAAAAACCTTTATAACTATTATTTTAGAAATCAAAAGCCTATGAATAAGTTAACTAGTTTGCAACAAAAAGAATTTGAAAATGCATTTGTGTGTTATATATGTGAAAAACCTTTATCAGACGGAAATTTAAAAAAATGTAAGAACCACTGTCATTTTAGCGGTAACTATAGTGGCGCGGCTCATTCTATTTGTAATTTACATTTCATACCTCCAACTTACATTCCAATAATTTTTCATAATCTAAAGAATTACGATTCTCATCTATTTATTAAGTCACTATGTAACAATAAAGAATCAATTAGCGTTATTGCTCAAAACAAAGAAAAATATATTTCTTTTAATAAAAAAATTATGGTTACCACGTATGACTAAAAATAAAAAGATAGTTTACTTGAATTTACGATTTATAGACTTATTTCAGTTTTTACCAGAATCTCTTGAATCACTATCTAATATTTTAGATAATTCTCAATGTCTTGAAATTAGGAAACATTTTTCAGACACAGAGCAATTTAAATATGTTAGGCAAAAAGGAGTTTTTCCTTATTCATATATTGACTCTTACGAAAAGTTGGATGATAAATCTTTGCCCGCTATTGATACATTTTATAATGACTTAATTGATGAAAATATTAGTAATGAAGATTACATTAGAGCTAAAGAGGTATGGAATGTATTCAATTGCTACACGATAGGTGAATATTCAGATATATATTTGAAATCTGACGTACTCCTTTTAGCCGATGTTTTTGAAAATTATAGAAATACTTGTTATAAAACTTATAATAAATTAGATCCTGTGAACTATGTAACAAGCCCTTCAATGTGTTGGGATGCTATGATGAAATTTACAGAGGTAGAATTGGAATTATTGACTGATCCAGATATGCTTCATTTCTTCAAAAAAGGGGTTCGCGGGGGAGTTAGTACTTGTTCAACTCAAAAATCGGAGGCAAATAATCCTTTTCTTGATAATTTCAATCCTAAGTATCCAACAAAATATATTGCCTATTTAGACGCAACAAATTTGCCAGAAACAAATTTTGTTTGGCTATCTGAGGATGAAATTAATGAACTTAATATTTTAAATATTTCAGATACATCATCTACGGGCTATGTATTTGAAGTTGACTTAGAATATGCTCAGAATTTACATGAAAGCCATAACGACTTTCCGCTCTGTCCCGAACAATTTAAGCCACCAATTTCCAAGTATTCTAAACTAATTCCCAATTTAAACAATAAGTACAATTATGTTCTTCATTATCGTGCTTTGAAGCAAAGCTTAAAATTTGGGCTTAAACTTCTCAAAATACACAGGGGAATTAAATTTACACAATCGCCATGGTTAGCTAAATATATTGATTTGAATACTAATTTACGAAATGCTTCAAAAAACAAATTTGAAAAAAATTTGTACAAATTGGCAAATAACAGTATTTTTGGTAAAACTATGGAGAATGTCGATAACCGAGTAGATATTAAGCTAGTAACTCAATGGGAGAGAGAGCGAAACAAATTAAGTGCTGAGAAATTATTTGCAAAACCTCAATTCAAAGATTTAAAATTTTTTTCAGAAAATCTAGCTAGCTATTCGACTTCAAAAGATATGTATCGAATATAACTAGCCCATTTATGTTGGAATGAGTATATTGGATATTGCAAAAACTGTAATGTATGATTTTTATTACGGATATTTAAAATTAGAATATGGAGATAATGTAAGTTTATTGTACACTGATACTGATTCTTTAATACTAGAAATTGAAACGGAAAATTTTTATGAAGATATGAAGCAAAATCTGGATCAATTTGACACCTCTCACTATCCTGAACCAAATATTCATAATATGCCGATATCCACATCAGTGGTTGGTAAATTTAAGGATGAATATAAAGGTGTACCTTTAGAAAGTTTTTTTGGTACCGTTGCTAAGGCATACTGTGTAAAAACCAAAGATAGTTTAGATAAAAAAACAAAAGGTATTCGTAAATCGGCCGTACAAAAACAATTAAACTTATCAGACTATAAAGATGTGGAAAAAGGTCAAAAAGTATACTGCACAATATATGTTTTTAAGTCTTATCTACACAATATTTATACGAATTTGATTAACAAACTAGCCTTGACAAGTCATGACGATAAAAGATATCGTCTTTCAAATACCACAAAAACTTTAGCATGGGGTCACAAAGATATTGTCCATATAGAATCAATGATTAAAAATTTATCTATTTTACAATCTGAACAAGAACCCAAATCTAAAAGACGATGTTTAGAAGAGACTCGCAATAAAAGTGGTTTTGATACACAATTGTTATCGGGTTTTGAAATTGGGAAAGGAAGTTAAAGTTGTCAAGTTTTGTAAAATTTGTTTCATTGATGATCTGTTACACTAATTTGTGTGAATATATAAAATGTAACAAACAGTATTATTTAGTTGCTTTAGAACAATGACTGCTTCTTCATTAGTCGTGTTAGTCTCCCTTGTTGGCAGAATACTATATGTTAATCATATTCCTAACACAATTAGAGCCGACGCGTGCATCAATAAGAATAAAAATGAAACTGATTGTTATAAACAAACGAGAATGATTTACATAGATGGAAACTCACATTTGTTTACTTATAATATTTCAGAAAATGATTTAAGTGTTAATCATTATATGAAGATTAGATATTTCTTTGATAAAAAGCCTGTCGTTTATTCAGAATGGATAGAATTTGTTCATAAAAAACATAATTGTAATTATGTATATTTTTATATAATATTATGGTTTCTGATTTTAATATCAATTATTTCATCTTACGTTGCTTTTGTAATGTATTTGAAAACCTGAATTAAACGTTTTATTATTTGATTTTTTGTAGTTTAATTTTTATCTCCTCCAACGTTAAGTAATCTCCCTCCTCCATTTAAGTGGAGGGGACAGTAGACTATAAAAATGTGCCGCAAATCATTATTTAGTTAGTTTCTATATTCTACGGTCTCATAATGTTCAGCCCTCAGAGAGTAACGTCCAATGTGTTTTAAAAATCTATACATTCTATCGAAAAACAAACCATAGTAAATTCTAAACAGTACCCTTTAAATAAATCCAAATCAAAGTTTGTGAATATTGTTTTGTGTTTAGAAAGTGTCTGCATATAGAAAATCCCGTATGTCGCCTCAAGAGTTTGTAGACCAACAACATTTTAAAAGACGAATTGAATTATGTGAAATTATTTTAAAACCTGTTTTAAATAATATGTTAAATAGGATTATAAAATAAAACAATATTAATATAAAAAATTTGTTTTATTGATGAATATTTTACAAAATATCCTTTTTTAATATCCATGAGTTATGTGTTTTGTCTAATCACAACCATTTAACTAACACCTTATTTCCTTTTCTTCTTATTACTTTTTCTATTAAGTATATGTCTGAATGTCTGACTTTTTGTAATTCTTTTCCGTAAAAGCCTCCTTGAATTTCTGATTTGTTTTCATCTTCAAGTAAATAGGGTGCAGGATTTGTAAGTTGTAACTTTTTTATTCTAAAAATTTCATTTGACCAGTTGGGTGTGTACCCTTTAGAAAAAATTCTCTGGGTTTGCTTATACGAACAAAGTCACCAACTTTAAATTTTTTTAAATCAGGATTAACTGTTTTCATATGAGTAAATGATGATTTCAATATATTTTTTTCATTTCCCTTATTAACAGCATTAGGTTTTTTACCAATTGTAGAGTGTACTGTATTATTGTACACACTAACAATATCAGGCAATATATCTAACCATTTATAATTTCCTTGAAAACTAAACTTTTTCCACATTTTATTCATTAATGTTCGGTTCACTCACTCAACGATACTTTCAAATTAGAAAAAGTACTATAGTGATTGATTTTAAACCGTTCCATTAGCTTCTGAAAATCTTTGGAATAAAATTCTTTTCCTTTATCTGTTTGTATATTTTTTGGAACGCCTTGCAGGTGTTTAGGGGCTTCTTTTAAGTCTTTGAGAATTTTTTTCATTGCTGCAGCCACCTCTTTACCAGTTTTTGTTTTAATAGGTAGTGCCCAAACGAATTTAGAAAAAGTATTGATTACCACTAATATATATCTATATCCTCTATTAAATCTTGAGTAAGGTTGCATTTCAACTAAATCTGCTTGAAACAAATCATTAAGCCCTTTTACGATCACTCGTCTTCTTTTAAAATTTCTTCTAGCGGGTCTATGTAATTCATTAACGACATCCTCCTTAATTTTATTCATTTTCAGTCTTACACTTTAAAACCAATCCTGCGTATAACACTCCAGGTGATGCAGAATATTTAAGAGATCTTACAACAGAAATGCTATCACCATTAGCGAGTTTATGACCTAATAGTTCAACCGAACTAAATATATTGTTATTTATGATAAAATCTATGTTTTTACTTCAGTGAACTTTTATTACTTCTGCTTCTGGAAATGGAAACGCTAAAGTAGTTTCATCGCCGCTAATAGTAAAACAACGTCTTGTTTCACCATTCGGTAGATTAATTGATTTTGTCAAATGTCCAAGAACCATGGGAAGGATGCAAAAGTAATATAAGTCTTCATTGGCATTTAGGATATGAGTTTATTTACCGACATACTCAATATATAATATGTAACTGTTGCTTTTTACTTCAAAAACTTTTATTTATAGAATTACTTTGGCTTCTCGTAGTTCTTCAATAATTGAGATTATTTCATTATTATGTCCAGTATGCCCGGCAACCCGCGAAGCCATTAAAAGTCTAAGTTTATCAACAAGTTCGTTGATGTTGTCCCAATATACATAGTCCTTATCTGTTTTGTTAAGTTTCAATAACCCCATTTCCAGTTTCTGCCTTGTTTGCCTATATGGAGCCTTAGGTCTACTAAATGCTTTTATGAGATTTTTTGCAGGTGTTTTAATATTTTTTGTTTTTTTACCCTTTTGGTTTGTAAGTACGGTCCTATAATAGTTACATATTTGACTGAACCGTTACCTTGAACTTGCTCATTACGGTCGTGATTTCTGCGATATGCATTAGTTCTTGATAGAATGTCCATATACTGATCTAAGTCTTCTTTCTTGTAACCAATAGGTTTTTTTTTAAAGTAGTTCATATAAACCTGGAGTTCCTTTGTAGGTTGCACCCTCAACTTTTATATTTTTGTTAATAATTTCAACTGGTTTCATTGTTGTCCCTAAAAGAAATTTGTTTGTTTCCAAATCATGAACAATACCATAATTGTGATCAAATATATGTCTTGTATCCCTAACTCCTTCATCGATATATTTTCTTGGCAATTCATCAAAATCTTCCAACCAATCTTTATATCCCGGAGTGTCACCGTATTGTTGAATTGTTTGTCTAGTTTGCTCTAAAATATCAGAGATATTTAAATTCTCTACAGTACTATCACCCGATGGGTGTGTAGTTTCAGCTTCTGTGCTTGTTTCTTGAATGGTAGGGAAATTACTAGTCGATGCAATACTCCTATCAAAAAATGACCCGTTCCGTTTTTGTAATATTTGAAATTAATTGCTGTAGTGGTTGTGTTATCGGTTGATATGTTTTCTGTAATTGGCTTTGAGTCGTTGATGCTTCTGACTTTAATGCTTGATATTTTTGTTTTACTGCTCTTCTTGATTTAAGTAACTTTCTTGCTAGTCGTTTATCCACGTTTATAAGTGTATGAATGAATCGAACCTGCTTCTATATCTGCCAGAATTTAAGGGACAGTCCTTATCGATTACAACCAAACCGTAGCCTTCTTTCCAACAGTGTTCACAGAGAGCTTTAAATTTCTCAAATGTCATATCCATCATGCAGTGGTCATTATATATGTGTTTTAAACTAGTTAGGTCCTGTTTAAATAAAATTTAAGAGATTTGCATTTTCACGTATAAGCCTTTTGAGAATTGATGAATAACCTTGAAAAATGAAAAAGCAATCTGTATTTTTATGTCTCCCAAATGTAAAATATTCCCTTATAACAGTTTGATTCTGACATGGAATGTCATCAAATATAATAACTGAATCTGGTTTAATATCGTGAGGGGATATAATATTTTCATCATTGTCATATTCAAAATAACCAATTTCTTTAATAGGTTTTAGCAAATTTCTTAAATACTCATACTTGCGTTGATGTAACGATTTTGAGTATAAATATTTTTTTTTGCCAACCCCTGATGCTCCTACAACAAGACATCTCTTTGATTCTCCACCAAAGAGATCACCATGTTTTCTAAATAGTTTGTTTAAGATTTTTTCATCATGGTTTTTAATAGGTAAAGAAAAAGCTTGCTTTTCAATCCACATTGTCAACAATAACTGACATAACATTCTAAATAATAGGTATTTATAAAAAAAAACAGCCAAGTGAATTTGCTGCCCGTTTTACTATTTATAGAAGACGAGCAGCTCTATCGACTCAGTTTACAAAAACTATAAAATGATCATACACAACCCTTACTCGATTACATCCAATAAGAAGAGCAAGAAGAAAAGTACGGGTTTAGTAAATAAACTTATTAATAGTCTACCTGTTGAACTACACATTCCTGGTTATAACTATTGCGGTCCGGGAACAAAGTTGGAAAAAAGATTAAGTAGGGGGGATAGTGGCATAAATCCTTTAGACGATGCTTGTAAAGATCATGACATAGCGTACTCGCAATCTAACGATTTATCAAACAGACACAAAGCAGATAAGATTCTAGAAGATAAGACTTGGCAAAGAGTAAAGGCTAAGGATTCATCGCTGGGTGAAAAAACTGCAGCTTTGATGGTTACAGGTATTATAAAAGGAAAAAAGTTTGGTATGGGTGTTAAGACATCCAAACGAAAACTCAGGATAAAAAAACGCGTTATAAAAACTCCAAAAAAAATTGGTGAATTTTTACCTCTTTTGCTTCCAATTTTGGGCTCGGTGCATTGGGAGGTGGTGCAGCCGGAATTGCTAAAGCTGTTAATGATGTAAAAGCATCAAGACAATTGCTTGAAGAAACTCAACGTCATAACAAAGCTATGGAAAACGTTGCAGCCGGAAAAGGTCTATTTGTAAAGCCATGTAAAAAAGGAAAAGGATTGTTCATTAAGCCCTATAAAGGAGGCTCTGTAAAAAAAACATAAAAAAAGCTCAAATAAATTTTCTGCAAAGAGCTTTAACCAACATTGATATAATGAAATATGTAAAGATTTTAGGGATACCTAACTTTAGAGGTGTTTTTATGCGTGATAATCTCCCGCGAAAAATTAGACAAAAAGAAACTGGTATTGTTAATTTAGACAGTGAAAAAAATGATGGTTCTCATTGGGTAGCTTACATAAAAAAGCAAAAAGATGTCCTGTATTTTGATAGTTATGGTAATCTCAAACCACGTTTTGAGTTGATCCAGTATTTTAATACAAGTAAGGGAGTAAATATATATTACACCTATGAGGTCAAACAAAAATTTAATAACTATAATTGTGGACAGCTAGCTCTTAGTTTTCTATATAAGCACATGAAATAAATTATTACGGCATTTCTTAAAAATTAACAGAATGTCTACAACATTTTCGCTTACAGGGAATTCTTCTATTTTATCATCTGATTTTAATCCTCCCATCTATTTGGATGACGAAAAGCAATATTTATTAGGTTTAGCTGATTTTGAGTCATTTATGAGTAACCCTAATATAGAGGATGGAAATAATAAAATTTACGTAGATATTAAAGTGATTGTTATTCCGGATGGAACTTATGACATAAAAGACATGGATAAATAACAAACTGCATGAAATTTTTATTATAGAACCCTCTTCGTTTAGATTAACGACAAATCTCAATACCCTAAAATGCAGTAAAGAAATTGATTTCACAAAAGATGATTCAATAGGAAACCTTTTAGGTTTTAATAAACGGAAAATTAAGCCTCATGAATGGAGTGAATCTGACAATGTTGTAAATATTTCCAAGGTTAATGCTATTTGTATTGATTGTAACATTTGTGTAGTAGTGTTCATTTAACAATGGCAAACCAGTTGACATAATTCACCAATTTTTTCCAACGGTACCACCAGGGTATAAAATAGTGGAATCACCATTACCTGTATTATACTTTCCAACTGGCGTTCAAACAATCAACAACATTACTGTAAAAATAATTGATCAAGACGGTCACCTATAGATTTCAGAAACGAAACCATTACCGTAAGATTACATTTAAAAACTAACAACAATGGTTATTAGATATAATAGACCATTTGTATCTAAATTTCAAACTATTACCATAAGTAAATCTTATAAAAAAGAAAAACCTAACCACAAAGTTAGTAGTTCCAAAAACATCAAACGGTTAACAACAAAAAACCATCAGTTTCTGAAATCGTTGGGTTTTAAAGTTTTAAATAATGGATATTTTAAACATTAATGAATTCATTTCTTCAAAATTACCTTTAGAAAGTATTCTATATAGGGTAAACCAGTGAAATACGCCCCACATTTTGAAAAAAATATATTTTTACAAAACTACAAACTTATTTTTTATTACTCTTCCGTAAACAAAGCAACTAAACAGCATATTTTATTATAATAAACATATTTTAATAATAGGGTAACATATTTTTAAGAAAAGGTATTTAAAAAAAAAAAACGGGTGGGGCGTATTCCCCCTTATAGTCGGTAAATACGCCCCACTTGAAAAATTATTTCGTCTTCAGAGTTTTTTTGGCACCACCAGTGCATGTAGTTAAGTGAATGTCGCAAGTCACATGTAGCCAACCACTACAGTTAGAACACTGAATCCAGTCAACTTTAGACTTGGTAGTATAGTAGTATTCGCTACATTCGACACAAAAGTCTTCTGTTTTATCCGAAAGCTCATCACTAGAGCTTAGAATGGGTTCACTTTCGGAGCTAGAAGAACTTGAAGTTCTTGATTTTTTAGACCTTTTACTTTTAACGCTTTCTTTACCCTTGGTTATCTTGGCATTTTTTTTGTTTTCTTTTTTTTCGGCGATGGCTTTCTTGTTATCTGATAAAACTTGCCTTTTTGCACGATTTTCGGGGGACGTTAGTTCTAAAGCATATTGTTTTCTTTTACCAATTTCGTGAGGAATTAGTGGAATGGGATTATCTTCTCTTAAGTATTTGGAAGGAGTTTCTTCTTCATCTGAATTTTCTGAATGTATGGAGGGGGTGGAAGAGCGCTCTCTGTAGTTAGTACCAGTAGTTGAGGGTTCAGCTGGATCGTCTAGTAGATGTAAGATTGTTTGAAGTGGATGAAGTAGGTTCATTTGACGCTGACAAACTTGCATCAGAAATAGAAAAGAAGTGTTCGGGAATTGCTTGAGGATTATATGGATGAATCCCACAAGCTCTAAAACCAGCTGTACCATTGGCTACGGTAGCTGCCATACCCCATGCATTACCAATCAATCTGGTAATGTTTATCCTCGATAGTTTTCTATTTTTATTTTGTATCATCCAATGTTTAGCTTCTTGAAAGAAGTAGGTTTTGAGGGGCTTAAAAAAGGCCCTATCCAGAGGTTGTAAAGCTTGAGTCGTATGACTTGGAAGACAAAGTATAACTACGTCGTTTTCAGCAGCTACATTCAGTAGATCGACTGCATTGCAATGGGACGCATGTCCATCCAATATCAAAAAAGCTTTGCCAGGTCGCTTTTTTGGCAGAAAAACTTCCTTAAACCATTTCAAAAAGAGGTCCGCATTAATATAAGATGATTTAGGGTTCATTAAAACACCGGAACCTGGAGGTAGTCCATCTAGAAATTCATCCTTTTTGTTTTTCCCTTTGAATATTAGAACAGGTGGCAGAAAATATCCTTCTGCACTACAGCATGCAACTAAAGAGACGTTTTCTCCTTTTTCTGATGTTGTCAATGAATAAACATCTTTTGCGCCTTTTGTGGCGAGTACTTTCCCTGGCTTATTGTTAATCTGAATGCCCGTCTCATCGACGTTAAAGATATTTCCTGGCTTATCAAGTAAGTTGTTTGTGGTAAGAATATCAAGCAACAAAGTAAAAAAATTATTAACATCTGTCCTGTTCATTCCTTTTACCCTAGCAAGTGATAGTCCCTCCGATTTCCTAATGCTTAGATCCTTGTTGCGGCGCAAAAATCCATGAAACCATTCATCGCCGGCTGATTGTGCTTCTTTAGAAAATCGATGATCCAAGCCAAGCTTTTCAGCAAAAGAAAAAGCCATTTTCTTTACACAACTAGAATCTGGCGCAAAACCGACTTTTTCGAAAGCTTTTATGTGCATAGTAAGCCTACGTTCATGTTCGATTCCTAATTCTGGACCCCTTGAATATTAGAACAGGTGGCAGAAAATATCCTTCTGCACTACAGCATGCAACTAAAGAGACGTTTTCTCCTTTTTCTGATGTTGTCAATGAATAAACATCTTTTGCGCCTTTTGTGGCGAGTACTTTCCCTGGCTTATTGTTAATCTGAATGCCCGTCTCATCGACGTTAAAGATATTTCCTGGCTTATCAAGTAAGTTGTTTGTGGTAAGAATATCAAGCAACAAAGTAAAAAAATTATTAACATCTGTTCTGTTCATTCCTTTTGCCCTAGCAAGTGATAGTCCCTCCGATTTCCTAATGCTTAGATCCTTGTTGCGGCGCAAAAATCCATGAAACCATTCATCGCCGGCTGATTGTGCTTCTTTAGAAAATCGATGATCCAAGCCAAGCTTTTCAGCAAAAGAAAAAGCCATTTTCTTTACACAACTAGAATCTGGCGCAAAACCGACTTTTTCGAGAGCTTTTATGTGCATAGTAAGCCTACGTTCATGTTCGATTCCTAATTCTGGACCCCTACCTAACTGGACTTTTGAGCTTCTAGATAGCAAATGACGTCTCAAGGTTCGAGATGCAATCCCATAGGCTCTACTTGCTTCATTTACACCCATTTCTCTTGTCATTACTTTTTCCATAGCCTCTGCCAGAGCAGCCTCACTAAATGAAGCCCGTGTAGTCTTGCGGACATATTTTCTCCCCATATTCTGAAAAATGGAAGTATTATTTATCATTAACAGCTAATGGGGCGTATTTCCCAAATATCGGTGAAAAACGCCCCACCTACCAAACAAATTGAGGTGAAATGCCAAACTAACGAACAACCGGCGATTTATAGGTTATAAAACGTGTTTACTCATGGATTCGACGGGATAAGAAAAAACTTAAAAAATAAGTTGAAATTTGAAAAATAAATACATACCTATATATAATATAATTTTATGCACTCTACTCCAATCGTATTTTACACAAATATGTATATTTTCCAGTAAAAACTTATTAAATCGACAAAATTCCTGGCGCATGACAATAAAAGAAGTAAACAACGGTAAAGCACAGTGTCTACTGTTCCAGCTACCGGATCATTATTATGTTACATGTACTGGGGCGTATTTCCCGGTGGGACGTATTTCACCGGTTTACCCTATAGAAGGAAATCTCGCTAATCAAGAAGGAAAATATACAAAAAATTAAGATTTGTCAACAATGGTATTGCGTTTTTGTTTCGGGAAATACGTTGTGAATTAAATGGAGTAACTGTAGACTCTGTAAGAAATGTTGGTTTAACATCAACACTCAAAGGATATTTATCTTTCAATAACAATGAAAGCGTAAAGCTTCACAATGCTGGGTGGTTTCCCAACAGATATGAAGCAGACAGAATTTTGGTAGATGATAAAGGTAAATTTAATGTATCGATACCCCTAAAGATGCTACTTGGATTCTTCGAGGATTATAAAAAAATTATTTTAAATATGAAGCAAGAATTAGTACTCATCAGAGCAAGTAATGATTTAGATGCTGTGCTCTTTATAGATAACACGGAACCCAAAACATTAGAATTTCCTACTCCAAAAGTCACGATTGAAAAATTGTATTGGAAAGTGCCACATATCGAGGTAGATATTCCTCAACAACTTGCCTTAACGAAAATATTAGAAACAAACAAGGAAATATTGTTAGGATTTCGAAGCTGGGAATGTGCTGAATATTCCGAATTACCGGAAGCAACGCGTCATACGTGACCGGTAAAAACAACTAGTAAACTGGAGACGCCCCGTCATGCTGTTATTGCCTTCCAAGTAGATCGAAAAGAAAAATTAAAAAAGGACATGAGTCAATTTGATAACGTTGACCTAACAAACATAAGAATTTTTTTAAATTCTGAGATATATCCATATCACGATTTATATTTAAATTTTAAAGACAACAAATTTTCTGCTCTATTTGAAATGTTTGCCAATTTTAGAAATTCTTACTATGGATTGACAAGTGAACCAATTTTTGCGCCTGAAAAATTTAAGACAACTTCCCCTATTTTACACATTGATTGCTCTCATCAGAAGGAATCGCTTTAAAGTGGTTCTGTAGTTATAAGGGTTGAATTTGAAACAAATGAAAATATTCAAAAAAATACCTCTGTTTATTGTCTCAACCTCCACGATAAAATATTTAGCTATAATCCTCTAACAAAAATAGTTAAACAACTTTAATACGCATGCGTCAGTTTTAATATTTATAGCATGATACAAAGAAATTTCTTTCATTATGGATTATATGCATCGGTTAATCATTTTTCAACACAAATTACAAGAGTTAAAGAAACCGATAGAAGAATACCAATTCAAATTTGAAATGGTAAAAAAATTTCAATATTTAAAGATATGAAAGTAATTGTAGATATACAAGGATTTAAAGTGGAGAACAATAAGTTAATTGTTAAAGAACAGCCACCACATATTTAAAGCGCCCTTTCCTATGAATCATTTACCATCAAAACTATACAGCAACGCTATTTGGCTAATGAACACTCATCATTGTATCGATTGGGATGAAGGATTTACTCCTTATCATAGATGTCGAGATGTTATCAGAAATTTAACCGAAAAAGTCGACTTTATCTATGTTAAGGGTGAAGAAAAGGCGGAGTTTGTCAGAAAATATTCTCAAAAACCAGTTATTAAATTTGATGAACAGCCAGCTTTACAGAAATTGGAACCATGCTGCTTTTATCATCAGGAAAATCCATGTTTTTGTGCATTAGCAAATGTTTTTCATTTGTATAACTATTTTTTTATGAAATAAAACGATTAGTTTTAAAATATATTTGTTTTATTGGTTAAATATTTCCTTATACATAATATATGTTCGCTTAACTCTAATTGTTTTAAATCATGTATAAATTTTCTTTCATTTTTACTTTTAAGAAAATCTATACATGCCTTAGCAGCTACTTCACATAATTCTGCATGTTCCATATAGTGCAAATAAACAGTAATGTTTTGAGCTTTACTGCTTTGTCCGTCAAACGTATAAAACTCAGAGCAAGCTTTAGACATTATGAATTCTTCATACATTTCTCTAACAACTTCCTCCATAATTACATTAAAAGTTCTTTTTCTTTTAAAATGTCTTTCACTAGAACGGGATCTTCAATATATTTTTTTAATTTAAGAAGATGATAACCAAATCCCAGTCCCCTTATGTCATGAATAAGTTGTTTTAAATCAAATGTTTCACAATATTTGTCACATGCAGATGCAGCACTCGCATATTCATTCGATAGTTTCTCGTAATAATGACACCATTGTGGTCTGCTTTGCATAGAATCCTGACAATAAGAAAATGATAACAAGTAGAATTCTTTACTTAACTTTTTAACAGCTTTCACTAACTTGCACATGACCACAACACCTTTTTATAGATCGTGGTGGTCCATCTATACAGTCACCCTCTTGGTTATGATGAGTATAACACGCTAAGTTTAACTGTAATTTCTTGTCACGTCTATAGCGTTCTGGTAGCTTTTCCCAAATTTGTAACAACTCCACTGACTCTACAAATCTTCTTAAGTAATTAAGAGGAATATATTTTAGATCACCCACCGGAATGTCCCTCAATGGCGCCGTTAGCGCTAAACAAATAACTTCACCAACACTTTCAATAATATCTTCGGTAGGTACTGTATTCAACGAATCCATCTGACTAAATTTAAGAGATGAAAATGAATTGATCTGTTGGGTTGGCTGCTAGCACTTAAATAAAACATCTCCCTCTGGATGCACACGTAAGTATGATCGCAGGAAGGTACCCTGTGACATGATCGAAAGCAATTCTTCTTGTAGACCGTTTTGCACCTGCAGAAAATATATATTTCTGCTATTATACATATATCTTTTCCGGCCGGGAACTTTTGATAAAGATGTGTGAGAGGGCATTTTTATCGATTTTTAGTATCTACTCTCCGCATGATGGTGCTAGTGCATACTTTTTAAATTACCTATGGGTTTGCAGCCGGAAATCACCGGAGGCCCAATAGGTGGTGTTAAGTGTTACATTTAGCTTGTAGTACTGTTTCAGTATGATAGACGTTTCGTTTTCGATTTTGTCATATCGAGCAATCTGTTATTTCAGATCTCCCTGGGTACAAGCCTGCCTGATGAGGGTAGAGGCCCAGAAATCATGATCGCAGGAGGGTACCCTGTGACATGATCGAAAGCAATTCTTCTTGTAGACCGTTTTGCACCTGCAGAAAATATATATTTCTGCTATTATACATATATCTTCCCTGACCAGGAACTTTTGATAAAGATGTGTGAGAGCGCATTTTTATCGATTTTTAGTATCTACTCTCCGCATGATGGTGCTAGTGAATATTTGTTAAATTACCTGTCGGATTGCAGCCGGAAATCACCGGACCCCCAATAGGTGGTGCTAAGTGTTACATTTAGCTTGTAGTACTGTTTCAGTATGAGAGACGTTTCGTTTTCGATTTTGTCATATCGAGCAATCTGTTATTTCAGATCTCCTTGGGTACAAGCCTGTCTGATGAGGGTAGAGGCCCAGAAATCATTATCGCAGGAGGGTACCCTGTGACATGATCGAAAGCAATTCTTCTTGTAGACCGTTTTGCACCTGCAGAAAATATATATTTCTGCTATTATACATATATCTTTTCCGGCCAGGAACTTTTGATAAAGATGTGTGAGATCGCATTTTTATCGATTTTTAGTATCTACTCTCCGCATGATGGTGCTAGTGCATACTTTTTAAATTACCTATGGGTTTGCAGCCGGAAATCACTGGAGCCCCAATAGGTGGTGCTAAGTGTTACATTTAGCTTGTAGTACTGTTTCAGTATGATAGACGTTTCGATTTTGTCATATCGAGCAATCTGTTATTTCAGATCTCCCTGGGTACAAGCCTGCCTGATGAGGGTAGAGGCCCAGAAATCATGATCGCAGGAGGGTACCCTGTGACATAATCGAAAGCAGTTCTTCTTGTAGACCGTTTTGTACCTGCAGAAAATATATATTTCTGCTATTATAGATATAATATATCTTAGAAACGTGTTTACCTATTTTTAAGAACAGGAAACAGCACCATGCTAATATTCACTCATTGAATATTAGAAATGCTGTTAAATTTTTTATATAACCTGCCTATAAGTCTCATAATATGTACAGATCACAATATTATGGGTTTGACAATGTATAATGTACTGCCAAGTGACGTAAGGTGTTCGACTAATGTTCATCAGTTTAAATGGAGATTAAGGGCATTCTTGATTGATAAATGTATTTATTCAAATACGCAGTATATGACAGTCGATATTTAAAGAATTTTAACTCTTGTTTTAGATTAGTGTAGGTATGTTGTTTGGTCTCACGGATCAAATTAGCGTAAGATAGTTTTTAAGTTTTGTGAGAATTCTTATACAATGTACTATTGTCTTACAGGAAGATTGCTAAATAAATAAATAAAAAAAAATTTTTAGTGTTAAATGAAGATTGTTGTCACATGTGACCAATTCGAGTCTTTATATATGTTATTTTAGAAGTAAATATCTTATTAAATTTTTTAAACAGATACGCACTATTATACATTTTTGCTTATCTCATGTAAATTTTTTCAACTGAAATTTTTTGATTCTGTAGAAAAATATCGGCGTGAATGAAGGAAGTGAGGAGAAAAAATTTAAATTTTAAGTTTTCCCACGCGTTGAATAAAATGTTAATTTGTAATAATTTTTTTAACGTTTCACTAGGCCATTTTGTTTTGCCATATTTGAATTTTACCAAAATGTTACTAGGTCATCCCCATATGGCCTTTAACTTTTGACTAAAATTTGAAGTCAATAGGGTTAGTAGTTTTTTAGCTATGCGAACAGAGAGACCGACAGAATTCAGAAAACATGTTTTTCGGCATCTAGGGACCCTGAATCGTAAACATCTAAAAAAAATTCGGAGGGTGATTTTTTTTACGAATACAATACTTCCCTTTACGAGGGAAGTAAAAATCAGTTGCAGCTTTTTGCGGATTCCAAAGTTATTCAGGAAAATTCCAAGTTCACATCCTACCCTCACCCTCTTGCTGCTGAATGGCTTAACATCTGAATCCGACCTTTAACAAAAGTGTTTACAATTTTTAATAATAAAAAATTCTAAAATGGCTACTGTTCGCCATTTTGGAAAAAAGAATAATTCAATATAATTTTTTTGACCATTTTTTTGTTGTACTGTAGGTATACCACATTTCTTATTTTCGTATTCAACATCTTTCTGTATTCTGGTAAACAAGGAATATATAATATGTATACATTGGGTACTGTGGAGTCTTTAATTTTGTGCTGATTTCAAAAGCCTATAACTTTCTATTTTTGCAGCTAGAGACCTTAATCAAAAAAGTTATTTGTCTGGTTTTCAATAGTGATTCTATACAATCTATCAAAAATGACATATAGTGTCAAATAATCATAAAAATCTGGGTAGAATTCAAAACTGAGAAAATATAAGTGCTATTTAAAAAAATGAAATATTTCACAGGCATTTTTTTTGGGATACCCTGTGTACATTAATTTCATATCAAGAAATACTCAATAAAAAAATAATTATACACGTGTCACAGGGTTTTGCCTAAAGTATGCATGTTGATAAATAATGAATTTGTCCTATACGTTATGTACAGGGTAGTTCCTCATATTCTGACAAGGTTTTATTATAATATAGAGAAAATAAGTTTGAACATAAAAATTGTAAGGTTTCTCGTAAATCGTAAGAATTTGTTAAGAAATGAAACCAATGAACGTCGCAAAGCTGTCAAAAATTGACAATTTTGGATTTTTTGAATTTAGTCATATTTGATATATATACCCCAGGTCTATCTATCTCCGTTTTTGAAATATTGATATTTCAAAATTGACATGCTACAGAACCCAAACGATACAACATAGAACAAAACGGTTTGTATATTTCTGTCTTAGTTTTTTTAAGCTATCGAATGACACTAAGAACATACAAATTATTTGGCTAAAGGTTGCATCGTTTGGATTCTGTTGCATATGAAAGAGGAAAAACTGTTATTTTTCAAACGTCAATATTTCAGAAACGGAGATAGATAGACTTGGAGAATCCAAATATGGCATAATATGCAGGGTGTTACATTAAAAAAAAACCAAAGTTGTCAATTTTTGAAAGGTTTCCGTCATTCATTTGTTTCTGTTCTTAGCAAATTCTTACGATTTGAGAGAAACTTACAATTTTTGCATTTGAACTTACTTCCTATATATTATAATAAAACCGCTAGAACTTGTCAAAATATGAGAAACTACTCTGTTACTGTGTAACACGAATTGGCTTGACATTATAAAAGTTCGTTCTTTCTTATTTTTCTCAAATAGAAATACTGTGTTCCGTTGGTAAATCTGAATTGATGTGCATCCTATATAGTCTATTAGTTTCCTATTATTTTTTTGAAAAATTATGTTGAAAAAAGGCTTATTGTATAATGTTCAGTGTTATAGTTCGTTATAGTTACCATATTAAAAATAAATCCCTTTGAGAGAATATTTGTGTAATAGCTTTTACCCTTATACCAACTACTATATTCATGTAAAGTTTGAAAGCAATTTCTCCAAAATTAGACAAATTATAGATTTTTCATATGAATCAGACTCATATTTCCCATAGTGCGCCGGCTGTATATAATCTTACAGTTTTTCTCCAAAAATATTATCTAATATAAATTGCAACAGATTTTTGTTAATCTTAGAGATGACTTTCCCGGCGGGAGCAGTGGCATTTCGGGGAGGGGGTTGGGAGTATCTCTCCACATTTCCCCCCTGGAGCTGCTCATGTCAATGCTCATTGTTTTACTTGTCAGTTGTAATTTTTAAGCAAATCTTGGTGTTTCAGAGAAAACCTAAATTTTTTATATCAAATATTTTTTTGATATCTATATCAGTTACACTGCTGACCTCATTAGAAATATAACCAGATACCCTGCGTACACACAACTTGTGTGATTTATTTTTATATTATTTAATAAAAAGAATGTCCATACGACGAAAGTTCACATTTATGAATTTTACTACTTCGAAATTTTACTTTTTTTTTGAATTATTAAAATTTAAAAATGAAGAAAGAAGAGAAGAATTAAAAATTAAACTTTTCCCGAATTACATTTTATAAATCTCAAAGTAAAGCATGGCAATGTTTTACTTGTCACTCAGATGCCTAGAGATCTGCTATAATGATATTAAACGAGCAGAAAAATACATTTTTCAGTTAACGTCATCGGTTGAACATTTATACAAAAGATTAAATAAAAAAAAAACATAAAACATTGGACCCAGGCATGCATTTTTCACGCAACAACTTGCTCTAAACAAATATTAAAAAACGGTGGCCTGGGTGGAGATTATTATACTAAATCCATTGTGTTTTTTTTTCGATTTATATAATTTCTATTATTTTCTTTTACCTATATAAATATATGTTCTAATAGCTAATCTGTTTTATGTTTCACATATTTGGTTTTTAACTTATAAAGCGTAACACTAAATTTAGAAAACGTTTTCATATTTTAACAAAACTTATTCTCCTTCATCTCAGAATCCCTAACAGACATCAAGGCTCGGCGGACGAAATATGCTGCCTTTTAGAGTTCGAGTCTGTGGTCGTGTGGTCAATTTTGACTTAGCATTCTAATACTACTAACTACAACTAAGTTCAAACCTCTCGTATACTTTTAAATCTACTAGATTTTTCTCAAGCCTACGGTTGAATAATGAAAATTTTATTGCAAATCCCACAGAGAAAATAAATATGTAATAAAATAGCCGCATTAAAAAACTCCCAAGTAATCATTATGAGACACGTCTAGATGGCTATCATATTACAACTGATTTGATCCGTTTAGGCTTTTTGTTTGGCCCAAATAGAGGTGTTAAATTTGATGCCCTATGATTGAATTTAAGAATTTAAAAGCGATTTACAATAGGCAGATGTTTTTTGGGTTTAACAAAACAACAAGCGACAGTTTATATAGTTTGCCATTTTTTGCCTTTGGAATTTAAAAATATCACATTATAAAAAGTACAAAAAAAAATTGTATCAATTCTCTTGTCTACTAAATGTGCGTAATATAAAATTAATGCAAAATAAGCTGTTCTGTTTCTGAGATCGCTAAAATCTAAACCATTTTCTTCAGGTTTGGCAGATATACGTTGTGCTGTTATTATTTTATTTAAACGAAATATATAAAAACAATTAGTAGATATTAATAGCAGGAGTTTCTGACACATGTGCGTCTTGCTGGATTACCCTTGTCATAGAGTGGAAAATGTTTTACGTCAACCATAAAAACAATATTTTTGTATGGGCGTTAATAGAAACTAAAAATAATAATAAACGCCAGTATACAATATAATTGAAAGGTTTCCCTCATACATTCTATAAGTTATTTACTAACTTAGAATGAAACTAAACCGTCTTTGCTGTTCGCGATCAGAAAAAAGGTGGTTGGGGGTTTTCTTAATACCAATGTCTCGTACTGGCTCTTTTGAAGTTGATAGATAGATAGATAGAGAGTATGGAGGGGTGACTTGCGCCAACCTATTACTTAGGCCTCTCAGGTGGGCCCATTTTAACCTCCTTCGGAGTTTTACTCGTCGCGCCAGTCAACAGCATTGATGTAGTTCAGCACCGTAGCGACCGAGCATCCTCCGATTGTTGCCATTTCTGGCCATCTTTTCTCCATAGTGGATTCTCTGATATTTACAAAATCTGGGCAGTAACAAAGAACATGTTCAGCAGTCTCGTCGTCCTCGTTGGACCCCCTACAACTTGGATCCGGGAGGACGCTTAAGGTGTGAAAGTGTTTGTTTAGCTTACAGTGTCCCGTTAGCATTCCTACCACTTTCCTAATATTTCCTCGAGAGAGCTAGAGGAAGTACACTGTCCGAGCGGCGTCAAGGCCACGAATTGCGGCACTTGAGTGTCTAAAACCCTGTCTCTTGCATCTCTCTTTTAAAATCATTGTTGACTGTTCGTTTATCTTTAAAATGATCGCCTTAGAAGATAGCGGCGCGAAGGGTTCAGGACCGCATGGTTTGCCCTTTGCTCCGTTACGCGCCAACTTATCTGCTTTTTCATTTCCTTCGATTCCACTCTATGTCCCTTAATCCAGGACATTGTGACCGTATTTCTCTGGGAATCCGTCTCCAGCATTTTTTGACACTCAAGAATTAGTTTGGATGTTATTTTGTTCTATTTTAGGATTTGCAAGACTTGTTTGCTGTCTGTGAGAATAATAACTATAATATAAACTTTTTTTACCTGTTATTCTTTTTTTTTCTATTTGTACGGCACCTTGCAGAATTCTAAGCAGTTCTGCCTGGACGACAGTCACCCCTTTGCCTAGGGCCATACTAATTTCCAGGTCGAGTTCCGGTACATACACTCCCAAGCCAGCCCTAGACTGATTCTGCGAGCCGTCAGAGTGGATGTGTATGTCTGCCTCTTTGCCTAGTTCTGTCTGAAAATGAAGCGGGGGATCAGGGCATCCGTTCGGTGTTCCACAAGAGGTTGTCGTGCGACAGCCTCCAGGAACACTCGGGTATGTCCCGGACCCCAGTTTTTTCCCCACCACAGGTCAACGGCATGCAGCCTGACTGCCGTTCTCTCTGCCTCGCCTTTCAGAAATACGTCAAGAGGCGGTAAGCACAGCAGCACCTGCATTGCCATCGTAGGTGTGGATCTCATTGCGCCTGTAACCGTCAGGCATGCCAATCTCTGCATCTGTTGCATTTTATTCTGTGCTACAATTTGCTTAGCTTTGGTCCGCCACATAATGGCTCCGTAAGTGAACATAGGTCGAATAACGGCCATATAGAGCCAGAGGACAATCTTGGGCGACAGACCCCAGACTTTGCCGATAGCTCCTCTGCACTGCCAGAAAACTCTGATGACCCTCTTTAATTATTCACTTAAGTGTTTATTCCAATTTAGAGTGCTATTCAGGATGACTCCCAGATATTTGACCTCTTTAGACAGACCGAGCTGCGTACCAAACAGAAAAGGTGGTCTTACGTTGACCAGTTTTCTTTTTCTAGTGAAGAGTACCAAGCGGAGATAGCACGCCACCCTGAGGGCAGCCTCTGCTTACAAGCGCTTTCATCGTGGTGTCTCTCGTTTTTAGTTCGACCTTTCTGTTCTTCAGCATACAGCCAATCCAATCAAAAATGGTTGGGTCTACGCTGTGCCTGATCAGAACCAGTTCTACACTTCTGAAGGTCGCTTTGTCGAAGGCGCCTTCTATGTCTAAAACAGCTTCCAGAGCTCACTGCCTATAGAAAAGCGACTCTTCTATACTCTGAACCACTATGTGGTTAGAAGAAGAAGGTTGCTAAGCATGTTGGTTAGGGTGTATTTCCAGCAAAGGCAGATGTTCATCCCTAATCTGTCTGTCACAGAGCCTTTCCAGAGTCTTCATAAGAAAAAATAAAGTTAGGCTGATGGGTCTGTAAGATTTTGGGTGGCAAGTCATCTTTTCCAGGCTTAGGGGTAAAGAAGAACCTCACCTCTCTTCATTTCATAGGTATATAGCTTAGGGCTAGACATGCCTTGAATATAAATTCTAGGAGTCTTTGTCATCAGACTCCACTGAAGTATATATTTAAAGGTATTGATTGCCCAAGCTATTTTGTCTTTCGTTACCACTGTGTTTATAACCTCCCAGTTTGCTCCTATAGTCACTGGATCATCAGGCCACACAACTTTGCATTCAGGAAAGTGGATTTCCAGTAGTATTTTTTCCGTGTCTTCGGAGGTAACGGTGTAAGTTCCATCGCTCTTCCTAGAATTCCCGGCTTCATAGCAGGATCTTCAGACAGGACCTGCTTAAGCCTCGAGGCCGACGACCTGTTGGAGACTTCGTTGCAGAAGTTCCTCCAAACTGTTATTTTCTTAGCCCTCAGTTTCTTTTTAAGATCCTCAGATGATTTTTATAATCTTCCCAGTATTGGGTTCTTTTAGCCACATTGAAAGCTTTCCTTGTAGCTCTTCTGAGTTACTCTATTTCTCCATCCCATCCAGGGTTTTTTGTATTCTCCTTAAAAGTCGGTAGAGGGCAGGAGGTTTCTAAGGCCGTCATCAAGCTGTGATTTAGAAAACTGAAACACTCCTCAATCTCCTCCGAATTATTCAGACTTCGTGGAGGGTTTACTCTTTCTATTGTTTCCGTCAGAGCGTTGACGAACCTCATGGAGTTCGTTTTCTGAACGGTATGCTGTTGAGTGGTTTGGCAATCAGTTTATAGCATATCTACCTGTGATTTGACATAGAAATGTCGGAGGAGCGTGCCAGCTTGCTACCTGGTCGTATATACTCATAGACGCAAGAGTGAGGTCTATTATTGTTTGGTGTCTGGAGGTTACAAACGTAGGTTCGCAGCCTCTGTTTACTACGTTTAGATTGGTCTTGGCCAAATGTTAGAGTAGAAGTTTACCTCCTTCGTTGGTGTTCCTGCAACCTCACACCATATGGTGTGCGTTTGCATCACAGCCAACGATAAGGTTCAATTTTTCCCTCTTACATTGTTGTACGACTCTTGCAAGTTTAGTGGAGGGGACCGGTTCTCCAGGATCCTGTTGGAGATATGCAGAGGTCAGGGTGACCTCCACCCGGTCATTTCCTTCACTCGCAGAGATTCGGACGACGGTAACGTCCGCACTGCACAACTGGGGGATTATGTTTGCTTGGAAGTTCCTATAGGTACAAATATACACGTCCTGGGCTTACCTTCATTTGTTTTGTAGTAGACTGTGCTTTGGAGGCCACCGAGCCCACGTACTTTATTTTCCACTACCCAGGGCTCTTAAATTAAACCGATGGTGCTCTTATTTTTGCTAAGGTGGCGTTGCATATTTGCAATCATATACATGTACCCCGTATCTATTGAAGATACCAGCACTTGAAAATACGTCTCATCGGAATATCGAAATTTACATTGATTCGAATTAGCTATAGCTATAGCTAGTTTTATATTTATATTTTAACCTCTATCCAAATAAACATTTTGTGTTTACTTATATTCTCATTGCTAATTTTGATTCACATTATTACCTGAACATAGCTTTAGGGAGTCCGGCGGACGCTTGCCTTGGTCCGATCTCGGACGATAACTAAACTAAAGCATCACCGCGCGCGGCGAGTACTTGAATGGGTGACCACCCGGGGAAGACTGTGCTCCATCTAGAGACGGGCTGTTAACAATAAGTTGTTGTATATATAAAATAACGATCGAGGCAGTACTTCCGCTTTCTCTATAAAAATACCGTGAAGTGTAAATGCACATCTCGGTGCTAAGATTGAGTCACTAAAAAAGGCAACGACTACCTAGGCATTAATAATACACCTTTTGAGCTTGTCAATCGTCTTTAAAAATTCGCCTTTAATGGCATTCGGAGAAAAAATATATAATTGAATATAAAAATATAAATCAGCAGCTTTAGATGTGTCTTGAATTCTCTGTATGTAATAAACTAACTTGTAATCCTTTTCAAAGTCTTCTTAATCTTTCAATTCAGACATTTTACAAAAAGACATTTATTCACATTAATTCAGAGTCTGAGAAAAATTATAAATAATCATATCCTACGACCACTTTTGGAAATGGCGAAAAACACTGTTAACTTGGCTAGAAAGTGCCTTATATCACAAACATGCTGAAAAAAAATTTCGACACTTGTTTTGAAATAGTATATTCAGGGACTCCGACTTAACGAAGGTTAAAGGCCCTCTCCCCTCATGACAAAAATTATGTAGCTGCCCCACGTGAATATGTTACAGCAACAGTTTGTCAGACAACACTATATAGTTCTACAGTATAGATCGAATGAGAGTCGTGATTAGAAAGTAAGTTGTAAATAAGAAAATGTATACATTTAAGATTTGGTACAGCAAGAACAAGACGCCATTAATTGAATATCAACCCTACGTTTTTTCTCTTCTGATTTTAAAACCGAGCCATCCACATCTACAGAGCTAGGCAGCAGTAAGTCGAGGACTAGAGTAAAACACGCATTTCAAATAAAGTTGTGTAATAAATATCCGTGGGTAAATTATGAAAAGGAAAAAATATTGTGTGAATTTTGATGTACCGATGCCAAGCATATACAATTATTTTTTTTTTCGATGCTTCATTTGATGTACATTCCGGCGTTGCTTGTATTTATCACGGATTTGAGAACTAAATGCAACATACGACACAGAGTCTCAAGATTGGTTACAGTATCAGTGCAGCAAGGTGCAAGGCAAGGTGCTAATATTACTTCGTGTTTTCACAGTCTAAATAAAAAAAAAATAAAGGAAGCAAGATTGATGATTTTATGTATACTGTAGACTAGAGCAAGTTTATGTGCCTATTACCCTAAGAACTGGCCACTATAATACTGTCCTAAAATCTTGGTTTAACCATTTGACATATAGATGACTACGTCATGTTGTAAGCAACAAAATTACATAAAGGTTAATATTTTGACAAATAATCTGCCAAGAACTCTAATGTCTGTTTTGATGAAACTTTTACAATACATTTTATGTTAGTACTGTAGGTGCCAGCTCTATGAATACGTTTCAAATGTCATTAGTCGCATTTACGGTACCAGCTTCTATTACCCAAGATTTTTAGGACAGAATTTGTACATTTAAATTTCGTCGTCAAAGATTTTCTTAGCTTTGCTTGTGCAACAAATGCTTCAGAAAGTTTTAACGTTTTCGAAAAAGTTAAGTGAGTTATTTAAAGTATAGAAGCTCATGACGAAAATATGGAAATAACTGAACATATACTAAGACTATTTAGCTCTACTGTATTGAAGAATAATTTTCATGATTACATTATAATAAATTGACCATAATGCTTTGTGGTTTTCTAAAGATGATTGCGACCAAATTGAAACTGGGGTAAAAGTTAATGGATTTTTTAAGGTAATATCGGAATTTGAAACTAAACCATTTAAGTGTGTGTTAATTATGATGTTGGGGGACCACTCTGTTATGGCTAAAATTGCGAATGTAGATACAATTTTGCAGGTTAAAACCGATAATAATTATTTTAACGGTTTGTGGACTAGCACATTGAAAAGAAATGAGTTGCATTTAAATGAAGACGTCTTACTTAGAAAACATAAATTGTCAAAAAAGGTAGATGACAAACCTTTAACCACTCATCGCCATGAGTCAGTCGAAGCAAAAGGGAAATATTTATATTGTGAAATAAATTACGTTTTAAAACAACGTCGCGTTTTTTGGTTTATATATTTGGTAAACAGGAATAAAGTAAAAATCCAATCATTCGGATATGTCGTTATGTATTTTAAAGACGAAAATATCGAACGGACGACATGTTTTTTAAGGTTTATGGCACAAAGTAAATTTGGTCTCGTTAAAGCTTTCTTGATATTTTAATATATTGTATATAGATTAAGAAAGCTTTTTACTTATGCTCCATAACTCGAAATTACAGGGAGTGTTAGAAAAATGTGGTGAAAATTGAAACGTCTTGGAGTCAATACTGTGTATTTCCTAACACTGGAACCTGTGGTGGAAGATAGATCAAAATACAAGAGTTCTAACCACACTACACCACAACTTGTTACGTTCTGGACGCGCGTTTGGCTAACCAAGTTAGCATCATCAGCAGATGATATAAACTAAAGTAACTTATCCTAACCGAGACTATTTATAGGTAAATGTGGTCACACTTGGTTGCACCCGACTGCACCGTTGTCAAGTAAACAATAGAGGGGACTATAGGGAATGGGCCCTCTGTCTTTATTTAGTGCTTTCTTACCACATTTAACTATTTCCATACTCTCAAATGCATCCAATAAACTATTATTAGATACATTTTTAATCAACTTAAGATTATTTATTCCTATTCGGTGATTGTTTTCCAAAGCATGTTGGGCAACGCTTGACTTTTCTGTTCTTCCGTATCTTAAATGTGCCATGTGTTCTTTAAAACGAATGTTTATGGAGCGTTTAGTTTGCCCAACATATTTTAGATCACAGTCATTACAGCTAATTTCATAGATGCCACTCCTCTCCCTCAAGTCGACTTTGTCTTTGGGGTTTCCAAGGAGATTTTTCATTTTTTTGAAATTTTTGAAATTTCATTGAAAAATCTCCTTGGAAACCCCTGCTGATGATGCTAACTTGGTTAGCGAAACGCGCGTCCAGAACGTAACAAGTTGTGGTGTAGTGTGGTTAGAACTCTTGTATTTTGAACTGTGTATTTAATTTTTATTTAACCACATATTTTATACTAAGATGTCTTTATACCATATAGAAAACTATATATTACTCTATTTTATTTAAAATACTATATTATTATGTTTATAAAATATATACAGGCCGATTTTTATATTACTGTAATATAATATATATATATATATATATATATATATATATATATATATATATATATATATATATATATTGAAATACCAATAATATATACAGGGTGTTTAACTTAAAACTCCATACGGGTAATTCTCATACTCTTGTATCAACAAGTATGTCAAAATTTGGTACAAAGGGTTTTGTTTATACAGGTGAAACGCAGATATTTAAGGCAACAATAAAAACGGCGCAGTCACGACACTAGACGTCGCGACGCCAAAAAGAAACAATAGAAATGGACGTTGATTGGAAATTATGACCTTTAAAAGCTTTTCTAATTGTATTCATCACTCTTGGCGACGCGACGCGACGTCGAAGCTGATAACGACGACGATTTTTCTTTAACTCAAAATGGTTACATTTTAGTCAATTAAACAATAATATACAAAAAAATTTAATGATCCCGGTAATTTCCAAGAAGTCAGCATTTCGAGTTTAAGTGAGATAAACTTGTATGTCTCATGAGTATAGTAATAAAATTGTGTTGTCTTTTTTATTTCGATGACAGCGTGGATTTTATTTTATCTGAATCAAATCAAACCCCATCAAATAAACCTTTTTCATCAAATTTTGATATACTTGTTAATTGTCAAGAAGGATTTGAAATTTTAGGTGAAACACCCTGTATATATTATTGCAATTTCAACTACTGTTGTATTAAATCAACATTGTTATTAGTATTTAAAAAATGTAATCAAATAATTTTAATTAATTAGTTCTTAAAAAATACCATGGCCTAGAAATCCTCTGTGTATATATTTTATAATCATAATAACATGATATTTTAATTTAAGTAGAATAATAAATACTTTTCTATGTAGTTAAACGGTATTCTAGTATAAAATATGTACTTAAATAATTATTAAATGCACAGTGTTGGCTGCAAGATATGCTACTTGTGACCACACTTTGCTGACGCCCCCTGTAGTTTGCCAGGTATAGTGCACGGTAAAAAAGTTTCCCTAATCCATTTACAATAACAATGAAATATCAAAGGAAGTTCAACAGGACCAAAATTATGTATAATTCGTGCCATATCCTTTGTGAAATTTGATATCACTTTTTCAGAAAAACTAATTTTGTCTACTTGCTACTATTTATTTCTAACATATCAACATAACACGTTTTGCTGAACTGCAGCATTGTGCGGATCTTTTTTACACACTAATTATTGGGGAATCACGCGTAATTCCCAAAAAAATTGATTTTAAAAATAAAGTAATAACTCTTAGTTTGTATAAAATAGCTGAAACAGCAGCAGTGCGGCGAAACGCATCATGTTTGTATATTACATTTAAATCGTGGAAATAAGACAACATTAGTTTTCAAGTTCATTATTGGATAATATTTATTAGTAAAAAAAGATAATCAACAGGTTTCGGTTTTAATAGGTGCCCAACTCCCGCTGTTGGGGAAGATTCTTTTTATCCAGCAGTTGAATTTTTCCTTCAGCTATGTTAGGTTAAAACTTAAAAATGCAAATAATATGTATTTGTACGTATTGTAATCGAGGCAAAATCACCCTTCGAAATTTTGTCGGTCTGTCTATTCGCGGCATAGATAAATTACTTACCCGATTGAGTTCAAATTTTGGTCAAAATCTTAGGGTCATATGAGGATAACCTGATAACATTTTGTTAAAAATCCAATTTGGTGAAACAAAATGGCGGCCTAGTGAAATCTTAAAAAAATATTAATAAAAAACTACTTATGCAATATTTCTCAAATTTACAAATCAAGTATTATGTAGGAATCAACTGGTAACATTTTGGTATGAATCCAAGATGCCGGAACAAAATGGTGGCTTAATAAAATATTGTAAAATTCAGCCTGAAAAACTATTTAATTGATTATTAACAAATTGTGTCAAAACAAATTGTGGTATAGACTTAACTAGCAAAATTGTGGTCATTTCATTCAAGAGGTTGGCCAAATAAAATGGTAAACACACGTTTTAACGTCTCTATATGCCAAAATATGTTTTATCAATTCCGTCGGTCCGTCTGTCTGTCCGTTTGTCAATTCGCGACATAGTTTAAAAACTACTTAAAACGAATTTAAGGGTCGTATGGGGATGAGCTGGTAATATTTTGGTTAAAATTCAATATTCAGGAACAAGATGGCGGCTTAGTGAAACGTTAAAAAAATATTACTAAAAAAGCTAACAATCCAATTTACCTCAAATTTTTCACAAAAATCAAGTGTTATATAGCAATGAACTGGTAACATTTTGGTATGAATCCAATGTAGCAAAACAAAATGGTGGCCTAATAAAATATATAAAAATCAGCTTGAAAATTGTGTGCAAGCATTAAGTGTAATATAGAGATAAACAAAATAGTGGTCGAATAAATTTTAAAAAAAAATCAACGTAAAAAATCTTATTCAACTGACTTAAAATTTTTCACAAAAATTAAATGTGATATAGGGATAAACGAATTCAACCTGACCGGGTAAAGGAAATTTACCGATTTTTTTAATTGTAGAAACCTTATTTAACACTTTAATTTTTTGAATTTAATAATAATAAATTTAATAAAACATTCCTAAAAAACTATGGAACAATTTCAATTATTATCAGGACCCCACCCTCTAAATTGCATATTTTTATCATGGTTAATCAAATTATATATTGGTTGTTGATTTTTATGGCAACCTTCCGGAAATATTAATTAGTTAGTGCAATGAACTCTCAGAGGCCGGAAGTAACCAATATACTTAACGAAAATTGCCGATGACCAAGATTATTTGATATTAACAAATACCTTGCGATTTTAATCCACGCAAAAAAATACATAATCGATCTTTCGTAGCCGATTTAATTGGCAGCCAACAAATGGTCTCTTAAAATTCTGAACTCGAATGCATTCTCTCTTGTGGCTTCCACCCCAATTAAATTAAAAACCAAACCGATGTTATCTTTCTTTTGGATTAGTCACTAAATATTAGGTGGGTTTGAAATTAAAATATAAAATTTTTGATGCCGCGATAAGATAGGGAATTGGGATTATTATATTGTATGGCATTTGAGTTTCAAGTGCCCAAAAATAAAAACTGTAACCGAGGGGACTCAAGTCTAAAATTTTAATTTTAACGGACATTGTGAAGTCTGTGTTTGGATAGAAGATAAACTGTTAAAGATCTATTTGAAGTGTATTAAGGATTAACATTAAAAACTGTTTTGGAAGTAAAATAGTTAAGTAAATACCCAATCGTTCATTTTTTATTACATTTTATATGTAACATATTATAAAATGGCGAAGCCATCTTTTAGGATAGGACGGGACGATCATAATAGGGACGCCAGAATGAAGTAAAACTAGGTTAAAATTAATTTATTTGAGGATACCGAAAATACGATCTAACATATCAACAAACATCCACCAAGAAAGACTGTATTTTTTAAAATATTATATAAATCTTTTAATATTTTTTTTTGGTACTGATAAAATTATAATGTGATTTATAATTATTTTCAACATATTTATTATGCCTTCTAGCTGTTCTATTGCCTGAAGCCATGGGGGCCTCCAGGATGAAATCACAGTAGGGGCAAATTATACTACTGATAGCCAAAAATAGGTAATCGGTTTTGTGTTAGCAACAACCAACTATTATTAACATTTTAAAATTGAGGGCAAAATTATACTGAGGACTTAAAAATATAAATTGCACCATACTTATCTTAGTGTTAACTTCTCCGGGGGGCGCAGGACATTCTCCCCCGGTTCTTTCTGCCTGCGCCCATCTCAGAAGCTTATAAATGTTTCAGACTCTAGATATAACTACCTAAACATTGTTATACAGTCCATAATCTAAACTAGCAAACATAGCGAGAGCTGTGCAGTTGCAGTACTAAACTAAACGCCCTTTCCAACTAAGTTATTATTCATCGAGTAAAGTTATAGTTATTAAGGTACAAAGGGTATTATAAGAGTTTCCAGAGTAGAGAACCTTTGGCATGAGGGTTACACGTCGACCGAAAGCGTTGTTCTTTATAATACCCGTGGTGCGTTTCACATTTAATGTCCGTAAGTAATTTTTTTTTTTGAGAAACATTTAGTTTTAATATAAGTCAAATTATTATTTTTAATGCCATAGCATTACTTTTCTATAATAACGCCATAGGGCGTCAATAATAAACTAGTCGGACAATAAAAATAATTATTCCCTACTTAGGGCCAAATTATGAATAGGCTGGTAACTTTACCAAGCAAATAACTGTCAAGGATACCATTGTTGAGACAATTGTAACTATGGTAAATATCTGTTTGGTAAAATTATCAGCCTATTAATAATTTGGCTCTAAAAGTCATGTTTCATTTTTAAAGATTTCCTATATTAATATAGTACATGCATTACTGTCAATTTGGAATTACTTTCCAACGTTTCACCTGAAATTGTAGAGAAAATAGAGACATTACTTCAAGATGACAGCTATAGGACAATACGAACGAACCCAACTAAGAAAATTGAAAGGAAAATTTGCAGCCTTATTAATGTCTTGGAGAAGAAATTGGAGCCAAGCGTTTCGAAGATTCCACGATTTTACGGACTTCCAACAATACATAAAGCTAATGTACCGTTACGTCCCATTGTCAGTGCAATAGGTTCACCATCTTAGGAAATAGGTAAATATTTAGCCAATATCTTAAACCCCTTCACAATTTGATCTAATCCTTATATCAAAAACTTTAAATATTTCGTAGAAAAGCTTAAAGACTTTTACTCTAGATTCCAGTGATATTTTAGTCAGTTTTGATGTTCAATCTCTGTATACAAATGTGCCTATTGACGATTCAATTTCTATAATTTCTGACATATTTCAACATGAAAACCTTCATCCAATCCTAACTGAATTGATAGGAGAATGCTTGACGCCTACATATTTAATTTTTCAAGGGACCTTTTATTAGCATACCTCGGGTGCCGCCATGGGATCTCCTGTAGTAGCGAAAATCTGTATGGAGGCTTCCGAGGAAATTGCTATAAGCTCTGCTCCTTTACAACCTAAATGTTGGTTTAGATAATATGTAGATGATATTTTTGTAATATGGCCTCATAATAATGATAGTCATAAAAATAATAATAATAATAATAATTATAATTAATACGTTTACTATATACCATTTACAATATTTACAATTCAAGAATTATATTTATATTCATATTACAACAAAGTCTGTAAAAAGACATATAAAAGGCTGTATTTTGTTGTTGTAAAATTGTATTTTATTAATTACGTAATAACAAACTACTAGCTAAAATAACAAATACATTTTTTTTGTTCTCTCTCTTTTTTTTGATGTTCCAATTTTCCATAAAGTAATTTTGGATTTACTTAATTCTTGATATTTATAGAAAAACAGTCAAGATGAGGCAGATCAAACAAATCATAAGATATATAATCTACGAAATATAAAATAAAATATATACACACGTAACCCTATAAACACAGACATATACCCTGTATGTGTATAAAATAAATGTTCAGGTTTTCATAAGTACTTAATATGACCACTGATTCTCTAAAAGACACTTTCTATATTTCTTTCGAAATGAGACAATTAAAAATTTAATTAAAATAGCTCTTTTCTATGTTGCGGAACTGTCATATATATATATATATATATATATATATATATATATATATATATATATGACAGTTCCGCAACATAGAAAAGAGCTATTTTAATTAAATTAAAAATTTAATTAAAATAGCTCTTTTCTATGTTGCGGAACTGTCATATATATATATATATATATATATATATATATATATATATATATATATATATATATATATGTGTGGTAGCGGATGTTTCTCAGGCGACCCAATTTTATGAATTCCAGTTCGAAACTCATATTTATTGATATAATACTTGAATTTAATAATTTTCTTATTAATATACCTTTAAAAAACTGATATACAATAATAAAAAAAACTACGGAAAGTTACAGTGTTGTAATTATTTAATACTGAAATTGTATAAATTAGAAGGAACAAGCACAATATTATCAAGCCGACAACGTCGTATGTTTTCAACTTTTGGCGTCTGTTTTTTTAATTCCAACCAAATTTTTAAGAACCTGTCAAATCAAAAATCAAACATTTTGATTAAATAGAATAGATTGATATTAGTTTTGAATCAGTTGTCAGTTAATAAGTTTATAAAATATTACGACACATTGCTAGGTTCTAGTAAGGACGATTTACTATGCGAAAAATGCCTGAACCAATGTGATTGTTTGGTACTTGTTACATATGGACAGAAATGTAAATAAAATAAGTTCCTTCTGTGTTCTCGATGCTATGAATTATCAGTATTTGATCCTTTTAAATGAGATTTCAAGAAAGAAGGCAAGTTCATCTAGATTATTTTTGTGTTTTCACTGACTTAGCAATAACTATGTTCATAACTCCCCTTTTTGGGATTTTTACTACACTTTTTTTAAGTGTATGATAGAAAACTTAATGTTAGCTTTAGAACATTTGAATTTGTTACTACTATGACATATATGTTTTTTGCAATTTTAGTAAAAAACCAAGTAAACTAATAAATGTTAATTATTCAGACTGGGATTCTGCCACTGCATATGATGGAGTATGAATATTAAGCAAGAGGAAATAGAAAATATTAGGTAGAAAATTAGGAGCCGGTTATTGAAGCAAATTAGCTCATCAAAGAGAAGGTGGTTGAATCTGAAAATAAATAAGAGACTGTTGAGGTAATTAATATACCACAATAATCAGAGTTGCTTGTATATTTTAGTAATAATGAGTGGAGTTGATCAAATAAATAGACCTTTTACAATAACAAATAGAAATAGGTTCATAAATGGTTGGTTTATACTACTTCTTAATCTCCGGTAATATGGAGGTTTTCAAAAAGTGGCTCTCAAAATGATATTCAAATCTAGTGTTGAAGTATGTTTTCTGTTAGTCTTACCTAATTATTGATAAAAACAAAAACAAAATTAAAATGCCAGAGGGGTGGGGGTGAATATTAATTTCGTGTTACTTACTCAATATTTTATAATAGTTATTATCTATGGTGTTACCTAAATATAATCAGCCCATAAAGTAAATATATTATGCTCTCCACCCTCGGGCATATCAAATAGCACACGCTTTTTTGTGCTACTCCCCGAGTACTGCTCAGGCTTTAGCTTATCAATACATTTAACCTTTAGTTACCCCGAACTCTGTTCAGGTTTTCTCAATGAGATTGATTCGTTCAGATCGGTGCAAAAAATTTATTTTTTGCCCGAGTTGGACTGCTCACTGTCATATGTTTTTTTTAAGTTAGAAACATATCCTAGTATCTTATTAGTTTAGGAAAATGAATTAAGCACTTTGTTAAACATTCCTACTTGTTTAATTTTGGTATTTAAACTTGTGTTAAGATGACTTAAAAAGTAAATAAGAATTACGAATTAAGAAATTGGATTGAGCTAGCCCTACACACTTACAGATTACAAAGTGATTTAAAACAAATGTTTACAAATGACGAGACAAATGATTTAATAATTAGTGAAGCTTAGGATAAAACTCTTCTGGGCTCGTTTACATAATTGATAAACTGATTTTGTCAAGGATTTGGTTGTCCTTTTTTGAATTTCAAAGCTGGTTTCTTCAGCTCTTAAAAACCCTCAGCTATTTTCGTTTACTTTATTTTTACACGAGTTTTAAAAGAAATAGTACAAAAGTTGGAAATGCTTTGAAATGTACCATTCTTTAAATGATTAAAAAAAAGTTCTTTTTCGGAAATCAACGATTTATTATTATTAGTGTAATTAATATTGTATGCTTCATTAACCAACAATTTAACAGTACACGTTTATTATCTGAGTTAGGCTTTTTGAAGAATTTTGAGATAAGTTAATATTAGCTTCGGCTTGCTTCTCATTTGTATGTACAGTTCTATTACATGTGCATGTATATATTTATATTTTTTACCTTGTTCTTTAGGACTAAGATAAAAGAGATCTTGCCATGGAAATAATGTCACTAGACTTTGAGCGAACAAGCAGGAAAATAGTATTAAATATGGAGCAAAAAATAAAAACTTACACCTGTTCCACTGATGAATGACTATAACTATACTAAGAAATTGAAATATAATAGACTTTGAGAAAAGGGAAAAAGTGCTACAGTTTTTATTTAAATTAAATCATATACTGTCAATACCTCTATGATTTAATTTCAGTGCAATGTACTTTCGTTTCCATAATAAAATATTTGAAATTTTTTACATAAGGTTTTTTAATTTATCTAATTTTGTTGCGGTTTTTCCTTAATCAATACTGTACTCGATCCCTACTTATGTCAATAAAATTAAGATCAAATTTTCCTTTTTATAGAGTTAGCTTATTTAACAGTTTGCCAAAAGTACTTTCTGAACAAAAAATCTACCTTCATGTTTCAAAGAATCATTTCAATAGTTAAACACATAATTACTTTAAGTTGTTTATTGACAATTTCATTCAACTGTACTTGTGATGTTATCATTTATTCTAGTTTGGGCATTTTTTTCAATATCGTATATTGAAAGTTTCATTATAATATAAATTTAATTAAATTTGAAGAACCATTTTATGAATTATCATTAATTAAATTGAATATTGAAAACCTGGCTGTATGGTAGAATCCCTGATATGGTATGGTACAATGGCGTGATTTTTACAAGAATTCAGTGTACTATAATTACTAGCCAATGTACTAAACTCCATTTAAAAAATAACGCATAAGAAGATGAATTGCGGCAGCTTCACTTATGGTATTCCCACAAGATTTTTAATGTTCACTTAATGTCTTGTCTACTTTTTTGTGTGTCTTCAAAACCTCCAAACTAAAACAAAATGAAAATCTTTCGAATATTAATATTAGATTCACTGGTTATTTGACACCCAAAATTTATATTTTGATATCTGATTTTGAACATGGGCAATGTAAAGTAATTTAGTAACAGATTTAGAGCATTTATATACAGTGTATCTATTTAATGTCTGTACATATGATATGATATACAATTATGTCCTATGAAAAAAGCTCACAGAGGTGTATAACAGTGGCGGTTCGTGGACACGAGCGTTGAGGAGTCTAAATTAAAAAATGTTAAAATAGAGCCTCAGTCGAAAATTTTGCGCTCACCTAACAATATACCCTTGTAAGAATAAAATGACTCATTATCTTTTTCAAAATTATTTTTAATTATCACCTACTTCTAAACTGAAAAGTCACCATAAAAAATTTAAAAAAATAAAAAATAATAATAAATAATATAAAAAAATAAATAATAAAAAAGAATAAAAATAAAAAATAGCGAGGTTAATAGGGTCAACTCTTCTTAGTCAATAAATTATACTTTGAGGGTGCATCACAAAAAAGTCGGTTAACTATGTTATAACTATGAAATTATCCAAAGAAACATAAACTATGTTTTACTGTCCAGCAAGAACCACCTGGGAGGTGAGAGTAATATCTTGCCAGGAGAGGAGAGGTAAGAAAGGATATCTGGATAAAGGAATTATAACAGGGGTAATGGTATGAAAATAACTAAAAGCATAAAAAATAAAATAAAATAAATATCAAATTCTAAAACTGAAAACGTAAATACCTATTTCTAGATTCCTTGGCCAAATCTTTGGTAAGGGTAATATTGTAGATATACCTAATTATTATATCAATTTTACTAAGCAATAAACAGACTAAAAGTATTAAAAAAAATAAATATCAAATTTTAAATAACGACCTAAATAGTAAAATACGTGTCAAACTAAAATACCTATTTCTAGATTCTTAGGCCTCATTTTTTGTAAGGGTTAGTATAAAATGATTAAAACAAATATAAACAAAATATAAGATTCTAACTAGTATCGACTAAAATAGGGGTCATAACTTAAATACCCATATCAGATTTTTAGCAAAATCTTTGGTTTGATTTAATAAACAATAAAAAACATAAAAGATATTAAAAAAATATTATGTGAAAAAATTTAAGGGTATTTACTCTGCTTTATATATAAGAGGTATTCGCCGATTTTTTGAATTTTCAAAATGATTTATCACGTTTTCGTAAAACTGTTGATCTATGCACATTTCTTTAACTAGAACTAGTAAAGGTTTTTTTCAATTGAAATTAGTGAAACATTGCTTAATCGGCTTTGATTCATTGTATTGCGACTATAGTTTTTAATTCGCTTCAGTGCAGAAAAATTTCTTTCGAATTATGCAGACGATACAGATACAGTAACAAGAATACTAACAAATTTATATAATTCCGGCGTACAACGGTGCAAATTGTTTGTAAACATAAATTTTAATAGATCAAAAGGAGTTTTAGATTTATCAAACATTTGAGGGTCACTGTACACCACACTTAATTCATTTTTCAGTTGGATTTGGTCAAAAAATGGATATTGCACTAACAAATCGTCCAACAAAGTTTGAAAATGAAAATCCTTAGAATATACAGTAAATTTTTCGAATGTCAAAAGATCAAAAAATTTTAATTTCTGCAAATCAACAAATCTAACACCAATTTGTACTATAATGGTATCCAATATTTAAAAATCCAATTGTAACGGTTCAAAATTTGACACGGTCGATTCGTAAATATTATCAAAATACTGATCAGTATTTCGATAATTTTGGAGCGTTTGTTGCAAATTAGTTAGTCGTTGTTTTGAATATGAAATATCTGTTAACTTACTTTGATGAATTGAGAAAACCACATCGGTTTGTTCAAAAATTAAAATGTTTCAAGTAAAAAACAAAACTTTGATTCATTTAAATATTTTTTTAAATTCGTCATTATTAATTATAAAATCGAAAACTGCAATTAATTTGTCTCTGTATGTGGAAACTGTAAACACTAACTTAGACGTGAAATAGCAGTGAGTAGTAATGAGTGCAAGCATTCGTTTACCGCATATCTCATTTAATACATTTGTCCGCTTAGTAGATTTAGAAAAAAACTTGCAAAGCCAGATAAATTAGAAAAAATACGCGACAGTCTTTAATAGAGTTACAAGCTTTGCTCAAAATTAAATTTAGTGAGTGAGCATGACAATGCGTAAAAAGTGCGTGGGGTGCGATTGACTTAATTTTACTTTGTAAGCCGTTTAAATGACCGGCCATAACAGCAGCTCCATCGTACGTTTGTGCAACTAATTTATGTCTAAAGTCATAATTATTATATTCATTAATTAGAAAATTAACAAATCTTCCGCTGTCCTGCCAGCCGAAACATCATAAAACCCCAAAAATCTTTCAAGACCAAGCATCTTTAACATACCTAAACACAATAGATAGTTGAGAAGCACAAGAAATATCTAATGTCTCATCAATCTGCCAAGCGAAAAATTTTGTACTTTGAATTTCCCTATTAATGCGTTCTTTTAGTATAAATGATACACAATCTATTAAATCATTTTGAATGGTTTTTGATGTGCCAGCAATTATGCTTGTATCGTATTTACCAAACAACGTTAGCAATTGCTTGTAATTGCCGCGATTAGATGATTGATTGGTTTCATCATGCCCGCGAAACGCTAATTCTTGCGATGATAAAAAAAATTGTTATATCTACAAGCTTTTTTAAATTAGAACAATTTTCTCTAACTTGATTATTATATAAAACGATTTGCTCTTTTTTGGCGCTATCCAAGGCAGTTGCAATATTTTGCTTACCAAACAGATTAAATTTACAAGTTGTAAATTTTTCAAATCAGCGTATCTCGGCTTGGACCAGGATGTAGATTCGGTCGGTTTTGAAAATAATAAACAGTACCAACAGAATAATTTTTCCCGTTTACGTGAGCCCGTTAACCATACGCATTTCTGATACCATTCTACATTGAAACCATGATTTTGACGACTATATGATGATTTTAAACAAATTAAATTTGGCCGGGGTATTGGTAAAGTTTTAATAACGTACAACTTGGTTTCAATGCTTAACGTACCAAAACTATTATTTAAAACCCAGTCTACAATATGCTCACTCCCATCCTGACATTGTTTGATTTCTTGTAGTTTATCCATTATCCATCACTAACAACACAAAACACAACACTAATGTCACTTCCACTTTACTAAAATAAAAATAATAAAAGCATCAAAACTAACCCGAATATACAAAATATATACACACTCCACATATAAAACCCGAAAAGTGAAATAAAAACAAACATCAAATCGACCTAAGTTAGACATGCGTTACGCCGGGGTTGCCATAATTATATTAAAACACTCGTTATGGTAGAAACGTTTCTCATTTAATGGTACACAATACATTTCAACCTAATGACAAAGACCAGTTTTTTGGTATTAGTAAAATTTAAAGGCAAGTTTATATAGATATAAAAATTATTACACAATTTTCTTTAAATCAAAGTAATGCGAATTAATAATTTTAATTTTTAATAATTGAGGTCTGCCATTCTAAAATCTGAAATTGCTATTTTTTTTTTAATTTCACAGAAGAGTATTTCTTCATGAGGTTTTTAACTAGATCTTGATATTTTCCACTTTCTATACTGAGTGATTTACAGTAACAGAGACATGTCACTTTTTACTACATATACAAATTTTACAAAACTGAAGGCTGTTACTCTACTATAGTGGACACGCAGACTTGCCACTGGAAAAGCAGTTGCAGTTAAGTAATTTTTGTTTCTTAAGCACTATTCATTTTCACCGGACTTATCGACCTTACACCACACTATGTGCCCTGAAATATAATAAATAAACGTTACTAGTGGCAACAGTGTTACTTCCATTTCCAATCAACGATGGGCGACCTGCCGAGGTTCCGAAAAGATGACACAACCGTAGCCAATGAGGGCCATGAGGCTAGCCTCAAAGCTACAGTAAAATCATATTTATTTTAGATATGATATAAATAAATACGTCTGTCTGAGCGCGATTCACAAATCACACGGCGTTAGCGTAGAGATTTCAAAAATCGCGGCGCGGTAGCCTCCGGTACTTTTGTTAAGGTAAATCGTTGTAGTCTTGTAGTGCAACGCGCTAAAGCGGCTGACTAGACATATTTAATAGACTAGGAGCGTTGATTGAGGTTATCTAGAAGCATCAAGTATGAAGGTTGGTATTAATTTAAGCTATAATTTTAAATCTATTAGGATTTTGTATGATAATTCTAGCGTAAATTAAAATTTATTATTCAAGTTGATTTGAGAAAAATAAAATTAAATAAAAAAACATCAAATAAATGTAATGCCTCCCCAGAAAATGGGGAGGAGGCTTAGCCTCCCTTGCCTCCCCTGACGAGCCGCTACTGGTGTATAAAAACGTTGACAACTAGGTAAAAAGTAAGAAAGTTAAAGAAGAAAGTTGTGTCAGTAGAAACATGAAACACACGGTATGTATACCCGAGGGGGTACTCACTGCAATATATTTGGGACGAAAGATCGCCTCCCTAGAAAATCTCTTCCAGATCTCCTCGGATTACCTCGGATCTCCCCAAATATCCTTGGATCTCCTCGAAATCTCCTCGGATCTCCTAGAAATCTCCTCGAATCTCCTCGAAATCGCCTCGGATCTCTTCGAAATCTCCTCGGATCTCCTCAAAATCTCCTCGGATCTCCTCGAAATCTTCTCGGATCTCCCCGAATTTCCTTGGATCTCCCCGAATCTCCCTAAATATTCTTGGATTGCCCAGAATCACCTCGGATCTCCCTGAGTCTCTTCGGATCGCCCTGGCTCTCCTTTGATATCCTCAGCTCATACTTGTATTAACCTTGTTCGCAAGGTTAGGAAATAAATTATATTAAACTTAAGGTAATTATTACTTTTTAAAAGCTTTTATTTAATTTCACTTCTATGTTAGAATGTATGTATTTGGGTCAAATTAGTAAGTAACTTTTGGAGCAGTTCCTGTTATCGGAATTGACTGAGATTTGGTATACATACATAAACTCGATGACACTACAATATCATAGTGTCCAATCTTGAATGTCTTATACAGAGTGCTTAAAAAATAATGCTAAAATGTTCAAAATAAAATAAACATAAAAAAATTTTTTTTTTTACCACCAACTATTTATTATTTGAAGCGCCAATTAAATGTACTACTTCAGTTTAATTTCTGAATCATGGCAAACTCGACTGGTCAAAAACTGCAAACTAAATGCTCTTCTGTATTTTGTCGCCAAGAGAACATGAAAATAAATAGAAATACACTTAGTGGGCACTTTTTGACTAGTCAAATCCACTTAAAGATTAATTTTTGATATTTTAACCTGTTCAAAAACAAATTACAATACTTTTCGGCTAACTTAATATATAGACCGATCGGAATAACACATTTAGAGGTAAAAAAAAAAAACTGTCACCTAAACCTTTATAAGTCCAAATGGTAAAGTGTCTTTCCACGGTGAAAAACCATTAATAATTTGTACGAATAAAAAAAATCTTCGAAAACTGTTACACTATTCAATTAATTATATGGAAAAAAATACGAAAGAAATTATGTTGCATTGTTTGACCAGAAGCTATTTAAGCTAATTTTGTACCTTTTCCTATAAACATTTAAGTCGAATAATTTTGGAAAGGATCTGAGGAAAGTACACAGAAAAAGCGATTGTCCGGCAACTTGTGCAAAGCTATCGAAGATGTTTTTGTCAATTTAAACAAATGATCAACAACTGCGGAAAAATTCGTTGTTGCAAGATTAATTTTTTGTTTTTTTGCCATTTTTCAACATGTTTTTGAATTGTGACTATTTTTGTTTTATTTCTCCTAAAAGTATACGTCTAAATCAAAAAAAGCACCCGCGGAATTCTAACAATGATCTTTTACCGTAGGATTTTGAAGAAAAAAAATTTGGACCGTAAAATATTAATCTTAATATTAATATTAATAATAATTGGAAACTCCTTGATTTTTTTGATGTAAAAAAGGTTGTGGTTATTTAGGATATAAAAAGGATATACTTTTACCTAGTCCGTTAAAATTAAATTATTTTTGTGGAAATGAGAAATAAAAAATCGGTAAATTTTCTTTACCCGGAACTTCCCTCATTATGAATATTTTTTTTTATTAGGAATAGTGAAGTGTGAACCAATTTAGTTCGTTAGATAGTTATTTAATGATACATATATAACGTTTTTCAAACATTTTTATTGAACGCCATTTTGTCCCTACCAATATTTTACCAGTTTCTACCTATGCCACATGGGCATAATTTGAAATTAATTCAATAAGCTGTTTTTACATTGACGCACACCGCAATTGTGCTACGTCATTTTGAATTCGCACCAGTTTATCCCTATATCATATTTAATTTTTCTCCAATATTTACAGTGAATTGAATAAGAAGATTTTTTTAATATGTTATTTGGCCGCCATTTTGTTCAGTTCTTGAATTCGTAACACAACTTTACCAGCTTATATCTATATCACACTTAATGCTTGCATAAAATTTAAAATTAATCTGATAAGTAGTTTTTTCGGACTGATTTTTTAAATATTTTATCAGGCCGCCATTTTGTTTTGCTATTTTGTACTTATACCAAAATGTTACCAGTTCATTCTTATATAACACAACAATTGCAAAATTTGAGGTAAATTGGATAATTAGTTTTTTTAGTTATACTTTTTTAACGTTTCACTAGGCCGCCATCTTGTTCCGGCATATTGGATTTTTACCAAAATAGTACTATATCATCTCCTTATGAGTCTTAATTTTTGACTAAAATTTGTCCATCTGATGAATAGTTTTCGTCACGAACGGAGAGACAGATAAACAAAACGACAGGTGGACCGACGGAATTGATAAAACATATTTTTTGGCATCTAGGGACACTAAACCGCGAAGATGTGTAAAACCTGTTAGTGATTTTACAGATTACAAAAAATTGTTTTGGCCGCCATTTTGTTCCGCCACTTTAAAATAATACCACAGTTTTACTAGTTCATCTCTATACTACAATTGTTATGGCACTACAATTTGAAATCATTGTATTAAGTAGTTTTTTCAGGCTGAATGTTTAAATATTTTATTAAATCGCCGAAATTTTACCAGTTGGTTCCTACATAATATTTGATTTTTGTGCAAATTGAATAATTAGTTTTTTAAGTAATAATTTTTCTGACGCTTCATTAGGCCGCCATCTTGTTCCGGCATATTGGATTTTTATCAAAATATCTACCAGGTCATTCCCATATAAGCCTTAATTCTTAAAATTTGAATTCAATCTGATGAGTTTTTAAGCTATGCCGCGGATTGACAGACAGACAGACAAACTGGCAGACGGACCTTATAAAACATATTTTTTTGGCATCTAGGGACTAAAACGCGAAGATTTATAAAATCTGAGGTGATTTTTCAGATTACACCATTTCATTTGCCCGTCATTTTGTTCCGCCATCTTGAATTAATATCACAGTTTTACTAGTTCATTTCTGTACTACAATTAGTTATGGCACACAATTTGAAATCAATTAATTAAGTAGTTTTTTTCAGGCTGAATGTTTTAATATTTTGTTAAACCGCCATCTTGGATTCGTACCTAAATTTTGCCAGTTGATTCCTACATAATACTTGATTTTTGTACAAAAATTGAGATAAATTGTATAATTAGTTTTTTTTAGTAATAATTTTTTTAACGTTACACTAGGCCGCCATCTTGTTCCGGCATATTGGATTTCAATCAAAATATTACCAGGTCATTTCCATATGAGCCTCAATTTTTGACTAAAATTTGAAGTCAATCTGATGATTAGTTTTTAAGCTATGCCGCGAACTTACAGACAAACCGAGGGACTTGATAAAACATAGTTTTTGACATCCAGGGACGCTAAAACGCTAAATATGTAAAACATGAGACGGTGATTTTTTCATATTATAAAAATTTTATTTGGCCGCCATTTTGTTCCGCCATCTTGAATTAGTACTACACTTTTACTAGTTCATCCCTATACTACAATTAGTTATGGCGCACAATTTGAAATCAGATCATTAAGTAGCTTTTTGAGGCTGAATTTTTTAATATTTTACTAAGCCGCCATTTTGTTCAGCCATCTTGACAAACATTTTACCAGCACTTTCTTAGTAATAATTTTCTAACATTTCACTAGGCCGCCATTTTGTTTTGCCAGGTCATCCCCATATAGCCCTTGATTTTTGACCAAAATTTGAAGTCAATGGGGTAAGTAGTTTTTTAGGTATGCCGCGAACAGACAGACCGACAGACAGACAGACAGACAGACCGACGGAATCGAGAAAACATGTTTTACGATTACAATACAAGTAAAAACGAAACAAAAAATTCGAACAAACTTTTACATTTTTTTTGTAAATTTGAAAAGGCAGGTTGAAAAGTGATTTCTGCAAAAGTTGTAAATTTTTGCATGATTTACAACTTTTCTATAGGATATTTTTTATAGGACAAACATTTTTGCTGGAAATTGCAAAAATACCGTTTTTCAAGTCCCTACGTCAACCCTCCACCATCCCTGAGGTTACAGTTATTTTTTATTAAAAGTCCTCTTACCACTTGTACTTATAAAAATCCAGATAACCATTTTTTGCTGTAAGTATAAGTTAGTTGGTTTAATAATTAAAAATTCTGTAATATTAATATTGAAAAAGGTCTTTATTTTAAATAGTATAGATATTTTGAGTATATAAGTAGTAACAATAAAAATATTTTGTTGATTTCTTAAATTTTATTCTTGAAAAATTGATGTATAAAAAATTGATTTAGAGGTCTCAAATGTTAAGTTGATTATACAGGGTTACTTAAAAATAGAAAAATTAGGTTTTTCTATTGTTAAAAATAAAGCTTCAACTTTTTTAACATGGAATATTCGAGACATTAGAATGATGTAAAACTTAAAAATTATGTTTTAGATACCTGGTTAGACAAAAAGCTTAAGCCACCCTGTAATTATTTATGCATTTTTCGATAGATTTCCTCGCGGGATCTACTCAGATTTCCTTTGATATCCCCGAAATCTCCCTAGATATCCCCCGAATCTGTCCGTAACTCCTTGGATATCCTCCGAATATCCCCGTATCTCCTCGGATATCCTCTGGATATTTCCTCGGATATCCTCCGAATCTCCTCGGATATCCTCCGAATCTCCTCGGATATCCCCAAATCTCCTCGGACACCCTTCATATCTCCTCGGATCTTCCCCAGATCTTCTTCCCTTGGGACATAAAATATCCTCAGTGAGTACCCCCTCGTGTATAGCCGAGTATCTACCTATACTCTGCAAATTTTTATAACGGAATTATTTTTTATGACCTGAATAAAGGTCCTTATTTTTATATATCAAAGCAATGTAATATTTACCAAATTTAGGTCAATTGTCTAATCGCGGCTTATAATTATATTCTGTCTTTATACAATAAATACCAGGTGAAAATTTGTGAAAATAAAATATTATTATAAAGACTGCAGCAGCCAGTTTCTAAAAATAAAATGTGAATTAAGAGCTATCTTTGCAATTTGATTATCACATTGGATTTGGTCCCCAGAAAACATAAAAACTTTTACTTGATTCTTACTATACCTATACTATATACTATTTATGTCATTTATGTCATAAGTATATAATATTAGGATTTAAAAATGAATTCTGTTTTGTTTATTACCAGCCAGCACGCCAGTGAGGCTATACTGATAGAATTCAACATAAGTGAAGTTTAGAAAAAAGGGCATTAGCCCTCGGTCTTTACGCTAATTGATAGAATTTAACACAAGCTAAGCTTACAAAAAAGGACAATAGCCCTCGGTCTTTATGCCAATTACAAGTTCAGGCACTGAATTTAAAAGTGATCATTTGGCATTAAAGAGCTTTATTCTTTGATATTTATAACATTAAAATGTACATTACTATCTATGATAATAGTCAGTCAATTTCATTATCAGTTTAATTTATTTGAGACCAAGTATTAGAAATCAGATATACAATTTTAAAAATATTCCCTTAAAAAAAATAGGAAACAAGTACTTTTTCCTCAACATTAAATATTTTATATATTTTTGATAAATAATATGTTATTTTTGGTAAAAATGGAAATTTTCACTTTGTAGTAATTGTACACATAATAATATCATATGTTAAAGCACAGATGTAAATTAACATAAAGCCACCGATTTCAAAGTAAAACTTTTCTTCGACTTACTGTGGGGGGAATAGGAATATTTACATTGAAACAATTGCCTTCGAGCCATATATCCTCTCCTAAATATATGGTAACTGTCAACAAACCACGCCTTCTGAGATTAAGCTTATGTGTTTGCATCCTTGGAGATAGATGGAGAGGAAAATTTAACTATGTTTCTAAATCATATAAACCAACAACATTCTAATATAAAATTTACTATGGAAATTGAGTCAGATGATGCCATTCCCTTCCTTGATGTTAGTACAAAAGAAAGAGAACGGCACCCTAGGTTATACCATAGATAAACCAACATAGATCCCCAACGCAAATGGGCTACCGAAATTTTATGGCGGCAAGCACCACCTATACGTATTGCGCGTAAAACGCGGTTAGGCTAAAACTACTAGATGTCGCACGGTTTGCAATTAAAGCGACAAAACCACTGAGCGTTAGCTGGTCGAAGGTCATGCGATACTTACATCGAAGACTACGATACACGAGGCTCATTCAAAAATTTTGTGTTCAATCTTAAATATTAGAAATTTTAAATTTCTTGTTATTAGTACTTTCTTTTAGGATTTTTTTAGAATATATGTGCCGATGTAATATATCGGTTGTACAACTAGGAAGGAAGCCGGGTCGGCTAAAGTTTCTGTAGAATAAGCATTTAAAGCTTGACCGATTAGTTAATGTTTATGTTGAGAAACTACATATATTTTAGATAATTTAATAAATATTAATTGTTGTATTTTCTTTAATTAACACCAAATAAGAATTAACTGTTTCTCAAAGGGCAAAGGATATTTATAATATTATGCCTAGAAAAATAAGTTTCGGTTCGGCCAAAAATCAAGTATCGGTCGGTCACCAGAAAAAATGTAATAATTAATTTTAATCGAATTCCGCCTTGACGTTCGATGCGAGAGCTGTCACTTTCTCTTCTGTCTCATTTACATTAAAGATTCCATTGATAATTAACACAACAGTACCAAATGAAAGAATAACAATTTTATTAACAGCTTTGTTTTTTATTTTAGTAAAAACCGTACGGTAGAATCTTGTGTTTAATACGGCTAATTGTTAATTTATGGCTATTCTACAAGTGAAAAAAAATCATGGAAATCTATAGAATAGAATAGAAAATTTGCAATTAGATAGAAACCACTCCTGGTCATATTATACTCAATGTAAACTACAATTTTTTTAGAAAAAAATGTACAGTAAAAAAACTGAAAATTGGTACATGACATCCATAGGCACTAAAGAATGAAAACGAATTATTTCATCGAAATCTGAAGAAACATCAGTTACATGTGCATACTACCTTAAAAGCAATTATATCTTGTAAAAGGAAGTATTTATTTAAAAGAAAATAGCTAAGGAATAAAAATAAAATTACAAACACGTCATATATTAAATAACATATTTACAAATATTTTTTTTATAGTCCTATTTATAAAACAATAATTTTTCTCTTATTTTTTTTCGCAGTCTCTAAGATTTTTTTGAGCAATATGGGCATTTTTTTCGAAAAACCGTCAAAAAGGGAAATTTTTTAAAAAATATTGAATGTGTTGTTTCATAAATAGGATTAGTAAAAAAATAAGGTTTCCATTTTTTTGAAAAGATTTATAATATATTAAAATAAATTAAAAACAACTATACATTTTTGAAAGCAGGAGAAACAAAATGTTAAACATATTTAAAAAAGCTTTTATTAATACACTATTGAACGAAAAAGTGAAAAAAAAACTAACATAAACCCAGAACTCTTAAAAATGTGAATATTTTCTTAAAAGTTTCAGGCGATATTTCAATAACTTTGATCACGTGTCACACCATAAGTTTTTAAGAAAATTTTCAAATTTTTAAAAGTTCTGTGTTTATATAAGCTTAATTATTTTTTACTTTTCATTTAGTTTAGGTATAAATAAAATATTTTTATAATTGTTTTTTTACATTTATTTTATTTTGAATTTTTTGACATTATGTTTAACACATTCACGGATATACATAATATGTACTATAGCAAATCGCACTCACTTTCGATAACGAAAACTATTATGTACTTTTTATCATTTTTTTACGCATCCTGTATTAAGACATAATAAAATAACAATGAATACAACATCCGAAATGTGTATACACTAATTTAAACTGCTTGAATTGACTGGAATATATTCTAATTATTCCCGAGCATTCCTTAATATTCTTGAGTATTGCCGTATTCCTCGATATTTAATAGTATTTCCGGCATTCCCTTGAAAGTATTTCTGAAAGTTTGTATGCCCATTCTCGAAGTGAGACGCCCTTCTATATTACCCTATACGAGAATGCGGGTAAAGTTAAAATCGAAATTTGAAGTTGTAAGTGTAAGTTTAAAAAATCGTCGTTGCAAAACTATCGAAGGTAAAAATATGAAATTCAGCACAGACAAGCAATTGATTTTCTTTAAATTTTAGTTAAAAACCATTTGCCGCCACCTTGATTTTTTTACTCTTAACATTGTGTAAATTAGAGCAATTTTTTAGAAAAAGTTATATTTACAATACTACTTACCTGATTTTAATACCCATTCCTTCGAAATTTTTGGGTTTTTTGGAAATCTAAACATATGTACATTAGTTGTGTTTGCTAGACTGTTAAAACTGTCATAAAAGCTGCACTTATTGCGACGTTTTTTCGGCGGCACTTCACTCATGTTTAATGTTAATAATATTGTTCAATAGAAATCACACTATTTACACCAAATGGTTTATCACACTATTATCTATGGCACTACATTTTAAAACAAATTTAAATTATTATCTACAAATGACAAAAATGCTGATCACACCTCGTATACATATAAGTTCGCCCAGCGCCAAAACTAATAAAGGAATAAAATTAAATAATCTCCAGCGAATCCTTTGCCGCCGCGTGCCAACTGCGTACAAGAGAGAGCGGTAATACTTCCACACTAGCGCGTATATTCCTTCTCTGTCTTGCCCTATCAAGTACAGCATGCGGCTGCTATCGAGTACATTACAACGTTCGGTTTTAGAAACAGGCGTTGTTTATCTATGTTAGTTTATCTATGGTTATACTGTTTACAGTAAACCGACATATACGAATAAATATTTAAATTTTAGTTCTCATTATTATCCATCTCAAAAACAATTCGTTATCGATTTGTTAGTCTTTAGGTCTTTGTCAATATGTGGTACAAATTCAGCTCCGGAAGAAACAGAAAAACTGACTGAAGTTTTAAAATCAAACCGATATTGCACTCAGAATATTAGGTGTTCGATTAGATATTATAATAATCCTAGACCTAAACAAGTATTGGATACTTAACTATTAAGTAGTGTAGTTTTACCTTTTATTCAGAGTACCACAGATAAAATTGCAAGAATTCTGCGGAGATTCAACATTCGCACAATCTTTAGTAAACATAAAAAGATTGGGCAATGCTTTTAACACATTAAAATATGTAATTCCTTTGCAATCAGAAGCAGTTTATATAATTCGTTGTTCCTGCGGTAAAGTGTATCTAGGTGAAACTAAGCGGCCTGTAAGTAAGTAAGTAAGAAAGAAATTGTTCAAGAACACCAGCACACAATAGGACACATGATTAATGTAAAATTATTCCTCCCTGTTTTTTGAGGTATAAAGACTTTTTTTTAGTGATCAAATATTTTCTGTACGCACATACATATGTCTCGAAACCTGCATGGAGGCCCAAAATTTTTAGTTCCTCCATTGTGTTACAAATTTCTTCGTTTCATCACGTATGGTTAGAAATTATGAAATCTTTCAGTGAATTTCGTAAATGGTTGTAAGTAAAAATATTTTGAAATTAGCACTGGAACCAATTAAATCAATTGATTTCAATGCCCGTGTTATTATGACTTAGAGAGGTTCTGAAGTTAATAGCAATTATATTCCAAACGAATTATGATAAATTACTATAAAGTAAAGCGGCGGTTTTCTAGGGTTTTAAAATAAGTTTATGCGGTAACTGTTAAACTAAATATACGAACTATAGATCTTTTAGAAAACCACAAAAAAAATCGTTTATCCCATTTTCACCTTTAATTTTTCTGCAAAATTTCGTCGATTGAACCAGATTTTTTTACGTTGATTTTTAAAAATTTTATTTGGCCGCCATTTTCTTCCGCCATCTTAAATTTGTACCACAACTTTACTAGTTTATCTCTATATCGTACTTAATTCTTGCACAAAAATTGAAATTAATTTAGTAAGTAGTATTTTCAGGCTGATTTTTTATTAGGCCGCGATTTTGTTTTGCTGTCTTGGATTCATATTAAAATATGACCAGTTCATTTCTATGTAACACTTGATTTTTGTACAAAATTTGAGGTAAATTGGATGATTAGTTTTTTAATATTAACTTTTTTAACATTGTTCTGCCATATTGGATTTTTACCGGAATATTACCAGCACATATGGCACTTAATTTTTGACTTAAATGTGAAGTCAATCTGGTAAGAATTAAGTAGTATTCTCATTCAAGATAAAAGATTTTTAAATATTTTATTATGCCGCCATTTTGTTCGGCTATCTTGAATTAAAATTTCACCTGTTGATTTTAACGTATTACGTGATGCTTGTGCAAAATTTGAGATAAATTGAATAAGTTAATAATAATTTTTTTAACAATTTACTAGGCCGCCATTTTGTTTCGCCATGTTGGATTTTTATCAAAATATTACCAGATCATCTCCATATGACCCTTAATATTTGATTAAAAATTTGAGGTCTATCGGGTAAGTAGTTTTTAAACTATGCCAAGAATTGATAATACATATTTTTTAGCGCCTAGGGACGCTAAAACGTGAATATATGAGAGTGTGATTTTTCCACAATTACACTTTGTTTGGCCGCCTTTTTTTTGGCCATCTTGAATTAGACGCGACATTTAGGGACCCCGAAACGTAAAGGTCAGAAAAAATATCGGAGGGTGAGTTTTTCACGTTTATAATACTTCCCTTTGACAAGGAATGTAATAAGCAAAGTTAATGTTTGCACATCGCAATTCTAGAGCATGGAAGCTAGGTTTTAAAATTCTTAAGGGTTGTTAACGATGTTTGGTTTATGTAAGTTTACTTGCCTATATCCGGAGAAATAAATCTTAGGCCGGGCTTATAGAAATAAAATGCTTGCAACTGATTTGCAGTGTTTTCTGTTACCAACTCTTATTCTATACAATATTTTTTTGTTTTGTTGCTTGACACTTACAAATTCGCCCATGGGCTGCTTCAGCACCGCAACAACCCTGTACTCGGCGCCTATGTTTTGTAGAAACTCATACACAAGAACTATATATAGTGTTTGTTGTCTAAATTATTTTACCTCTAGACCTCTCTCTAACAAACATAATAAATGGCAAAATGAGATCTGTCTACTATATGAGATAAAGTTCTAAATAAAGGATGCTAATCAAAATAACTTTTGACGATGACAAGACGGACAGGGGTAAATACGGGCCCCAATTAAACTTATCTGTCACTATCGAAACCTTTAAAAGATCGCTTTTAATTCCAGTTTAACTTTAATCATGGCCCTTTGCACATCTGGTACTCCATAGAAATACAATGCAATGCCCCATTTGAATGCGACCACTCGTTTTGTAGGGCGCTCCGATTACATGAATGAGTTCTGCCGTTTTATTTTTGAGCATTTATATTTGTAAGTGTAGCATTTTAAAGGGTTTTAATAGTGCTTTATATAACTAATAAACAGGGTGTTTCCTAATTTTCATGTACATATTGAAGGTATTCTATGAATACAATTTTAATAAAAAAATTGAGTGTTAAGTTAACAAAAGTTGTCAAAAATAAAAAAAATCAGCTTTTTATTAATATTTTAAAGGTAGATTCGCCGATGATGAAGCTTTTTAGATTTATATAGGAGGGTATCATAATTAATATTTATAGAAAAAAGCAACTTTGTACTTCACTGGTTATTGCACGTTTTTTTTTTACTTTAAGCAATTCAAAGTGTAACTTTCTTGTTTATCACTTTTATTTCGTAACTTGCTTCGTTTTCGAAAAAAAAGTTAAAAGACAATTTCACTGCATGTCCCTGAACAACCCAAAAACATTAATCTAATCAAAATATCTAATAAGTTAAAACTAAGAAAAACTTCGATGTACTCTTTTGTAGAAAGCACTTAATAGCTAGAAAAACTCAAAAACATAGACGCAAACATAAATAATAACTAAAATATTTCCTCGAATGCGTTTAGGGACCTTAAAATGGGTAGATATCGTTGTTGGAATAAAAATAAACAAGTAAGCCATTTCCAAAGACATGATAGATGGAACCAATTATGGCAAAAATCCATTACTTTGCCTTGTTGTTTATTCGTGTTTACGTATCGTTTGGTTTATTTTAAACAGTTTATTAGGTGCTTTTTTAAAATTTACACTCAAAAACAATAAAAAAATAAATATTTAAAAGGTTCATTCTTGGCGGCAGTAAATAAATTACACTATGAGGAGGAAAATCAAGTGAATCAACCACGTCTTTTTCTCATTCCATTCTAAGATAAAAAAACGGGACAAAAAATCAGAATGATAAACTTTTTAATGCGGAACGCCGAAAAAGGAAAGAAGAGGAACAAAAAGGAAAGCTGATCCATCTAATTCGATTAAGGCAATATCGAAGCGCCTTAGAAATGCCCTTGCTTATATATCAAACTCGAAGAAAAATAAGGTTGTCATTCCTGAAAGAAAGGTGTTTCTTGCAGTGAAAAGTGTGAATTAAAATGTTATTTAACTACAGTAGATTGTCATCGTCAGGAAATTTTTTCGGCGTACTGGAAAGTTGGTTGTCTTCAGAGGTAATGAGGATTTATTTCGTCAAATATTCAATTGAACCCAAATATTCCCACAGATCATCTAAGAGTAATAGGGAATGGGTTTTATTTTATGATCCAAGAAAAATGTATTCGTGGAATAAGTGATTGTCCAGTTAGAACCGCTATAGACAAACGCAATAATTCTCTTGGTGCAATAGTTAATGTGGGTTTAAGAGGCTAAGATAATATTAAAGCCCAAATATGATTTTCATCACGAAGGAAAAAAACTGTGTCGAGAAAAGAATGAGAAAGACAAAGCCAACAGCGACGAGACCTGCTGTTAATATATATGACTCATGACACTTCCCCGGGGCGAAGTGTCGACCTTTTACTACGTATCAAAAATAAATACTATTAATTTCACTCTGTATGACATAAAATCTAACGATGTCCAATGCTTCGTCTGGCACAAAGGTCAAGGTAATCGTGGTATTAATGAAATTGGTTCTTGTGTTTATAAATATCTTGAAAACCTTTAAGAAAAAGCTAAAAATAACAAAAAATTAGATTTAATATTTTTTCGATAACTGTTGCGGGCAACAAAAGACCCAGTTCATGATTGCTATGTACCTATATGCCATTTCAAATTTAAATCTTCTAAAATCAATTACACAGAAATTTTTAATAAGAGGGCATACCCAAAACGAGGGAGACAGTGGTCATTCCATTAATGAAAGACGTATAAAAAGGTGTGTTGAATCGGGCCCTATTTACGCTCTACACAGATATATTAATTTAATTGAAACAACAAAAAACAACAATCCCTAGCAAGTACACGAAATGTGTTGTGACGCATTGTATGATATTAAAAATACAGCTTCACGAATTTGGCAAACTTTGTCAAAAAATGTGGACCATAATATTTTAAACTCACGGAAGTTTAAGTTTTACAAGAGTTCATGCCCCAATGCCTTTTTATAAAAACTAGTGCAAAGAAAAAGATTTTAAGAAAGTTGAAATCGATAAGAAGATAACTAAATCTAATAAAAACTCATCAGACCTCAAGATCTTTACGGTAATCTTTATTATCTATTATGTAATGTAGGTACAAGTGCTTGTAAACCAAAGCATACATTAATAATAAACATAAAAAATGTATTAGTATTCTTTTGTTATTTTTATTCATAAAGTTGCTCATTTTATTTAAGTTTAAAATGTTTAGGAGATGTTTCAATTATTTTTTGTTTTGTTTTGTTTCCTTTCCACAAGGTTGTTAGAGTAAAGGTTAAAATGTCCTTGCACGGAATTTGGTTTTCAAGACATTCTAAGTAAAAATTAAAACATATTTTTCATAAAACCTTGTTTCAGTTTCATTTTGTTGTCATTCTGCTTTTTAATATGGGCATTATGTTTACTTTTTTCCCGAGAATAACGATACATTTATGTATTTTTTTTAATTTGTTGCAAAAAGGGTAATTAAAATATTTATGACAGTCTACTTTTTAAATAGATAATGTAATATAAGTCAATAATGAGATTTACTAATAGTTAGATTAGCAAAAAATATTTGTTCATAATATAAACCTGAATCTGTTTAAAAAAACTTTAATTCACGCTTCTGAAAATTTACAATTTTTGAATCGTGTCACTAATCTGGAGCACCAGTGATATGTTAATATATTTTTATTCCACGTATACCAACGTTATACTAGGATCTCTTTCTGGAATATGTTCTGCATTGCAGCATATACAATGATCCATTTTGGTTAAACGACGATCGCGATTTCGCTCTTTTTAGAGCTCATCAGGTACCATAAACTAGCGAGCAGCATATAGGCAAAGGAACAAAATGGAATCACAAAAACAACTATGTGTGTGGTAACGTGGAATAAAAATATATTAACTTTACTGTTTCAAACGAAAGTCAGGATTAAACAACATAATTCAATGCCGATCTGTGCTTCAATTTTATATCTTTGACCTACAAGGAGCTCGCCAGTCTAATGGCGGCCTGATAGGCTCTAAAAGTCGCGATCATGGTTTGACCAAAATAGACCCCTGACCCTTGTGTTTGCTGCGATGCAGAACATATTCCAGTTAGTATCCTTGTTATAACATTGGTGTAGGTGGAATACAAATATTTAAATTTAGTGCTCCCAACGAAAGCAAGAACTTTCTTAAAAATGGTCGAATCTTCACGAGCCATGAAACATCCAGAAGGTTGCAGTATTATCTTTCAATGTAACCTAAAAGTATTAAGTGATATTATATAGGGTCCTTCGAGAAACGTTTAAAATTTCTTAAAACAGTTGAATGGGCGCGTTTTACGTAGAATTACGAAACTTAATTTTCAATTCCATTTTTAGATAAAACCATTCTACTATTCAAAAAAACATAATGGGGAAATGTTACTATCTCTTTTTGTTAAACAGAAGAAGATTAAGAACTCTTTTTAACGTTACACGTAACACATTCAGCATCAGTGGTCGGTCAATTTCAAATAAAGCCCATAAGGGTACTCAAAATCAAAATAAATTATATAGGGTAACGGAAAGATTTGTTGTACCCAATATGTCAATTTCCTTTTTTTATGATTTATGCGATTGTATGTTTACAACTCTTTTTCGTTATGTGAATTTTTGAAATACGTTGAATTATCTATACGTACACTAAAAGATAAAATGAAAAATAAAAGGGTTCTATTTAATATTTTTAATTAACACAATTTATTGTCAAAATACAAGTGTTCTAATCACACTACACCACAACTTGTTAAGTTCTGGACGCGCGTTTCGCTAACCAAGTTAGCATCATCAGCAGGTGATATAAACTAAAGTAACTTATCCTAACCGAGAATATTTATAGGTAAATGTGTGAAATTTTAATATTTTTGATGTAAGCTCATTGTTTTCTAGTGTACCCTAAAGCCACTAGCTTTAGAGTACCTAAAGGAACTATTTGAAATCAATAATTTGAAGAAAGAAATTATTTATGAATATTTGCTTCTCACAAAATTATGTATGAATCAAATTTTTTTTCAGTTCAACAATAAATATTATAAACAACTTGAGGGAAATGCGATGGGCAATTGCTTATCTCCGTTCCTTGCGAATTGTTTATGGGTATATTAGAAACTCAATAAAAAAAAACTCAAGTATTTCCCAAGAGTGTGGTATAGATACGTAGACGACATATCTGATATTTTTGATACTAAAACAGAAAATTTTGACACTTTCTTAGAAACATTAAACAATGAATATTCTTCCATTAATTTTTCGTACGAAAAGGAGAACAATGGACAATTACCTTTTCTCGACACGTTAGTTATGAGAAATAACGATAAATTAGAATTTGATATTTATAGGAAATATACTAATAGTGATAGGTATATAACATTCGACTTATTTCATTGCCGTCAATACAAAATGGCAGCGTTTTATTTCTTAACTCACAGGTTAGTCAAATTTCCATTAAGTAAAGAACGTTTTCACAATGAAACGAATCGGATTAAAAATATAGCTAAAAGTAATGGACATAATGATAATTTTGTACATAAATTGACATAAGCATAAGAAAATTTTAAAAGATGCAACTACTCTTCCAGTATCTGAGGCTCCCAGTAAGTTCATAGTAATCCCATATGATCCCAGATATACGAGAGGTCTAGAAAAAGTATTTAAAAACGTAGGTTTTAGAGTAGCCTACAAAACGGAGAACAGTTTGAAAAATCTCCTTGGAAACCCTAAAGACAAAGTCGACTTAAAGGAGAGGAGTGGCATCTATGAAATTAGCTGTAATGACTGCGATCTAAAATATGTTGGGTAAACTAAACGCTCCATAAATATTCGTTTTAAAGGACACATGGCACATTTCAGATACGGAAGAACAGAAAAGTCAAGCATTGCTCAACATGCTTTGAAAAACAATCACCAAACAGGAATATATAATCTTAAGTTGATTAAAAATGTATCTAATAATAGATTATTGGATGCATTTGAGAGTATAGAAATAAATAAATGTGGTAAAAAAGCACTAAATAAAGACAGAGGGCCTATTCTCTATAGTGCCTTCTATTGTTTACTTGACAATGGTGCAGTCTCGGTTAGGATAAGTTATTTTAGTTTATATCATCTGCTGATTATGCTAACTGGATAGCGAAACGCGCGTTCAGAACGTAACAAGTTGTGATGTAGTGTGGTTAGAACTCTTGTATTTTGATCTATCTTCTACCACTGGTTCCAGTGTTAGGACACAATTTATTGTCATTTAAAAAATGCCATTAAAACTAAGATCTATTAGTATGCTTGAAGCCGGTACGCTACAGGTCGATATGGCGTATGCGATTGGTATGACAGAAAGTATTATTTCTCGACTTTTTGCCTATTACCGTCTTGTATCCGCAATTATCTGCAAGAAGAAATCCGACTACTACAGCATCTGAACTAAAGTTGAAACTACAACAGATCCAAGGTATACAGTTAACATACAGAAATGTCATCAATAGATTGCACGAAACTGGCTTAAAATCTAGGAGACCTTTGATATGTCAACCTATACATACAGTCAATTCAACGTTTTTCAAAAATTCACATAAAAAAATAAAGATGTAAACATACGATCGAATAACTCATAAAAAAACGAAGTTGAAATATCGGAAACAACAAATCTTTGAGTTATCCTGTGTTATTTGTTTATCAGTAATTCTTATTCTCAGTGAAAGGTGGCGCATATAAGAAAAAACTGTTTGACAATATTAAAATATACTTAAAATATAAATGTTGAATTAACAGAGAAAACTAGATTTTTAAAAAGAAAATCTAGAAATAGTTGTTTCTTGTTATTTTCGGTTAATGAGGTAGTTTATGAGCTTAAATAATATTTCCTCAACTATAAGTAATATGACGAAATATTACTTAACTTAACTTTTACCGATATAATTTATTGTTCATGCTTAACTGTCTCAGAAATTTATTTTATAAACATCTTTAGTTTTCGAATCATTTTTTATTTTTGAACACTCTGTATATCCAACTAAAGTTTTGACTTACTCAAACTTATTTTCCGTCATGCACCATCAATATTTCTAACTAGTGGTTCTGTGGAAGTAAAAATTAAGGACACAAAAAAACGCACTTTTCTCTTTGTTAACAGATATAATAAAAATCCAACTGGAACTTACAAAGCACCAAGAGAAATAATAGAGTGGAGCACACATTGAATTTCGATTTTCTAAAAAAAAACGGGATCGGACTTATTACGGCAAATATAGGCAAACAATCCTATCTCAAAGATTTGACCTTGGCCATTCGGTTTTTGTAATAACTGAAGTTAAATATCTCGATAAAACGAAAGTTTTGTATTTGAAACTTTTTCTGTATCTTTCAAAAATATGGCGTGGGCGTGGCCGACTGCGTTAAGATCAGCTTTAGGTTAGGTTAGGATAAGTTTCCCAACTTTAACTAATGTTAAATACCTCGAATAAACGAAACTTTTTCTGTATCTATAATAATTATGGTTTGTGCATGGCCGGCTGAGTCAAGGTTAGCAAGGAAGTAATTACGTGCCCAAAGGGTACGGCAACTATAATGATAAAGATTAAAAATTTAATACAAAACATAAATATTAGAATATTAAGCGCGTAGCCGATATCCACCAAAAAAAATCACCCTCTCAAAACATATCTTCGCGTATTAGTGTTCCTAGATATTACTGACAGACTGACCGACGGAATTGATATAACATATTTTTTGGTATCTATCTGTCTGACTGTCTGCCTGACATTGCTTAAAAACTACTTGCCCGATTGACTTCAAATTGTTATCAAAAATTAAGGGTCATATGGTGATGACCTGGTAATGGTAAAAATCCAATATGGCGGAAAAGTGCTAAAAAATTATTTCCAAAAAAACTAATTATCCAATTTACCTCAAATTTTGCACAAAAATCAAGTGTTGCATAGGAAAGAACTGGTAATACTTTGATATGAATCCAAAATAGCAAAACAAAATAGGGGGCTAATAAAATATTTAAAAAATCAATCTGAAAATACTACTTATTAAATTAATTTCAATTTTTGTGCAAGAATTAGCTGTGATATAGAGATAAACTGGTAAAGTTCTAGTACGATTTTAACTTGGCGAAAAAAATAGCGGCCAAATATTTTTACGTAAAAAACTAGTTCAATTGATTTTAAATTCTTGTAAAAATGGCGGTATGTGTCAATCTAAAAACTACTTATTGAATTTATTTTAAATTATGACCAAAAGTGTGGCACAGATAGAAAGGAACTAGTAAAATTTTGGTAGGATTCCAATATGATAGAACAAAATGATACCTAATAAAAATGTTTGAAAAGACAGTGTATGTAACACTATGTACTGAACTAAACTGGGTCACACTTCTCTATTCCTAATAATGGGAAAAAATTATAATAAGGGAAGTTCCGGTTAAACGAAATTTACCGTTTTTTTTATATGAAAATCAAAGCAAATATATGTAAAGTATTCAAAAATATCACATTTCTAAACATTAATAAACAAAAACAATAACAGTTGAAAAACTCAAATAAACGTTAATTATTTTATTACAAAAAAAACTACAAAAATTTTTCATTGATTTTTTTAAAGCAAATCGACGGTTAATTTAATAATTTTTTTTTCTATGCTTGTAATAGAAAAGTCTGAAAATCTTTGTTACCCTATGATTGATTTTTAGTTAGAAAAACATCTGTTACCACTGCCAACAGCATACCCAATTGCAGTTTGTAAAATTGACGTATAAAAGTGCTTACAATAAGGACATTGCTGTTTTTCCCATTTAATTTCCTTCTGACGCATTACTAGATTAAAGAGTTTAGGATTTAACTCTTGCACCAACTGTGAAAATGTAATATTATAAAATACAATAAATATTCCCCAATGGTTAGTTGGTTGTTATTTTTTGTTTACCATCACAAACAAATTGATAAAATAAAAATCAATAAATGAATCCATTTCAATTATTAAGCAGCCACGCCCCCAAAGTTTCCTGTCCATTTTTCGAGATTGTCTCCTTTTCAACTCCTTATGTCTCGTTGGGTATCCAATATCTTTTCATGGCTCAGCATTACTTACTAAAAAAGTATGACATTTTGGTAAAAATCCACTACAGCGGAACAAATTACTAAAAACATCATTATAAAGAATCTACTTATACTTAAAGGACCTCAAATTATACAGAAAAATTAAGTGTGATATATCATCATATAGGAATAAACTGGTAAAATTTTGATGTAAGACAAAAAAAATGGTCGCATAATGATGTGTTTAAAAATTCAGTACCAAAAACCAACTTATCCAATTGACTTGAAATATTGCACAAAAATGAAAAATGCAACAAGGGCAAACTGTTATTTTTAAATGTGCTCAGATTATTTGTTGCCTTTAGATTTTTAAACAAAAATTTTTTTGGCTTTTTTATTATTTATTTTTTCAGTTGCGAAAATGCCAAAAAATATTTTTGTTTGTCAAGGATAAACTGGTTAAATTTTAGTGCGAATCGTTTATGGAAACGAAATAGCGGACTATTATAATCTTGAAATATTTTGTAAAATTCGATTTCTTGGAATAAAAACTTTGATTTTTATGGAGGAAAATAATAAACGACATAATTTATTTTTATAGAATATTTAAATAGAGTTACAAGAAATAAAAAAAATACTATTAATAATAATTATATAAAAATAAATTAGAAACAAATAATTAAATCCTTAAATAATCAAAATACGATTTATAGAATTTATATACAGTAATTACCAAATTATTATATGCATATATAAACTGTGTTATCCGTACGTAGTGGAATTTTGTACTAAGGAAGTTATGGGTAAAGGCGATTTTATCAAATTTTTTTTTTGTTAGATCTTACTTCTTTCAAAAAAACATTACTTTAGCGTTGTTCCAGTTTTTTTGGCATTCTCCTTTCTAGTAAGCTCTTCTTTAACGGTGTCTGTAGTGATTTTTCTATAATGTTACCACCGAACCTTATCCTTTTTTGTTATTTTATCCTCCCCTGGGCTTCTAACGTTTTTATTTTCTTTTAAGACTTTTCATTTCTCTGCTATTGTTATTTCTGTCATTTCCTTTTATCCTGCATTTATTCTATTTCTTACATAATCAAAATTCAACACGACTGACGCGGTGCTCGTTAGATCTCTGATTCCTATGCTGCGTATTAGAAAGAAAGCTATATTATAAAACGATATCCTTCCATAAATTGATCTTCACAAATATAAGAGAATGAAAGATCAATGCTCCAAAAGTCTCATGAAAAAGGGGTAATCGAAATACATAATTAAGTTAAAAAAAGATAATTTTATAAAAATCCTAAAAATCTTGACCAATAGATATATTTTTTTGTTTAGCATAAATAAGAAGATTTTGTTATGTGTTTCGGTTTCATTCTCAGAGGGCCATGTGCTCCTATACTGGTGGTCATTCGTCATCTGTTTCTCGAATACTGACACTGCTCTCTATTTAAGGGTGTCCTCGGGGATTTTTTAAAGCGTCTGGTTTAATAAAATTCTTCTGGGTCTGAGGCTATCGAAAATTAAAATCTTCCAATTACCGGTATTGAAAAATCGTTTAAATTCATGGTAATTAAGTTTATATGATCTAATGGACTCAAGAATTTTAAATTGACAAAACACAACTTTAAAACGATTGTCTTTAGACGCAAAATAATTATTGTTACAGTATTTTTTATTTTTATGTGTATGACTTACACTTCATAAAAATAAAAAAACATTATGATATACTATGTCATTATGAACATCCATCATAATTTAAGTAAAATAAAAAAAACAGTTTTGGATTGTCTTGTCCGCTTGCATGGAATGACCATTATCTTATGAATTGAAAATTTATTTGTTGTGATAGCTTTTTTTGCAACTACACTTTGAATGATTAAGTCTCACATGTAAATAAGATCTAAACAACTAAATTAATTATTTTTTTAAATAAATGTGATTCTGTTTATACAAAAATATCAAAGATGCCAGTAAGTATAAGGGCTTACCTGTAACTTCTAAATCCAATATAAGGAATTTCGATAATGGGCTGCTCTAACTCCAAAATTTGTTTGGCATACAATGCTTGCGCTCACTACTCTCGACGTAGGGTGTTTCGCCATCGATGTTAAAAATGATAAACATCAATCTTTTATCGATAATTGTCTTTTAATGGTCGATGGTATTTAGTAGGTTGACCGAAATATATTTTTTCAAGCTTTAAATTCTGTTCGAAAGTTAAAAAATGTTAGTTTAACGCTACTTTGAAGTAAATACGGTAAAGAACATTTATTTTTAACTTAATTGTTTCAAAGGTAGATTTATTTTGTTGTTGTATCTTTAAGGTTGTTTTATTTTTGTGTACAATTGTTGATGTTTACTTTTATTATTTTCATTCCTCAAAGAAAGGAGTCTGATATTTCGTTTTTCGCCGATAACTGCGTGAGTTTTAATTAGGGAAAGAACATGGTATATTATACTTAAAATAATTTATAACCCGTCTCACCCGAGGCAATGGCAATATATATTCTTTGTATACTTACCAAAATTCTCAATTTAAAATGAATATACAAGCTTTACTGTTTCTTCTTTACTTTACAATAAGCTTTTTACCGAGCCAGAATCTTATGTAAGATTCACTTGGTTTATGCTTTCTTGCCCTTGTTGGGAGACAAAGTAACGTAGGTGAAATGGTATAGATATATATCCAATTATGACCTGTGATCACATCAAAAAAGTGGATTATTTTTGTGGTTAAACAAGCATAGTATGTTCCTGAGCAGATTTTGATTGAATATGGTTAGACGAGTTTTATATAAAAAAAAAGAAATTAATCCACGTCTCGTGAAATTTTTTCATGTCCGAAATATGGGTTTTATGGAACTATCGTAGTTGAGGTAGTATCGAATCAGTAGTTTCGAGTGGATCGAAATAATTTTCGCTATATACAATGACTAATGGATTAACTTAAATTAACTTAAACGGACGGATAAATATTAGTAAAAACATCGATATCACTTCAACATCGACGTTGTAAAGATATGTTTTATTGGCGTCGATGAATGCTTTCGGTGGCAAGATAGATGCTTACTATCCAATACTACCTGACCGACGGATATGCCATTAAAAATATGAAAAGAAATTTGTTCGTTGGTGATCTTAAAGTTATCGTGGGACACATATAAATATATTTTGTAATTACTATTAATAATTCGAAAATTGATTTTTGTCCACGAGACCTACAATATTTTCCGTCTGTGGGTCGATACGAAGAGACATCTTAATACAGCACGAAAGCTCACAAATAGGAGATACACGAATTATATAATAATCGATGATACTTCTGTAATATGGCCACATGGAGAAAAAAACATTAATATGATTTTAGATCATCTAAACCAACAACATTTTACGATAAAATTCACTATGGAAATTTAGTCACATGGTGCCATTCCCTTCCTTGATGAGTTAACACAAAAGGAAGAAAATGATATCCTATGTCATTGTATTTATAGGAAATCGATATATATATATATATATATATATATATATATATATATATATATATATATATCTATAAATAAGTATTTCATTTTTAGCTCTCACCATGATCCATTTCGGGAACAGTCGGTTATCAATTTACTAGTATTTGGGACTTTTTCAATAAGTAATGAAAAAATCGGTAAATTTCCTTTACCCGGAATGATTTTCTTTCCATTTGCTAGGAACAAGTATGACCCAATTTAGTTCAGTATATACTCACAGTATATATGTGGTACATATGCTGTCTTTTCAAACATTTCTATTGGGCGCCATTTTGTTCCACATTATTGGATTCCTACCCATATTTTTCCAGTTTCTTTCTACCTATGCCACTCTTGACTTAGAGGAATAGGTTAAAATAAATTCTATAATTAGTTTTTACATTGACGCACATGTTACGTCATGTTGAATTTGTACCGCACCCATTTTCACATTTAGTTTTTCTACGAAATTTAAAGTCAGTTAAACAAGATTATTTTACGTTGTTTCTTCAAAAATTTTATTTGGCCGCCTTTTTGCTTCGCCATCGAAAACCACGTACCACAACTTTACCAGTTTATCTCTATATCACGCTTAACTCTTACAACAAGTCTAAAATTAATTTAATCCGCTATTTTGTCTTGCTATTTTGAATCCATATCAAAATATTATCTGTTCATTCCTATGTAACAGTTGATTTTTGTGCAAAATTTGAGGCAAATTGGATAAGTAGTTTTTAACACTAATTTTTTAACATTGTTCCGCCCTATTTGATTTTTATCAAATTATTACCGTATCATCCTCATATGACCATCTGGTAAGTGGTTTTTAAGCTCTGCCACGAAGTGACCGACAGACAAACCCACGAAATTAATAAAACTTATTTTGTGGCATTTAGGAATGCTAAAAGGTGAAGAACTTGGGAGGGTGATTTTTTAATTTTTTTTCACGATTACAAATATATTTTATTGAATTTTTAAATATTTTATTATGCCGCCATTTTGTTCCACCATCTTGGATTCGTACCAACATTTTACTAATTCATTCCAAAATAATATTTGATGTTTTTGCAAAATTTTAGATAAATTGGATAAGCAGTTTTTAATAATATTTTTTTAACATTTCACTAGACCGCCCTTTTGTTTCAACATATTGGATTTTTACTAAAATATTACCAGATCATCCCCATATGAATCTTAATTTTTGATTAAAATTTGAACTCAATCGGATGAGTAGTTTTTAACCTATGCCGCGAACTGGCAGATTGACAGACAGATGGACCGACGGAATCGATAAAACATGTTTTTGGCATCTACGGACGTTAAAACGTGAACATATGTAAAACCTAAGAGGATGATTTTTTTTCACGATTACAAACATTTTATTTAGCCGCCATTTTGTTCGGCCATCTTGAATTAATACCGCAATTTTACTAGTTGATCCCTATACCACAATTTGTTATAGCACACAATTTGAATTCAATCCATTAAGCAGTTTTTCAGGTAGAATTTTTAAATATTTTATTTTGTTTCGCCATCTTGGATTCTTACGAAAATTTACCAGTTAACTCTAACATAATACTTTAATGTTGGTGCAAAAAATTTCAGTTAAATTGAATAAGTAGTTTTTTAATAAACATTTTGCCAGGCCGCTATTTTGTTTTGCCGTATTGGATTTTTATCAAAATGTGAAGCTAGTCTGTTAAGTAATTTCTGATAAAATATATTTTTTTGCATTTAAAGACGCTAAAACATGAACATATGTACAACCTGAGAGTGGTGTAGAATTTTCTATATAATGAAAACTGTAAAAAAATTCTGGCTATTGAGTTTAAACTGACGATTTTTAGATTTTTAATACGATAGTCAGTTGTTTTTGAATCAGATTTTTAAAAGCATCACACACATTTACACAAGGTTCATATTTATTTTTCTTAATTTAAGGATTTAAGATATTAGGCACGCGTTCTTTGCATCTAAACGGCAATATTTTGATCTACTATTATCGATTTGGGATTTTAGTGGGCAATAGGGATTAAAAATTAATATAAGAAGTCTCGGCCCGTATTTAAAAATTGTGACCTTATGGTACCTGAAAATTAATAGGTAGTTTTGAAAAACAGAAAGTGTCTGTACATTTTTCGTGTCTCTAATTAGAGTTTCAAAAGTCTCAACTGATAACAAAATAGCAAATTTTCGGATATATCCGGAAAGATAGGAAGTTGTCAAATTTCTCAAACGCTTATCCTTAAATTACCCCAATTTAACTAACTTCATACATTATATAGATTCCGAGGTTGTTATGTGAAGGCTCGAATTTGGGATATTTTGCTACAATCAAAGAGAAGCTTATCACGATATTTATGAACTTTTAGTATCAATTGAGATAATTGGTTGAAGCTCGTAGTACTGCAATTTGTGAAACTAGAGATTTAGTTTAACATCTATTAATAACTGGTAAAATTAGAATATTTGTTATTTTGAGCTTCTGAAAACAATGATACTAATCCCATAAATTTAAACACGTAGTAGTGATGTTTTAGTTTAAAGAAATACGTTTGGAACTATTTTAACGTGACGCAACAAAATTATTTAACCGCTCTTTTAATACAAGTTTATTAATTCAAAGATCCCAAATTATTCATTAATTTTTTTTTCATATTTTCATTTTAAAATCAAGGAATTTATTATTCTGTAATTTTGAGAATCGTTCCTCCGTGACTCTTTGCAGGAACTCGATACAATATACATTATACAGATAAAGTTATAAAAATGAATAATGCATTTGTATTTGCAATTAATTTTTTTTCATATTTTCATTTTAAAATCAAGGAATTTATTATTCTGTAATCTTGAGAATCGTTCCTACTGTTTTGACTTAGTGGTTTATCTCCAAGTCAAGCTTCGTAAAGCCGACCTCTAAGATTTTGGCAAGTTTGATGTATTCTCCAGTTTTCAATATTTGTTGAAGTTTTTTTGTTTGGCAAGCCTTTTTCGGTCTTAAATATCCTTTGAACTTTTATTTTAGATTTACATTATTTATTAAAAAATTGTATCTGCAAATGACCTATGTCGTAGATACTAAAAATTAATAGAACATTTAAAGAAAACATATCCTTTTGATTTCTATTACCCGCCTCATTACCTCAGAATCATCATACTTATTCTAAAGTCACCACGTCCGTTGTTTTGAACTTACGTTCTAGTTTTTAAAATTCTAAGACAGCAGCACTATGTACGAACCTCCGCTGAACTTTACTTTTCCAATATGGCAGGGCCAAACTGATAAAACTGTATGAAAAACTAGTTTTACAAAGTGTTTTTTCTACAACCTGGGGGTAAGTAAACTTAGTACAGGGTCTCTGGTTATATTTTAAACAAGCTTAACTTTTAAAGATATCAAAAGATATTTTATACAAAAGTTTTCTAGTTCTTTCTCTGTTTTCTTTGGGCCGATAGGATTTGTCAAAAAAAAACAAATGACAATTGCTGATTATAAAAATACCAGATTTAAAACCTTTATCTTTAAAGACAACCGAGAAATTTGACAAAAACCTTGCCATAAGAGGCAATGCGTTAGTAAGAAAGAGAACATTGACATAAGTAAAGTCATTACAAAAGAATACATACACTGTCTCTTAACGCAGGGTTCTGGTCAATTTTCTCGGTTATCTTTAAAGATAAAAATATCAAACCTGGAAATTTTATAATCAGCAAGAAGATGCATATTTATTGAAATAATATATGAAGATCCCGTTTAAAATATAACTAGACACCCTATACATTATTGCACTAGCCCGGTAATGTACTACCTACTAAACGCTATTATAAGTGCTCTAAAGTGAACATCATCGCACGGGTGTAAAATAAATATTAAATGTAATGAGTACTGTAAACTATGATCGTAAAACTAGCCGACACATAAAAGTTGAAAATCTACATGATGTCCAACGTAAGATGACCTACTACCTTATCTCAGAAGTTATATGACGTACAAAAACAGCTAAATACAAAAGTTTCTTAGTTTAATTTAAATTATTAAATTATATTATTTTTATGAATACAGGGTGTTTTATTGCCCTGACCGAGTAATCCACTTTGTTATTTTAAATGGAGCACCCTGTATATTTATAGGTATTTAATAGATGTTCTAAAGATAAGCTCAGAAATATATAATAGTATTGCTGTCAGGTCCTATGTTTCTGATATATTAATATTGACATTTAATTATAAAGTGATATTACTTTGACACTTAAACGATCTTAAATATCTGCTGGTGCTGAGAAATGTTTAAGTGTTTGTATTATTTAATTGCAAGTATTCAATTTTTTAAAAGAAATAAATGGTACAGTGTTGCCAAGTTTCCAGTTTTGATAATTTTGAAAATCGAATTAAGCGATAAATAATACCATGGGTTTAGATAAAATTTCGCATTATATAAATCATGTAAATTCGATAAAATAATAATTTTATCGAATTTATCTAGTTCACTTATGCTTACCAACTAAAGGAAGAAATTAAGAATAAAAATGTTACCTTTTATTCATTGGGATAATAATAATAATCTGGTTTTGGTAAGCTCTTCATAGTTACTCATACAAAAAATTTTCTGAAGATAATCGTCAATAAGTCAGAAATGTTAACTCATAAATCCATGGTTTAATATATTATTGAATTCGTCTTTTAATGTTCTATTTAAATTTCAAATAATATATAGGGAGATACATAAAAAAAAGAAAATTATCAAAACTCAATACAACAGTGCACCATTTCTTTCGCTGAAGAAATTGAGTACATGAAAATCGATAATACATAAACTATAAAATTTTTCGGCATAAGCAGATATATAAAAATCATTTTAGTGTTTCAGTTACATCACTTAAATATATGTAATATCCTGAGGATAAATGCCAATTTATCAGAAACGTGGTACCGGAGATCCACACTATTAAATATTGTTAAGCTCGTCTTTAGAAGATCTAATAAAATATCTATAAATAGGGTGTTTGATTTAAAAAAAGGAAATTGATACCTGGTCAGAGCATACGAAAATTATATAATTTAAAAATTGAAATTAAACCAACAAATGTATGGGTTTCGTTTTTTACTTCCCTTGTAGAAAGGAAGTATTGTAATCGTAAGAAAATCACCCTCCAAGATTTTTGCAAATCTTTGCGCTTTAGGGCCTCTAGATACCGAAAAACATGTTCTCCCATTTTCGTGTCTCTCATTCTGTCTCTACGCGGCATAGCTCAAAAACTACTTATCAGATCGACTTCAAATTTTGTTCAAAAATAAAAGATCATATGAGACATTTTGGTAGAAATCCAATAAAACAGAGTCCAATGGACTTTAATTTGAGCAAAAATAAAGTCTGATATAGGGATAAACTGGTAACATTTTTGTATAAACCCATTTTGAGGGAACAAAATGACGACCTAATAAAATGTGTAAATATTCGGTAAAATTTCAATTCCTCGAATAAAACCTTCTTTTTATGGAAAAAATAATTTATTTTTTGTAGACTACATAAATAATATCTCATTTATAAATTAGTAAAAACTCTGCCGTCCTAGGACGCGTGCAGTAAAACAGTATCTTATGAAGCTATTATTTTAAAGGGAGGTAATAATTAAAATCATGAGTATCTTTTATATTAATTTTTATTTACGTAACAACGATTAAATTTTGCTACACAATAATACATTTAATATATTTCCTAGGTAGTTTTGGCATAGTAGGGTAACTGCAGTAGCTGCTTATAAATATATACTATATACATTAGGCTAATAAATTGATAAATACAAAAATATTTACATCAAGCTTTTATTACACTTAATTATTAGTTGAATTTGCACTTGTTTTTTCAAGTCTAAAGCTCAGCTTTAGCTTTAGTAAATGTCCTAAGATATGTACGCTTTTAATACAAATCAGTTTAGGGAAATATACAAGTTAATTGACCCAGTCTTAGACTAATAATCTAAAGGCCCTGCTTTGAGACTTGGTATTTGTTGATTTTTTTTATACAGCTGCTTATTATTTACATTTATATCTTTGACGGTTTAATTATTTTCTGTTAGTGCTTTGTGGTTTGTAATTTTATTCATTTTACTTTTAAATATGTTTTAAGGTATAAAAATATAAAATTTATAATAACTTATAAGTATCCGATTGTGTTTTTTTTAGTATATATATATATATATATATATATATATATATATATATATATATATATATATATATAAGTATTATTGTAGAAAATAAATATCTTGAGAAAGCTCAATATAATGAGCGAAAGGTCGATTGAATTATAGTTTTACTTCTCAATGAGTTAACCTATGCCCAAGAAAATAATTGCGAAAAGTGTAATAAATTGTAAAAGTGATCCAATTAATTTAAACAATGTAAGAATATATGGCTATAAAAAGTGTGCAGAAACGTAGATTAGAATAAATCTTTATTATTATAATTATTAAAGTTATTTTGATGATGCTCTGTACTTACAGTAATTTACTTTCGGATTCGCTTGAAAATATACATTTATCACATTTTTTATTTAATATTATTTACATTGTTATGCAATTTACACCGAGTTTAGTATTGAAATTAGTTTTGTGGACACAAAGTGTTCTTAATAATAATGTCGATAATAGAAACCCAAAAAATACTGAATTATTGAAATTAATTTTTGTGGGACATACTAAAAGATTTTCAGTGATTTTTTTATATTCACCAAGAAAAGTGTGATGAGGCAGAAATATGTTTTGTTTTCTTTCAGAAGTACAAAAAGAACTTCTTCCAAACAACAAAAAAGAATAAAGATTAATCTTGGCAGAGAAATTTTGTCAGAATTGTATGAATTTTTAATACTATTTATTCTAATAGGTTTCGTCTTAACTACAAAATTCTGCTGTTTATATTACAAACGTAAGTATATTTTTCATCGTAAAAACACCTTGTATTTTTCACGACTTTCAGGTTATAATAAATTAACAATGTGAGATGGCACAACGTTCGATCTAAAAATAGTACTATTTTTTAAGTTCAACCTGTTTCAGTTTTTCAATTATTACATTAATAGTTTTAAATAAGCCTTTCACATATTTACCAATTAATATAAAAAATATAGTAATAGAAAGACAAAGTTTGTTCAAAAAAATTTAGGATATAATTTTTATTGTTTGGGAACCGGGAAACAGCAGTGTAAGTTCATAAAAAATATATATAACCTGTAAGTTTAAATACAGTTAGATTGCTGGTTTTGTGAACATTTTTTCTGAGCAGGCTAGCCTATATGTGTTTCATTTTCTTTTCTTTTTATAAATAATTACATCCAATTCCTTTATTTTAAATTATCATGAGTTTGACTCTAGAATTACCTTATATGATATACACATCTTTTAGAACATCTCCAATATTTCATTAGCCATGACCTGCACTAGCAAACATAGTGAGGCACTCTTGCGGTACTAAATACATCAAACTTGGATATTAATCGTTCTGTGGAGCTGGTACTCCGTATGGTTTATTGTTTTATAATGGCATTGTACAATACATTTTTAATAATAAAATTTAACAACAAAACGGTGATTACAATTTCGCACATTTTTATGACCAATATTTTGTGCACTGCAGAATTGGATGGGATTTAGTTCAGGAAGTAGGATGTTGCAGACAATAAAAACAAAATTTTGTGTCACCAAATCATATACATTTAAGGACACAAACCATTAAAGAAAATACTAATTAAAATGACTTAACACTTAAAACTATGGCTATAATTTAAGCTATTTACAACATAATAAAATTATTTGGTAAAGCTAAGACATCGTTTTTGAGCACACAATCTTTTCCTCAATAATCTCTTCCGTACTAATTCTTCAGGCCTCATATGAATTATAAAATATTATTTTCAGGATCAGTTGACGGAAATGGCCAAACTTGTACATTCCCCTATAATTTATCACTAACACACACTCTCACGTCTAATTTTTGCACAAAAACCCAAATTTCTCTAAACTGAGTGTCAAACCAATCCCGACATTGGTGGTCGATTTACAGGACTAGAGGGTAAACTATGTACTGCCGCTGCAACTGCTGCCTGATGATGGTAGTACAGCGAACTAGGATATCCTCCTGTTGATCCTCCCACGACCGGTGATCCCGCACTACCCGCACCCTCTCTACTGTCCAGTGAGTGATGCAGACTTAACGCCGTGTGATTCTGTTCAAAGGGATGCCGTATGGACGAGTTGGCAGACTCGTGGTATAGTATCGGGACCCGTACGAGTCGCTGAGCAGCGTGGGCCATATTGGCAGCTTCAAGTTCTGCTGCAAGCTGACGTTTCCATTTGTTGCGGCGGTTTTGAAACCAGATTTTTACTTGAGTCTCAGTCAGGTGCAGGCTGGCTGCGAGGCCGGCGCGTTCTGATGACGAGAGGTACCTGAAGAAATAAAAGAAAATTTATAGAAATAAACACTTTCGCTGTTTTAGGCTATTCTATATTAAAAAAACAAACACCTGACGGTCAATTTAAACTTTTGGAAAAATCGTACTAAACAAACAGTAAGAATAAAGATTTAATAAGAAAACAAATTTTGTAATTAATGTTAAGTTGCAAGCGTTAATTTTAGTAGTGAAAAACACGATTGATACTGTGTTATGCGAACCGCTTAATCTTTGCATTTTATATTACATTACATTATTTAATGAGTATGACTGTAAATATATGTTTAACAACTATTTGTGGTAGAAAGTTGGAATAGGCTTAAAATATAAAAGTCATTAATTTTTCATTTTTTGTTTTTTTTTGGCTAAAGAGAACATACAAATCTTGTACTGGAAGATCTACAGAGTTATTGAGAATAATGGAAAATCCACCATAGTATAATATGTGTCCTCGTTACACAATTAGTTAAGCTATCTGTATTCGGCGAAGGGAAAATCAACAAACGAAAAAAGTAAACTATATTTCCATCCCTAAGTGGTAAATCTCGGTCTTATGACTGCCAATAATATCAATAGAGAGCCCTTGCATACGATTTATTTATTACTCAAACTCCAATTTACGACTTTTGCTTATATAAAGACAGCATTGTCAAATGTCACCCTTTAAATATGACGTCATATAAATAAAAAGTTTTGTAACTGGCTGTGACGTCACGAAGCACGTTTCCCGCGTCGGCGTTAAAATAATAATCAATACGGCCGTCCCCATCTGCTTGTGACATTGTTTTATAAGTTTTATTGTTTGTGAGTTTGTGTTTGTTTAGTGAAATCGTTCTCTAATTTTGTCTGGCAGTATGGCTGACATATGATTTACAATAGCCTAATCGGATAATCTACCACAATTAGATACATTAATGGTGGCTGAATTGAATTTTTTTCTGGAAATGCGTTATTTACATCAGTAGAAATTCGAGGCGTTGGTGCTAAAAGGTAAGAACATAAGCATTCATAGTTTGTTGAAGAAATAAACACTTAGGTTTTATTCACGTTCTTCTGAATTTACTAAGTAATCTATTTATGTTTCACCTTAAACTAATAACTAAACAAGACTAGCTTGTTTATTTTTATTATTATTTCTAGAAAAGTATGTTGCTACCTATTCAAGAAGGAGACGGAAAGGGCATTAATACACTGTTACTAAGTTAGCTATTGTTGCGTGGCAGAGAGAGAATCTTATGGAGATGCACTGCGTAGCATTGCAAAGGTTGAGTGTTCTAATCCCGATTCGGGCGATGACGTTTTTAACAAATATTTTAATTTTGTATGTAGTTGCGTTTTAAAAAATGGATTGCGTTATGGTTAACTCTAGTTAGGCCGTTTTTTGAGGTGGTGTAAAAAGATGTATCTGTATTAAAACAAGTAGCCAGTCTTTAGGGTTTTTTTTTAACAAAATCTATACTGTTTAGTTTTTGAAAATAACACTCACAACGAATATACACATTAAATTTAATAAAGCTGTAAAACAACTAGCGAGGACTGCAAAACACATGTAAATAATAACGCCTTGTGACGTCACGCGCATTTTAAATGCCCAAACACGGCCGAATTCTAAAGTCTGCCATGGCCCAGACGTATTGGCAGGGGCAATTTGCCTTCATACTTTGATGGCGAATAGCATTGATATAAAATATTGTATTTTAAAAATATTTCTTTATTGTCATATTATTTATAATTTTAAAATGGAAATTTAATTGTTTCTTTATCAGATAAGGATTTCCTGTCGCACTTAGATTAAACATATATACCTTTTCATGTCAAACGTCGACTCTAACTGAAAGACCTGTGACCTTGAAAAAACAGTTCGTGTCTTCTTTTTTCTCTTATTCGACAGTGAGTTCCCAGGACTCATTCCTCCACCAGACCCTTGCATTTTTTTCTCTTTCTCGTTGTCATAATCACTTTCATCGTCGTCAACCTCCTCATCTATCACCATGTTATCTCCTTCTCTATAGGGGGGACTCTTAGACCGCCCATAGTTATCCAGAGGACTTTTTGATCTCGATCCGTAGCTTGGCTCCATGAAGGCCGGGTGAGTAGGAAGCATTGGAGAGGGTGATGTCGTAGGAGATCGTTGGTGATCGGAAGGTGAAGAAGGTCGCGATGATCGACTTTCGTTGTTCGTAGGATGGGGATGATCGCCTCGAGGGGACAGAGGAGGCGATTGGTCATCATTTGTTGAACCTCCTGGAACAATATATTTTCTTTTATAGCACAATATGTATGACATCTTTCAAATTTTAGCAAATATAAATTAAAACGTTTGGATTGCAATAACTATTGATATAATAAGTTAGGTCTTTTTTAGGCATTGGACGCGAAAATCGTGCAACCAGATGAACCCGAGGTGTACAAGACGGCATGGGCTTAAAAGACACTGTTTTGTAAAGTACTCTTGACAATATTTTTTGATTAGGATCTATAATAATGACATTAATGTCATTTAAATAACTATGATCTGATGAATTGTAAAAATCACTTATTGCGTGTGAGTTTATATAGGGTGTATTTTTATATTTTCACATGCATTATCCCCTTATGTTTTGAGTAGCAAAAAAGTGTAAATATGTACATAACTTTTAAGGTTATTCATGATCACTTCGATTTTCCTAAAATTACTTTTTACCAGTGTTTAAAGCTAAGTATTTTAAATTTAACATATTTTTGTCATATCACTAAAATATATTCCAGGTCATAACCTACAAAAGTTGTATTTACAGTTTTTTTATGTATCAAAAAAAAAATAAAGGTCAATAATGCATGTCATATAAATATGGCAAATTTCAAAAGTAAATTTACGTGTACTTCGAGCTTATTGTCAGACGTAATACATTTTTAAAAAGTCACAAAAACATGTTCTTAAAGTTCCAACCAATGTGATCAAAATAAATGACTCAAATAGTAATTCTAATCTAAAAAATTACATAGAAGAAACGTACAAAATGTTTGATGACTGCTGTCATGCACTTTTTGTGAAAATTTGCTCTGTTTTTCAAAACAACTTTTGAATTTTTAAATACCGACCTGGAATATATAAGAGGTTTTTACCAATACCAATATATTAGAATGTGGGCGTTTTTAGGCCAAAATCGATTTATCAAATTGCGATAGTACGATTTTTTAACACATACCCCGTAATTAAAAATGTTATAAATAAAATTAAAACTATAATATTAAATACATTTTGAGTGGCTAAATTACGGATTATTGAATATTATTATAGACAACGTTATCATTATGTAAAAACAAATAACAATTGACTTAAAACTTACAAAATTCAAATTTCTAATATTCTGCTTAGAAGTGTATATGAATTAACTATCTAATTTTAAATAAAGCTTCAAAATTTAGGGCATATTAGAGAATAAAGGATTGTGAAGAAAATTTCAAATGTTGTAGGCAAAAAAGACATATAAAACGCAAATCATAACGAGATAAGATCAGGATACCTCGGTAGCCGCCTAAGGATTCTTGATTTGCCATGGAAACATTTCATTTAACAATTCTGTAATATTTCTTTCATAATGCAAATGATCCTATATTATCATAATTGGCTTAATACATCTAGGTTTTTAACAAAAAAATCAGAATCGGAACCAGTGTTAACCTGCTTTACGCTTTATAGATAAAGGGAACGAAAAAAAAAAAAGTTTTGGACCTACATGCCATATTATATTTTTAATTTAAAGTTTTATTGCAAAGTAGGAATCAATTTTTGACGCAGTTTGTGATGGATATTTTATATTATGTTAAATAGATGGTTTGGTAGCAGTTTAGCACCAAGTTGGAGCACTCACCATTAAAGCAACAACACAAGAATGCATATAAAAAGTAAAAGAAATTATTGAGTTAGATGGTTTCGCCGTTTAATTTTAAGACAACCACTGATGTCAATTTGTTGGTATATCCGTGCTGATAATAAATTAAGAAAAAATATTGTACAAAACGGTTTCGGCATATAAAACGATGTGCGAGAACAACGATCGAGCGGTGCTCTAAATTCGGCTCCGTCTCCAACAATGATTTCTAATGTAGCCTCCACAATGTTACCTTTCAAGGAACTATCGATTTATCATAAAACTTAAAGTAGGCTGTATTTTTTAAACAAGAGTTGGAAAAAATAATGAACAGAAAATTTCATTTCTGCATGTGAAATAAGTTATGTTTGTTGAGTGTATGCTTTTTTGAACGTATTTTTGAAACGTGTTATATACTATTTTTTCGACTACTGCACTTGGGGCGTACAATCAAATTAGCTTGGATTCACATTTTTTAACTGCAAAGCTTACTTTCGACGGCATAAAAAGACCTGCTCATAATATTTTTGCCAAGTCCAGGATTTTATCAGACGTAATAAATATTACTGGCCTATAGAAATCTAAGGCACCACCAAGAAGCAACATAGCCTAGAATATTTTAATGTGTGGGTCGGCATGTAGATCAAAATTTTTTTTTTCGTTTTCTCTATTTAACCCGAGTTAAGGTTTACCCTTTTTTTAAATTTAAAGTTCATTTTAGGGTGTTAATAAGAAATCATAAATTGAAATATTGAATCGTAATTAACATCAGGAAAAAATACAGAAAGCTGCACCCAGGCAGATTGAACCGCAGACGACCTACATGTTTGAAGTCCAAACCGCTAGCTACAACTATTACATTAAGCAGTTGCTCGTAGAGTGGTGATGAACACTTTTTTTTAGATTTCGATATTTTAGAAATAACTTCTAAAATCAACGCTAGATTGCGCTTGTGGCGTACTCAGCAATTTTTAATGTAGTCTGGGGATGTGAAACCGAAGTGCTGCATTAAATAAATTGTGTTTGGTAATAATCAACAAAGTATTCTGGGTGAAAGATTTAGATAAAATGTACACAACAATATCAGAAAATCTGATACAACAATTGTTATTTGAAAATCGAGATATAAATTCGATCATGGGAAACTTACCAAGACAGCTTTCTATCATCATAAGTAGATTGCACCTAGGGCGCATTTCACTTACTGCGGTCGCATAAAATATATAGTGTAAAGTGCCACCCTCTTTAACTTCTCATTTTTTATCGTGCAGAAAAACTAAAAAAACGATCATCCAGAGGAATTTGTTTTCTCTCCGAATCTGTATTGTGATTTTCAGTATTTTTGAAAATATACAGGTGGCAACAAAAAGTGTATTTTTTAAATGGAATAAACTCATTAGCTTTTTTTAACAATTTTACCCTCAAAAATAGTATTTTCTATTGAAGAGAAACAAGTTTGTTTCTTTATTTATTAAGAATAATTACAAGGCATCTGCTATGCGACGGGCCCTTGAGACGCAATATTAAAACATTTCTACGAATTTTAGAACTTCAAATCTGATAGGGAAAAGAAGAGTAAATGGTAGTACTGAGAATCATGACTTAAATATTCTTTTGCATGCGTGCTCGTTATGGACCACGAAGAACGTCACGCGAGTATATCCGCAAAGTTTTAAAAAGATATGGATATAGATCTTATAAATATTATACTGTTCAAAAACTAATACAAATGCATAACAATCAAAGACTGTTGTAATGTTGAATAGATTGAACAATGTTAAACTTTTTTAAGAAAATATTATGGACCGACAAGTTTTTCAACAAGCAGTTCGCTAAATCGTCAAAATACGAAGCAATGGGCAACTGAACATCCTCACTTGAGAGAGAGAGTGAGAGAAGTTAGATTTTAGGGTCGAAAGACGATTAATGTGTGGTGTGGACTGCTGGAAAATAAAAGACTCGGGCCACACTTCCTTGAAGGCACATTGACTAGTCCTTTGTATCATCAGTTCTAAATTCAAAATTTACCGTTGGCGCAATACCTAAATATAGTTTTCCAACATGACACGAATCACGAGGAGTGAATTGGAAGACACGGGAGTATTATATGGCCTTCAAATAGTCCCGATTTAACCCCTATGGAGAATTTTTTGTGGGTTATACTAAAAATAAAGTTTATGAACTTGATCTTAACGACATTGAGGAAGTCAAATACTATATAGCCCAACAAAATAAATAATCTAAATACGAATTTTATAGAAAAAGCAATAAAATACTTAGAAATCTGTCAGCAAAAATGGATCTAAAATCAAAAAGGATATGTTAGTTCCGATTATTTTACATTTTTTCCTATTTTTTTCTTCATATTAAGTTATTGACATCATGGCCTATTTCTATGTATGATATAATTCCAAATCCTATCATCTAAAACAGATTTAGAAAATATTAACTTAAACCATAACAATTAGAGCATTTTTGAAATGGTATTTTTAAAATGGTATTTTTAAAATATTTTCAAATAGTTGAAAATATACATCATAACTCATTCGCTTCAACTTAACACTTGTACTCTATAAAAAGGCAGATGCGTTACAATTATTCTCAATAAGTTCTTGGTTTTTTTTAATAGAAAAAATCATTTCATTTTTAGAGTAAAATTGTTAAAAATAAGAGAATTAGTTGATAACTATATAACTCAATAACAATAATTGCAAGTACTATTTTCATAATCCACTATTACAAGTTATTGATTTGTATTTACAAATGAATTCAAATACTATGAATTAAATTAAAAATTATTAACTTAAAACATAACAAGTGGGGTATTTCTGAAATGGTATTATTAAACTATTTCCAAAGAGTTAAAACATATAGAGTATTCCATTAAAAAAAAATCACTTTTTGTCGCAACCTGTATATTTTCAAAGACACTGAAAATAATAATACAGATTCGGAGATGAAAATTTCTCTGGATGACCGTTTTTTTACTTTTTCTATACGATAAAACATGGCGAAATTAAAGGGGGTGGTGCTTTACAGCGGGTCACCCTGTATCATACGTATGACAATGATAGTTTACATTCGTGTGACCTGTGGTGGATAAACATTATCAAACTAAAATGACAATCGATATTTTGCTGCTATAAAAACACCAACAGAAATATAATTTTGCAAACTGTAATCACCTTATACGGTTTTCTAATCCCTTGCTTTAAATTGAAACGTAAAAATATCGCATCATAGGCTTCAATAAGCAAGATTTTCGTGCTGTCGTCTTACGTTTCCGACGAACTTACAGTTCACTAATTCCGGCCCCACGGCAGATTTGCTGCAGGAGTATTTTAAACGGCATGGAAAAGGTTTCCGAAGTCTTACGTCAAGTTTAGTTCTAATCGGGGGAAGACCCGCAAGCGCGCCATCGTCGGTGAGAAGCACAATCTTACCAAACAATAAAAGTGCTGCCTAATCTGCTTTCCGCGATTTAGACTCGATTGCATTGTTTTTCGCTTAAACTGGAAAAGCGGTTTATTTTAATAACAGCAAATCGTAGCGTTCTACCTGTCGTTTTTACGGCTTCACTAACACATACACACACACTTTTTTTAACTGTAAATAATAATTTTTAAATCGTTTTTATAGGATCATACATTTATTTATTAAAAATACAAATATAAGTTTCTGTATAGTCTTTATAGTGGAGTCAGTCTACTGGGAATTTTCGTGAAAAAGGAATTGCTCATCTTTTCGGTTTTTTTTTTCGTATAAAAATGTCGATGGAATCAAAAAGATGGAATCCTGAGTTTTTGCATTGTACAACGTCCAGAATCCATAGAATTTTTGACTTTTGTAGAAAAAGACTTAAGTAAAGCGGATTCTACTGGTCCGGTAGGAACCAAAAAGAAGCACATTTATTCGCTTTCAAATGTATGACAAAATGTGCTGGTTTCACACAACTATGCCCAATAGATAACCTACAAAATAACAAAAACCGCATGAAAAAACATATTTGAAGTTTTTTCATGTAGGTTTTTTTATTCTCTTGAAAGTGATACTAAAAAATTAAAATTAATTTCAAAATTAAAGAAACAATGCCAAATCTAAAATTTTATGTTTTAAAGTTAAGTTTAAATAACATAATTTTATTTTTTAATGAATAAAACTTTATTAAATTTTTTAATATTTTTTCAAAAAAATGATTTTTATTAGTTAATAAGAAATATGAAATAAAATTTATTTCATTTTAAGAAATTAAATAGAATTTTTTATTTATAAATTTATTTTTGAGTCTTATTCTGAAGAGAATAAAAAAACTTAAATTTGAGAAAAAAAAATCATTTTGGCTGGTTTGCACAAAAACTACGGACTTTGGTATGCTTATTAGTGATCAGTAGAAGTATCTTTTTACAAGTTTTTATTAAAATTCATTAAACACAAATAAAATTATAAAGAAAATTCGAAAATTCTTTATATCGTGTGGTTTTTGTTATTTTGTAGGTTACGTATTGGTCATAGTCATCTGAAAACGGAGTTTTGTCGGAAACGATTAAATTTTGTTTGTTCTGAGCGAACCATTAGAAGGTGATATACTTAGGTGTACAAAATTATCAAAAACGCCATTTTTGTACATAAGTCAGGATTCACTTCCTTTGTGATCCCACCAACGTGTTTAGACAAAGTAGCTCATAAAATATTGTAATGTAGTTTTCATGAAATTGTCCTAATTCTTTATTTTAGTATTGAAAAAGTGTTTTTTCAAACGAGAATTGGGGGGCTCATTGAATGGATGGGGCGGAAGACATATTGTGCTTCCGCTCCTTAGTAAATATAAAACAAATGGTTTAACTAGTCAAAAGGCATTGGTGTAATGTTGCATTGCTCGTTTAAATATAATTATACTGGGTGCTCCTGATTCTCCATTTATATAAGTAAACAACATATATTTTCTTTATTTTTCAACTAAATTTTCAATTTTTTTTTTCGTATAGTAGTATAGTAGTACAATTTTGTATCTTGTATATTCCAGTAAAAATGTAAAACTTATATTTTGAAAAGGATAAATTTTTATAAAAAAAAAGCAACAGTTTTTGTCACAAATTGAATGATAAATCTAGTGAAGATAACAGATTTTTAAAAGCGGCATAAACCCTGGAAGATAAAAAGTAAAAATATGTTTAAAAGGGTTACTAATTTAATACATGGTAATAAGAGTTCTATTTTTTGCATTTTCAGAGTTTTCGTTTAGATTACTTAAAACTTACATTTTATTTGGTTTTTAATAATGGTTACGTGCTATGTACCCGGTTGCAAGCACTATAGCGAAGAGGAAGTTATTTAATTTTTTTCAGGTTTTAAATAATCAAGGGTTAATGCTAAAATGGATTAATTTTAATGGATAAACATTATTTGAATTTCATTCGCCAAAGTTATTGTCCAATTCTTCTTTTTTCTTGTTCACTTTTAATTTTATATTTCATTAAATATTCTTAATTAGAATAATATCTCAGTTTAAATTTTATGTAGATTAACATGGGTCAAAGTTTTCTTTCGAAACAAATCAGGTGTAGCAATTTTTAAAATGACGTCAGACTTTTATGTTCTATTTTACTGAGTAAAGTAATAATATGGAATAATTATACCACAGTTTAAAGAAAATATATATATAGACTCTGGTTACACCATAGTAATATCCCTGGGAAGTATTCATGGGCTAAAACAACTTTGCCTGTTACCAGTAAAGTTCGCACTAAAAAGCATGTCTTCGTATTAGTAGTGGTTAGAAAATCAACTGCCTATTATTATTTCGTAGCTTATTTTGAGGTTGTTCTAGATAATCTTTTTATTTATGATAACCTTACATAGTTTTTGGTCAGGGTCATAGTATTTTAAAAATTCATTCATCCTAACATAGAAGTATGTCGGCTTGGGTAATGTGGAATATTATTCTATTTTTTATAACTTTTATATACTATGTTTGAACCGAATTTTGTAGATATAATTTTTTATAAGTCTAAATTCAAAATTATAAACCGTTCCATATTTGCATATTTACCTAGATTAAAAGTTTAGAAATCTGTGAAATGTTTTACTCAATCCAGTGAGAATTAATCACATATGAAAAGAGTATTATATTTTACCCTTTCCTAGAATCTACAAATAATTTAAGAGCTTAAATGTTCAATGTGGGAAATTTACCGTGTATTCGAACATTTTAAAAGTTTGAGATATGTTGATGTTACTGTTAATTCATTATAAGCCTAAAATGAAACATTGATTTTAATTATTCATGTTTTGTAAAATTAACAAACAAGAAAATGGAAAAAAAACACTAAGCGAGTAAATCTCTGATATTTTCCTTATTTAACTCCCATTCCAAGCAAGATTGCATCTAGAATGATACACTGTAAAGTATATTCATACGTATATAAAAATGACTTCCAGTAAGTGCAGTTTTAAAAGGCAATAAAAGCGCATTGCAGACTTATTGTAATTTGCGTAGGTAAAAAGACAGCTATGGGCCGTACTTATCATGGAGGGTACTTAAACTATATTAAGGGTTTGTTATATGTTAGCATTTGTGCGAATCACTTGTGTTAAAATGACTTCCGAATAGTAAATATGTGGCGCTCATGGTATGAAAGGAGTGTTTCTGCCTCGGTTTCTCCCGACGTTTTTTTTATTGCAAAAATATAAAATATTTGCCTGTGGATGCCAAAGAAATTATCAATAACGTTCATTTAAACCTTACCAAACACGGAGTTATGAACAAACAAAAGATTTTAGAAGAGACCTCTATTTTGACCAAAGTACCAAAATCAACCATGTGGAAAATTGTAAACGATCCTAATGTAGAGGCAATTGGTAGCGGTAACTTTTCAAAGTTTGATCGAGGTGTGATGAAGTAATACGACGCAAAATTTACGAGCTTTATGAAGAACAAAATGTATTAAATTATTTACTACAGAAACTTGAAAAAGTTGAAACTGGAATTAAAGTGGTCAAACTACTCTGTGGAAATGTATTAAGCGAATTGGTTTTAAAATTTAAAAAATTAATAAAAGACTAATTATAATGGAATCCAGGAGACTTCAGGAATGTCGTCTGAATTTCTTGGCCAAAATTACCGTAAAGTACCGAAATCAAAATACGTCAATTATTAATTTGAATGAGAGTTGGTATGACACTCAGGATTTTTCATAAGGTTGGGTTGATAATTTTAAAACGAAAGCTTCATCAAATCAAGGCAAGAGAACTACTATTTTGCATGCAGGATCTAAAGATGGCTGGGTTCCAAATGATCTTTCTTTGCAATCAAGAATATCAAAAGTCTTGTGTTGAGTATCATCAGGATGCAACGTCAGAATTATTCGAATATTGCTTCAGACGTAAGTTGGTTCCCAACATGCCCCCAAATAGCGTTATTGTAATGGATAATGCTAGTTACCATAATAGGTAATTAAAGAAAGTTCCATGCTGCAAAAACACAAGAGCCGAAATCTAAAACTATATGTGTGATAATGACATTTATTTTTATGGAGATTATACAAAAAAGCATTAACTGAAGTGCTAAAGTGTTATTAATATTTTTTATATATTAATATAAAAAAAGAGTATGTATGAGACGGTTATGCAGAAACTCTAGGGCATTCGGTATTAATTCTTCCATCTTATCATTGCATATTTAATCCAATCGAGCATATATGGCACGAACTGAAATCCGGAATACGACGGAATAATATTTCACCTATTTTAGATGTTAGATAGGAATTATATCGAAGATTAAAAATTCCTCGTAATTGGGCAAATTGGATTTCACAAGAACAAAAATTAGAACAGTTTTATAATCATATTTCTAATAAAACGGAACAGTTAATTAATAATGTACATGATAATAATAGCGATAGTGATAGTGATTTCAATAGAGAGTAATGTGTAAACTGAAAAAATAAAACTTTATTATATACTAGTAATATTATATTTCGGTTTCATTTCAAACAGAAGATAATTATTTAAGTACTTCCCAAATTTATGGTATTTAATACCAAATAATATTATTATACTAGTAGAAGATAGGTATATAACTGAATATACTCGTAATAAAATTATCTTAACCTGTATATATTTATTTTTAAATAGTAATTATTGACAACATTGTTCTAACTAGTATACTCGTATATTAATTTATGTTTTCAAGAATTTCAATACGTATTTAGTATATTATGATGAGCTAGAGCTAACTTCCCTCTAGTAAGTCTAAATTGTTTACCTGTGGGACTAAGTTTCTCTCTAGGAATGTGCGGTGCGGGAATCCTTCCCCAATACCAGGGTAAGGTTCGAGGGTCTGTGGAGGCACCGCAGAGGGCAGCGTATCTACTGCTTGCGGCCGCTAAAGCACCAAAATGAGACATAATTCCTAATCTGAAAAAAAAACAATTTAAATTGGATTAATGGTCAAAATACATGACTAGTAAGGTTGATTATAATATAATTGTTATAAAAATTTAATGTCAACTGATGTGTATTTTGTAGTTCGTGTTGTATGATGCGTATTTTGGTATTAATTGTATAAGACATTTTAGGAGTGAGCTCTGCACAGGGCTTCCTCAAGGGTTATCCGCGCCCGCGTGCCCGAAATATTTTGGGGCCCTTTAAATATCGTATTCAAATAATATTTTTAAGAATAAGAACTTAGTTTATACATATACTTTTTAAATGTCATTGCTCGCTTTATTTTTTTACAGTTAATTTTAATGTAATATACAGGGTATTTCAAAAAGCATGCCCCAACGTTTAAAGCGAGATGTAAAAAAAATAAGTTGAAAAGTTTATATAAATGTGGGTATGCAGATGTTTTTTGTTTTCGAGATACAGATGTGATGGTACAGGGTGTTAAAGTTTTATAATTTCTTTAGTAATTCTGAAATAGTAAGTTATGCTGGATTTATACAGGCAAATAACATAAAATAAAAATAACATAAGAATAAAATTAGATGAATCCCATTAGATTATTTGTACAGGCAAAAAAGATAAAATAACATAACAGATCTCCTTGAAGTTGGCCAAATTGGGTGTGCAGATGTTTTTCGTTTTCGAGATACAGATGTCATGGTACAGGGTGTTAAAGTTTTATAATTTCTTTAGTAATTCTGAAATAGGAAGAGTTAAATAAAAAAAATAACATAAGAATAAAATTAGAAGAATCCCATTAGACTACTTCTACAGGCAAAAAAGATAAAATAACATAACAGATGTCTTTGAAGTTGGCCAAATTTCACCTTTTATTTTTATTTTATCTGAAAATCAAATGCGCAAGTACTTATATGCACGCGGCCTGTTTGACTGGTAAAACTGACATCAAGCACGCGTTTAAAAAGATGTTTTATTGGCCAGAGTTATTTTTTTTTATTTGCTATATAAAAAGCCAAAATCACCATTTTTTTATTTTATGTTATTATTTTTATTTGATGTTATTTGTCTATATAAATCCAGCTTATTTGCTTAAAATTTCGTACAACTTCATACATATTTAAGGATCATTAGAGTATTCAGCAATTTTCACTTCAATTATGGGCGTAGGTATGTGTAGCCATATCTGACTTTCTTAATAAAAACATAGTACGCTACTAATTTCTTAAAAAAAGTACTAGCTTTATCGTTTGGGGCAAGTAAATCAGAGGTGCCAGAGGCATGGATCGAAATAGAGTTTGTTTTTTCTTCTCGAAAACTACATATAAATCACAAAATATTAAGAGACATTTTTTGTATATTTTTACTTGGCCTAAACGATAAAGCCAGTAGTCAATAGTTTTTAAAATTCAAGGATGGTTACTCGTGGTTAAAGTAAAATTTGCTGAGTACTTATGAGGTTATTCCAAATATTAATCAAATAGCTCTTATTGTTTCGGTATAGCTAATTAAAGTCATTTATTTTGAAATTTTAAACATCTACGGACCCATGTTCATACGAAATTTTCGTCTTGTTTTCTTACTTCCTTTTAAACGTTGGTGCATGTTTTTGAAATACCCATGCATAGCTCATTTTAATTTAGTAATAAACTAACAGAAATTTCAAAAACTAAAATTTAATACATTGCTAAAGGATTAGAAATGACGGCCTAGTGAAATGTTAAAAAAATTATTACTAAAAAAACTAATTGTTCAATTTACCTTAAATTTTGCAGAAATATCAAGTATTACGTAGGAATGAAACGAAATGAAAAATTTTGGTACCAATTCTAGACGGCGAAACAAAATGGCGGCCTAGTGGCCTAAAAACTACTTTTCCAATTTACCTGAAATTTACTACAAAAATAAAATGTTTGTGATCGGCGGCGAAATAAAATGTTTGTAATCCAGAAAAATAAAATGTTTGTGATCCAGAAAAAAATAACACTCCCGGGATCTTCACGGTTTAGTGTACCTACATGGCAAAAAACATGTTTCTCAATTCCATCGGTTTGTCTGTTCGCGATCTAGCTGGAAAACTTACCCGATTGACATCTTCGAAAATTAGGTCATATTGGGTTTTGACCTGGTAATATTTAAAAAAAACCAATATGGCGGAAAAATGGTGGTCTAATTATTCAATATGCCTTAAATGTTGAACAAAAATCAAGTATAGAATCAACTGGTAACATTTTGGCACAAATCCAAGACGGCAAAATAAAATGACGTCTAATAAAATTTAAAAAATGAGCCTGATAAAACTATTTGCTAGTTTTATTTCAAATTTCATCCAAGAATTAAGTGTGATATAGAAAAAAACTGATACAAATTGTAGTAAGAATTTAAGATGGAGGAATAAAATGGCGGTGAAATAAATAATTTAAAAGTAATTAAAGTATTTAAAAGATGAAGTAAAAAGACCTCTTATTCAATGGACTTTAATGTATACACATGAAAAAATGAAAAAAATTTTAGTATGAATTCAACATGACGGAACAAAATGGTGGTATAATGAAATTTAAAAAATAAATCACAGTAAAAAATTGCCTATTTAATTTATTTTACATTATATTCGAAAATCAGGTGTGACATAGGTAGAAACTGGTAAAATATCGGTACATATAGTGAATATGGTGGAACAAAATAGCGCTCAATAAAAATTTTGACAAGACAGTATATATGTGTTACTAACTAACTATGTACATAACTAAATTAAGTTACACTTCACTAATCCTAATAAAAGAAAAGATTCGTAACGAGGGAGGTTCCGATTTTTAATATTGTAAGTTTCTACATTAATCCTCATTGATATTCAGGATAATAATTAATGTCTTAATTGATAACATTATAATGGTTTATTCGTTGCAAGTTGTTTAAAAATTAAAAATTCGTAAAAGTAAAAGTTTTTTTTTTACTTTTTCCCAACGCAGCTTCAAACCGCCGGCTTGGCGCCACGCTTACGAGAGCCCTGGCTCTCCCTTCTTTAACTTTCTGAACACATCAATATAAAAACTTAAAATATGGTATATTTCAATATTAAACTAGTCATTATGTTTTTATGTAGGTAACCAAATTGTTAAGATGGAGGCTTTATATAACTTTTTCTTTATAAAATGCCAAATAAAGTAAAGTTAACGGACCAAAATGTACAAAAATTGGGGTTTTTTAAAGTAAAAAGTATATTTTTTTCAAAAACTCAACTTTTGGTCGACTTGTCTTATAATAAACATCTGTAGAAAAGAAATCTGGTATCTCTTGTTGGTCAAAAACTACGACACATAAAAATTTTTAGCGAATTTCACTGAAGCCGGTTTTCTATAAGGTTTGTCAAGCACAGACCTCACTCAGATTATTAACTGTTTGACTAAATATTCATATTATAGAAATGTTTTATTAATATGCCGGAAAGATTAAGTTTTATTGCCATAGTATCGTATTTCGTTACAAAATTAATTCCAAAAATAAGCGAAATAGTAGTTATATAAATAGTAACCTAATCGTAATTCATATTAAAATAATATGTATCGAAATAACATCCAAACGTTGTAATTCGTTCGTAGTTGAAAACGATGGGGAAAGGGGATATTCCTATTTAAATAGAAAATGATTGAATGCGAGCAGTTTCAAATAAATTGTAATTAATTTGTTTCAAATGGAAAAGAGGAACCGGTTAAAATTGTTTGAAACAATGGGCAATAATTGTGCAGGTTTAAATAATAATTATTTTTAACTTCGCATTAATTCATTGGTTGGTGTTTTCAGGCATTCAAATATAAACAGCGTAATATTCCAAATTAGAATTTATCGATAAATTAGACTAAAGTAAAGTAAATTACAAAATGATATAGTTTATTCATTTTTAGATTTATTTTCTATTCTATTATTCTATATATTTTACATACATTTTCATTAACTGAACAATATATATTAACCCGGACAAAAGTACTTCAATATACGTGCACAGAATTGTGGGATGGTCAAGTATGATTCGGAAAACAATAATAGGAGCAAAGTATATATATATATATATATATATATATATATATATATATATATATATATATATATATATATATATATATATATATATATATATATATATATATATATATATATATATATATATTGGACATCTTTCTTAGGTATAGGTTTATTTGCAAAATCAAACAATGGGATTATTTGACGTTTCGCCTATCATAGTAGGCTTTCTCAAAAATTGCTCATTCCTTTATTTTTATTTTTTTTTGGTATATATGGCTTTCCTTACCTATCTACAATTAATTTAAAAAACATTTAGTGGTCTAATTATAAAATGACATTTACAATTTTTCTAAAACTGATTTAAAATTTTATAGTATTGACAATAATTATTACAAAATTAATAAAATAAGGCTACATACCTCGAAAAATACATGCTGATTATTCACTTATATTTGAATGACAGGTAGCAAGTGGTTTGCCAGTGTATATATATATATATATATATATATATATACATAATAATTCATATTAAATACTTTGGAAAGTGAGTGGTTGCTAAATTTTCTCTAGTTATATAAACAAAAAAAATGAGGTGTTCTATTGGAATCAAAAATGTCAGTCCATTGGAACCCAATTTGCCAAATTGTTTTTTGCAATTTAGCTAAGGATTCTATTAGTAGATGAAATAAAATATTGGTCGAATTTTTGGAAAATTTGGATAACCTTATTTTACACCCGGTATAAAAAAGTTCTTACCTCAAGTAAACTTAACGTTTAAACTGATTAATAATCAACAAAACTTGCAAGAAACATTTGAAAATGGCAACTAAATATCTTCTCTCGTTACGAAAATAAAGGACATTGAATATGATGCTAAAATGTGTTTGTTCCCATCTTTTTGGGGAGCAGTTTATAATTTCTTTATCTCCCTGTATCTTAATTTAAATTTTGGGGCGTTTAAGATATACTTACTCTCATAGTTACTAAAGCTGTGTAATGTAATATATATTTTTTTAATACGAATCATATTATGTTTAGACCTTTTAGCAATTCTTAATTTAACGGAATTTTCAAGGCTTACTTAATGAGAAAATATAATTTCACTTATTTTGTCAGTTTTTAAATAATTTTGTTTTGCATTCTTTTTTATACCAACGAATTTTAAAAAAGTATAATGAGGTTTTTAAAAATGAGCTAAATTTAAGGACTATGAACTATAATAATTCACGAAATTTATTTTTTGAATAAAAATGTAGGGACATATCTATATTGGAAAACCACTGTAAAATTTTCAACCAAAATATAATTAAAGTTTTGAAGCTTTTGACATAAATCAAATTTAACAAGGGTATATTTTTTTCTCTAAAACGTAACGTATAAGAAAAAATAAAAAAAATATGTTAGGATGTTGCATCAACGGCATATTATGGATAAAAAGAGATAATATTTTTGATGTTCTGTTATATATCACTAGAGGCTTGATGCGGGATTTTTCACGGTAAGAGATGTTTCTATAATTTATCATAATTAAAAGGCAAGAATGTCAAGAATCAGAACCTCTATTCGTTCATCCCAGGAACTAAAAAAGATAGGGAAAAAATTCAATATGAAAGGTTATTTTCGCTTATATGTTTTATTTTTATTACTGAAATATATACCTATAGGGTGCTTAGTTTCTTTGCTTCAACTTTCGTATTTGAAATAGTACGTTCATATGCATTTAGGTTTATCAATAAATTTTTAGTTCGACTTTATTAAGGATGCTCTATATCTATCTTTTACCGTTATTATATATATATATATATATATATATATATATATATATATATATATATTAAAAATATTAATAAAATGTGACGAAGGACAGTTCAAAGCATATTGAATTGAAATTTAATTGGCAAGTGAACATTGAATCAGTTTTGTTTAAGCTTGGTGGCACTCATTTTTCGTAGGAGTTTAAAATTATCTATTTTCAATTTCTGATTTTTTTTCAAATCCATTCTAATTTAAATAAGAGCTAAACAATCAAATGTACAAAATCACAAAAAAATTGAATATGTTTAGTTTTTTGACATATGGCAGTTGAAAAATCAAGAGTGTCTTGCACTCTTTTTTTTGGCAAGACTTGTGAAAAAACCGATTGTGCATCTTTGAACGTCAAATTTGGAATTGATTAAATATTAAATCATCGGCAGTACCATAGGGGTTCGACGGCAACGTAACGTAAGGTTAAAAATCCAAAGTTGGAGTATAATTGTTCTTTTTAGATAGAAATACCAGATTTTTTAGGATTTCAGCACATTTATCTAAAAAGTGATTTCTAGCTCACTGTGTTGTTGATATTTGTTTAGAATGTCCATTTTAAGTGTTGAATAAGGTCGGTTAAATTACAACTATTTTCTGTTTTTTAGAGGCTATTAGGCATTTGTTTACAAAGTAGTCCAAATGAGAAAAGTTTTTGAGATTTTAAAAAAAAAGAAAACAATCCCAAATTACTTTTTTCAATCACTGAAAGAGCAGTAATTTTAAAAAAATGTTTCATATTTTTTAATTCTACATCCTAAGTCCTGATCAGATCTTGATGCCACCATTGATTTTTGAGAAACTACTATTAGCTACAATTTTTTTAAATGAAAGAGCTCTCTGTCCTACAATGATGCACGTATAAACAATTTTTAAATGTAGGGTTTTAAATTAAGATTGCATTATTATAAGTCATCTTTTTACCTTTAAAATAACTATTATCTATATAATAAAAATAATTAAAGTGTTACATACAGGGTGTAACAAAAGTAAGAGAACGGCGAAATATCCCAGGTACCGCTTACCTGAATTTAATGAAAGTATGTTCACACACAAAACACACACACGTGTACAGAATACGAAAATTATTTTTTTAAATAGATCATCCTATAATATATTACTTTTTTAAAATCTGCATAAAACTCTCACTTTTTATGAAAGTCAACAGTTTTAGCGAAAATAAGGGTCTAATATCCATAATTTTACCTTCTATTAAAATCCCTGCACACAATTGTTGTTGATTCACAAAAATCGATCTTTAAAATTTTTTATTATACTGGGTTATGGGGATAGAATGCGAAACCTGCAAGTTATAACATTTTTTATGACAATTAATCTACCGTAAGTAATATTAACAAAAAAATTCGTGAAACTGAAAAGGTGAAAGATGCTGTAAATTCTGACAGACCGGAAAGTACAATAATTCCTTATCTTGCTCCCAAAACACTAGCAAGAGAAAACAAAGTCTCAATTTTCAAAGTAGGTTGTAAAAAACAACGGAAGCAGTATAATACAAAAAAGAAATACCTAATACAACAAAACAATAAATTAATGAAACTAAGTAAAGTGTTTAAAATGTTGTCCATTTACTTCCTGACAGTACGCTAAATACTGTGGGAAGACATTTAATACATTAAAAAGAATGCCAGCCTCCTCGATTCGTCTACATTCGATTTCTATTCGCTTCTTTAAATCTTTGAGGTCATTGGGCATGGACCATATTTTTCCAGTCCGGAGACCGAGTTGGCTACCCTATTGTAACCCTACGTCCAGTCCATCTTTCAAAAAAGTTTTTTCTAAATATTCCCGAACAATGCGAGCAAAACGCGGTAGAGCACCATCCTGCTGAAACCATATTTTATCATTTGGTGTAACATTACCAAAAAAAAAAGTTTAAATAAAGTAGGTAAAGTAAGGAACTTAAGGTTATTCGGAAACAGTTCTGCAATAAATGGGGCAATTTCGGTCCTTAAAAAATTCAAATATCTTTCTCCAGCTAATGAGTGTTCCATGAAGAAGGAATAGATTATTTTTGCATCCTTTATACCACACCAAACTTTTGGGGAAATTGGGTATAATTTTCAGGTAACCAATTTTCCCTGGCCCAATATCAACAGTGATGCCTGTTAACTTTTCCATTAAAAAAAGTTGTTTCGTCAGAAAAAATAAATTAATTGACAAAATTTAGATTGATATTGCAACGTTCCACCATGATTTCACAAAATTCCAAGCGTCTCTCGTGCTCATCCTCATCCTCATAGTCGAAAATAAACTTATGTTTCTTCATTGTTAGAGCACTTAGCTTTAAAAATCGTTTTGTGTACTAAGAGAATTCACTTCTTTTTTAATGGAAAGAGCATTTTACCCTAACATTTTTAATGGTACCTTATATATTTTTTACAGTCACTTTCACCGTAAAATTACCCCTTTAAAGATGTGTCGTATACTAACCTCTATTTTTAAGATATGACAATATGGCAGCCATTTTTTACAAATAAGGATTGTTCTTGTTTGAAATAAATGTCTATTTTATAGTTATTTTGAAAATAAAGGCTAACATGTGACACATCTTTAAAAAGGTAATTTTAGCGAAAAAATGACCGAAAAAGTATATACAAGGTGCCATTAAAAAATTTGTAATGAACTGTTAAACAAGAACTAAAAAAAAAACTGTCATTACCCAAAAAAAAAAAGTTCTAAAAAATAAAAAATAAGTTTATTTTGGACTGTTCAAAACAAGTAAAAATGGCTGTTCAGCCGCCATTTGGCTTTCTCGCAACTGAATAAAAATATCTAACATTAAATTGATTTAAGAAAATATTTAATAAAATTACATATCTCAACATGTAGACTAGTCTGTCTACGGAATATTTGGATACTTAATTTATATTACGTACCGAAACGTTTTGTAGACAGACTAGTCTACATGTTGAGATATGTAATTTTATTAAATACTTGCTTCAATCAATTTAAAGTTAAATTTTTATTCAGTTGCGAAAAGCCAAAAATGCTTTTTGTTTGTCATTCTAAAAGCAATAAACATAATTTGAACACATTTAAAGAATTAACTTGTGATATATGGTTGAAAAGTTATTATTAGTCTAAATACGACTCTTCATAAAAATATCGGGGACATATTTAAAATAAAAAAGTAGGAGTCACTTCCGGTAAAACTGGAAGTAAACTTTAATTGTTATTTGTAAGGTATATTTTCCGCGTAATGTAAACCATAGAGATAATAAAATATAGAATACTTAAGAATTTCTAGCAAGAAAACTTAATATCAACCGGTTAATAAAATGTTGAAGCTTAATATGTATAGAAATTCTCGTTTTTTCAAAAAAATCATATCTGAAAAATAATTAAACATTTTAAAAAACGTTTCAAATTGCTTTTTTTAATTTTACCAAGGATTAAGTTCATCCAGTAATTGGAACCTAAAAATCGTTTTTGTAAATTTTCCGAACAAATAAAATATCGGAAAATTTGCAGTCTTGTTTAACACCCTGAAATCCTCATCCCGTCTCGTTTTAAAAATATTTAAAATTGAATTTAACCTAAAAATTCGTTTGTCCTGTTTGCTCCGTCCAGCAGTTTATATGCAATGAAAAGTACGAAAAATTTGCACATATGTAGCTATCCTATCTATGCACGATAAATTGTCAAAATATATATCGAGGTAAATACCGTGTCTTTTAAGTACATACATTTGGTGAAAGAAGAAATTCAATTTTGGTTATAAAAGAAAAAATATTAGTTTTAACTTATCTCATAAGGGCAAACGGACATATTTATGCAAAATTATAATAATGCATAATTTGCATATCTTAACCAAAGATGCATACATTTGCATATATGTGCCCGAGGGTACCAATTCATCAACATTACCTTGGGAATTATCGTACGGACATAACCAAATTTACCACCTACAAGTAACTTACAACCACAGAATAATAAAATTCTGCTTTACGGCACATTCGTTGATCAAGGCTTACACTATAAAAAATGGATGTAAAGTATTGTGATTTTCCACCAAATTACTTGTTCCTGTATTTAATTTTTACTGCGTCAGCCACGTAATAATTTTTTTACATTTATGTTTAAGTAAAAATACATGTAAAAGGTAAAATTACAAATAATTACAAATATTTAATATTTTTTCCATGGCAAACTGTAAATTCGTGTACATATTTTTAAGATTGTGTAAACTCTTGTAAAATCTTGTAAATTTACGTAAAACAATGGACTATCATGTAATAATACCGAATTCTTTATGTGTTTTCTCCCCCACTACTCCCAACTGACGCGACGCGCCATTTAGTAGGAAAGAAAGCATTTAGAAAGAGTTATTAGGTCAGTGGTCACGGTCAGTTTATTTCAGATTTCGAATGATGCAACCGTAAAAGTGTCGTTAAAGTGATTTGTTTATTTTAATTATTAATACTTATTTAAAAGGTAATTAAGAAAAAATCCTACAACTTTGGTATTTAAAGTTTTTTTCTATCTCTCAGGATAAGCTCAGTAGGCGCAGTCTAAATTTATACGTTGCTATAATTTTGGCCACTAAATGTTCAGTAAGTGTTTAAATAGAAAATATGTTTTTCTTGACTTTTAAGTATAGGTGTACTACACTGTAAATGGCTTTTTGAAATGTTGTTTAAGTTTATTTTTGTTTAGGAATAAGACTTTTTATTTATTTTTCTATCATAATGTAAGTAGTTGGTACTTATGTCTTAGATTTGTGTTTAAATAAAAAAAAATTGTTTTTTAATTTGCTAAGTTTATTTATTTTGTTCCAATTGTAGTATAAATGGTTATTTACATTTTCTATATAAATTTTCTAATGTGAAAATGAAAATTTATCCTTAAAAAATAGTAATTAAAAGAAAAAAAAAAGATTAAATTTGATTACCTCAAGTTTCAATTTACTTAAAACTAAATAACTTAAGCATATTTTTATTATTTGAGATACTTTTCTTTTTTTCTGTGTAGATAAGTGTAATTTCGTAGCGAGTCTGCGACTATTGAACTTTTATATTATATCCTATATATTTTATGCAGTAGTGGAATTTTATTTACATAGAAAAAATGGAATAAATATCCTCTAAAAATAGATTTTACCTATATACCAAAGAAGATAATAGCGATACCTAAAATATTGTAATTTTTTTTTTAATTTTGAAATTTCTTGAACCGTTTAGTAGATTTTTCCGTTTTTTTTTCCTTTCTTGGGTTTACAAATTTTACTCTTTAAAAACAAACTACATTGTTTTAGTTATAGTTTATTCAGACGTTTCGGCCTTCTTCAGTGAATTATATAAAGGCCGAAAATGGCCGAAACGTCTGAATAAACTGTAACTAAAACAATTTAGTTTGTTTTTAAAGAGTAAAATTTGGAACCATAAACCCAAGAAAGGAAAAAAAAACAGAAAAAAATAATGTAATTTTACATGCCGGACTATGCGAAATTTTCAAAGCTCTTTATGTAATTTTTTGGAACGTCCATGGTGCGTAAAGTAAATATCGCGTATACGAATCTGTAAAATTACATGATAATACATATCTGTTTTGTTGAAAATACATGACGGATAAATGCTAGTTCCAAGCAAGCCATGGATATTTTCCATGACCAAACAATGGTTTTACATAAAACAATAAGTGGAAATACAGAGCTATTTACGTATACTCTTGATATTATTATAATTGCATATGTATTTTTACAATATCAGTTACTTAAATTGGATGTAATATCAAAGAAAGATACATGGAGTATTAGGGATTTTTTACATAACGGACAACTTTAATTTTAATGGAGTGACAGGTAAATATTTTACTAATACTTTCATGGAATATTTACTTGAACAACCAAGGCAATATATTACCAATGATAATTATGGTATTTTTACACAAATATTTTTTACTGTGTACAGCTGTAATATAAGTTGACTAAACATGAGTTATTAGTTAGTTATCCTATCGAGTAGTGTCCCTTTTTCATGTCATTACAAATTTAAACTGTGATTATGCCCGTGGTATGCAAGTGTAATGTGAGAAAACTGCACTATATGTATAATTTCCTTATGCTTTTTCAAAATTATTTCAATTTATCGATTTTACGAATGTATTGAAGTCTTAAATAAAATCACTATAGTATAAAATACTATCAAGGTATATACCCTTAATACGATAGCATTCCATTTCCCAACGACCACTTTAAACTCCGTTTACAAATTCGGAATCGAGTCTAAAAATAAAGGAGAAATAGGGAAGCATTTTCGCAAATAAGTTCTCAGACGGTTTTAAAGCATTTTCGGGTGTTTAGTGATCTTGTAGGAGCAATATATCGAAGCACTTAACGGAGTCTTCATAAGCCGCTTAGGGAATCAGCGGAAGTCGCTGCTTCCGCTCAAGAAGTTCTCCTCTCTTGCAGGAATACTGAAACTTACTGATGCAAATTTAATGATAAGCAGGAGCGGTAATAAAGGGAAAAAACGAAATGACCAGTGCCGTGCGTCAAAAAACTGACTAAAAGACTTCGTCACGAGAGATGCATTTCCAGTACTTTTGAATACTCGTTACTAATCCTTACTCGAGTATCGAGTAATCATTTATTGACTACTGTCGTTAAAATCGTTACGTATGTTTGTATGTAGTAGTACGTATGCAAAATTGGTAGTATACATATTTTAATTCAATTACAGTGTAAAAAGGTGAATATTCAGGCGTAAACACTTAAGAAAAGCCAATATAAACAAAAAAAAATAGAAACGGTATCACTTTTAAAAGATAATAGGGAATATTTTTTATTCAAAATATTATTAGTTATTACCTTGTTCACATAAATTAAACTAATTGATTTCAACAAAGTACTGACTAAAACTAAACACCGAATGTTCGTATATTTAAAATTTCACCGAATGTTATAATATTTATTGTAATGAAATGAGCTATAAAAAATATTAGTATTAGATGTGTAAAAAAAGGTAAGTGTCCTTTACCCGGAACTCCATCGTTATGAATCTTTCCTTTTATTAAGAACAGTAAAGTGTAACCAATTTTAGTTTCGAACCATATCGGAATCGTACCACTATTTTACCAGTTTCTATCTATGCCACACTTAATTTTGGGCATGATTTTAAATAAATTGAGTAACTAGTTTTTACACTGATTTTTTAAGACCGCCATTTTTTATCGCCTTGTTGAATTCGTACCAGTTAATTCTTGTATCACATTCAATTTTGCTGCAAGATATAAAGTCATTTGAATAAGATTTTTTACACTGATTTTTAAAAAATTTCATTTGGTCGCCATTTTGTTTAGCCGTCTTGAATTCGTACCACAATTTTACCGGTTTATCTCTATATCACACTTAATGGTTGCCCAAAATTTAAAATTGATCTAAGAAATAGATTTTAGGGCTGATTTTTTTAATAATTTATTAGGTTGCCATTTTGTTTTGCTGTCTTGGATTCGTACAAAAAATTTGAGGTAAACTGGATAATTCATTTTTAGTAATATTTTTCTAACATTTCACTAGGGCGCCATTTTATTCCGCCATATTCAATTTTTTCAAAATATTATCCATAGCCCCTTAATTTTTGACCAAAATTTGAAGTCAATCGGTTAAGTAGTTTTTTGCTACGCCGCGAACTGACAGACAGACCAATGGACCTGAAAATTGAAAAAAAACATATTTTTTTGGCATCTAGGGACGCTAAAACGTAAACATATGTAAATCCTGATTTTTTTCTAGATTACAAACATTTCATTTGGCCGCCAGTTTTACCAGTTCATCCCTATATCACAGTTAATTTTTGCACAAAATTTGAAATAAATACATTAAGTAGTTTTTTCAGTTTAGGCTGAATTTTTAAATAATTTATTGAGCCACCATCTTGTTTCGATTGAGAGATTTTTAGAGTAATTATATTAGATACTGCTTATTAGTCTCTGAAGAATGAATAGGTCGAGAACACAGAATTATATGTAACATAAAATGAGCAAAATGTGCTTGCACGTCAATATTCAAAAGCCAAGCAGATGCAGATTCAACAATATACAAAATATTTTTGCTGTACTATAAGCACAGACCAATGTACATATTTTACTAAATAGAAACGCTATTTTTAACAATTGCGTTTCTATATAGTAAAATATTAGATAACCATATTGCTCCAAGATGTGCAGGAAATGAGCGTTCCACATTCACCGATGTCACAGGACAATACTTCAATTTTGGCGCAATCTCAGCGTTAATAAAATTATTTCCATTACCCTCAGGGTTTCAGTTATGGATAAACATCTAATTTCATTTTTTTTAATGGATTCAGGTATATATAAAAATGTCTTTAGTAAGAGCCACATCTTTTTCTACTAAATCACATTCAAAAGCTTCTTTGGACTCAGAAAGTGACAAAACCTCACGGCTGGCGAATCGGGAGGTAACATATTTTTTGGCCTCTCGTAGTAGTGGACAAGCTGTAAGTTTTTTCCTGTAAGAATAAATTCGAGATGGTGTCTTAAGACTTGTCTTCCAAATGAAAATAATTTATTTGTGTATTCAAACATGTTTCTGATTTATTTACCGACACGATGCATTAAATGCTCAGAAAATTGGGATTAAAAAAAATGAAATGCTCAAGAAATTGGGATTGAAAAATCGCCTATGGAATAAACTGGATATAATATCTTAATAAAAACCATTCACAAATCTTGCATTTGTGGATTGGTTGGTTTTTTAGAATGTTGCAGGTAACTAAGTAGAGTGAAGAAGGTTCAGGAGCCAACATACAAACTATTAAATTTACTCCGTATCGGTAACATAAATATGTAGTTCTATTTTCTAGTAACGCTGCTAAGGAATATTAATTTTATAAATCTAATTATACATTTTATGTGGAACACAAATTTCAAAAAGTATGTTATGGAATGCTCTGGTACTTGCGTACACAGATTAACAATATAGTCGGGGCCTTTGAAAGGCAGGGAGCTATCTGTTATAAGTCCGTCTCTCACTTATAATCAAATTTTCCGTCATAGTATTGATATATAAATAGATGATTAAATATGTATTGTGAAATTTGGCTCTTTACAAACACTTATTATAAGCAGTTAATATTTCGGCATCTTTTTAACGAAAGCCTATAAAATATTGTTTCCTTTATGATTCATCTAAAATTTAAAAATATTCTTAAAGACTCACCCCTCACCCTAAATAGAACAAGCAAATTCGACTAAAACTTATTATCTTATTTTTCCTTTTTGAAATTTAGAAGTTATTTAGAAGTGTTGTGATGCTATGTACGCCTCTGGAACGAATATTGATTGCTGAGTTAACTTATAAATATTTAAACGTGATTTGAGAGTTTTAAAACGCGAATAAGAGCAAGTCGAGCCGATTTTCCCATCAAGGCAAAGCTAAACGACGAGAAATGCTTTTCACTCTAAGCTGCTCTCCGCCGCCGCGCCGCGCCGTCGGTTTTAATTATTCCTTTAACTTGTTTTAACCAGTTTCCTCAATTAAGTAAAATTTCCGAGTGGTAGCTCTTAGCACATTTTGTCGATTCTTCTTATTTAAATGTTTCTCTATTTTTCGATTACTTTTTTTTGAGTCGGCTTTATAAGAAATATCGATCAGTGTTGAATTCAGAGAGTTTCCTAGGGGGGGGGGGGCTAATTTTGTAATAAGGGAGGGAACTAATTTTATGTGAAAAGGTGTCTTGGAAAAATATATTTTTTTGGACCAAAAGCTATAAATAAATACCTGATTCGCGCAAGTGCATTTGAATAAAGAAAATATTGGCTCAGTCCCAAAAATTTTTTTAAGCATCAGTATTGAAAAGAAGGAGGTATAAATGGGAGTTACATCGAAACTTATAGTAAATTTAAAATTTTATGTGAAGTAAAACACACTGTCAATTTTGAAGTTTGCGGCTGATACCTAGAATTCTCTTTTTCGTATAAAACGGGGTATTAATTAAATTATCAACCTCTTTCTTCGAAACGGCAACTAAAAATATGTGATAGTTTATTATTAATCCAGATTTCTAACAAATCAAGTTACTAGAGCGGGAAAAAGTGTCTCATTAAATGAAACATTTCTCATTAGATGAAAATTTTTATTAAAATCAAAATTCTGCTATAGTGTTTCTTCAATCTGAAAGATACTTATTTATTTTAGGAATAAAATTATAATATATTTTTCTATCGTCCAAAAAATTTTTGCGATTTTTATAAACAATAATGTTCCAAAAACTACAGATTTAATATACGTGATAGGATTTCTTCAATTTGTCATTTATTCCCTTACTTTTACTGATATAAGCTGGTAATACATTGTATAGTAAGCTTTCATGATACATAAGCTTTTCTCTAAATGTCTTATGAAGCAAAAAATTAGGTCATTTTAGCCATATTTAGTACTTCAGACTAGTTTAAATCAACGACATCTAGAGTTTAAAATGCATACACTTATTATTTCTAGGAGCTTTATTTTAATAAAGAGAGAAACGTAGTCTGTAGATCCGAAGAAAAATATTCTACAAATCACAAAAGAAAAATGAAACCACTGTCCAACACCCCAATCCCACTGATTATAAATCAATGCTAATACTAATGTTTGTGGAGGTTTGTAAATAAACCGGCACCGTCTAAATAAAATGAACAGATTTTAATCAAACGTTTATTTCAAATGTATGAATATAAACCTAAAATATCAAAGTTAAAATATATGCAATTTATGTATAGATTTAAAATTCAATTTACATTTCGCTTTTCGGAATATTTTTTAAACCATTTTCCGATTTTCATTTGAAAATACACCGTTCTGCCAATTCACTAATTAGCAGCCGATATTTTTCTGCAAAATGGTTTCGATTTAGCTTCGATTGAAATCAAATCGAACAAAAATTATAGAAATTAGTATTTCTATATTTTATACATATACAGTTTTATTTTTTATTTTTGTTAAATATATAAAATACCGAAAAGTTTCATCCATACAAAATAACTTTGGTCCACGAACTCTCTGTGGATGATCACGATAGGCGCCTGGAATTTGATGAAATTATGATGGAACGTTTTAATACCAATCTAAATTTTGTCGATCAAATTAACCTTTTTTCTAACTTTTTGTTTTAATAGAAATGTTAACAGGCATAATTGTCGAGATTGGGCCAGGGAAATTGCATATTGAATACGTGAAAATCATCCCCAAGAGATAAATGTTTGGTGTGGTATAGAGGGTGCAAAAATAATCGGACCCTTCTGGAAGATATATTAACTGGAGAATGATATTTGAAGCTTTTAAGGACCGAAATTGTCCCAGCTATTGCAGAACTATTTCCGAATAACCCTAAATTCCTTACTTTACCTGCTGTAGTAAGTATTTAAACTAAATATTTTTAGATATTGGTGCACAAATATGGTTTTAGCAGGATGGTGCTCCACCGCATTTTGCTCGGAATATTCGGGAATATTTAGACAATGTTTTATTTGGAAGATGGATTAGACATAGTAGTATAATAGAGTGGCCACCTCGGTCTCGGGACTTGTTGCCCCTCGACTACTTTTTGAGGTGACGTCTAAAAAATGTGGCGTATAAAACTATGTATCGAATGTAGATGAATCGAGCAGACTGGCATTCTTTTTAATGCATAATAATAAATATGTTTCCACAGTATTTGGCCCAATATCAGGAAGTAAATGGACAGTATTTTAAGCACCTTACTTTTCATTAATTTATTGTTTGATGTATTAGGTATTTCTTTTTTGTATTGAATTGTTTTCGTTGTTGTTTATGACCGACTTTTAAAGTTGAGACGCTGTTTTCTCTTGCTTGTGTTTTGGTAGCAAGATAAGGCATTATTGTGCTTTTCGGTCTGCCAGAACGTAAAGCATCTTTTACCTTTCCAGTTTCACAATTTTTTTTGTAAATTTTACTTACGGTAGATTTTATTATTGGATTTCTGTTAGGATATTTGTCGTTAAAAATGTTACAAACATTTGGAGGTTTCACATCGTATCCCTATATTCCAGTATAATTAAAATTTCATTTCTTTAGGTTTCAGTTAAACGGTCGATTTTTGTAAATCAACAAACTGACATTGTTAAACATACCAGGTAACCTTTTGTGTGCAGGTATTTTAATGAAAGGTGATAAATTAAACTATGGATATTAGAAAAGTGCTCTTAATGAAAAGTATTGAGAATTTTAGGCAGATTTTAAAAAAGGTATATAATATAGGGTCTTCCATTAAAAAAAATCCTCTTATAATAGAAAAAAGGTAAACCTGGGAATGGACAGACTGCGAGCTTAAAGATATCGTATATGACTTGCACTTAAACATACAATAACGTGTGTAGGACGTTGTTAGGTAGTTCAGCTTTGATTTGCGTCGATTAGAAATAGTACCAAGATGCTTAGGAAATGATGTGCTGATGTGTGATGCTTAGGAAATGATGTGCTGATGTGCTGTTGTGATAATGTTGGTGGATTTTACGAAGACATCCACTCTATCATAAGAGGTAAGAGATTATCATCTATATAATATTCATAAGATTTGTTCGAGTTTATATAGGAAACTGTTATAAATTAAGGTGTGAAAAGAAATTCTATTCATAACAATTCATATATGGAATACTGTAATTAATATTCTTTAGCAATCAATATTTATTTTTATTATTATTAAATTAACTATTCTAAATAAATATGCAATCTTTTGCAACCATAACAAAAATAGTTTAAACTTAATAATTCGGAGAGTTATACAAAAATTCTCCCACCAAATTATATTTCTTGAATAATTTGCAAACCCTGCAAGGAGAATAAACAGTTTTCGAAATTCATGGATATAAAATTTACTTCCTACCATCTGAATACTCGATAAATACGCATAAATGAATAACATTCGAAGGTTTGATTTACAGATAGACCGACAGATCGACGGAATAGCGAAAGCATGTTTTTTATCATTTAAGGACCTAAAACGTGAAGATCTTTAAAAATTTGGGAGGGTAATTTTTTTCACGAATACTTCCGTTTTACGCGGGAAGCAATAATAAATTATTTAATTAGTTTTTCTCTGTATATGGTTCTGCTCATGATAATATTAAATTAATTTTAACTAAACTACCGTTTATATCAAATAATGCGATTTTGTAGTACACATTCTATGTTCAATATTTGTGCTATAAGTTAAACAATTTTAATACGGCATACGGCAACACAACACTAAAACTTTTTAAAGTTAAAAAACCCACCACAAAAGCCCAAACATGATGCAGTAGTATTTTACTTTCTTGTATAATGCCACTTTAATTGGTTTACATTATCTTTGGAACCGAGCTTGGAACGTGTTTGAGATTTTTTGTTTAGGGCAAGATATGACTGAATTGCAGTTTGAAAGTTTTGAAACCAAAAAATTAATATGTTTAATTTTACTGAAAAAAATTCATATTTAATTTAAAGAAAGACACCAATTTTATAATTTGTTTAGTTTTACTATAAATTAATTTTATAGAAAAAGTATAAGATTTTAAGATATTTAATAGTGTCAGAAATCAGAAAAGAAAAAAGAAAGTTTTATGAAAATTTTAGATAAAAATAATTTTTATCCAAAAAATATGTGAAAAGCATTTCAAAACTGTATTCTCTGGGAAAAAGAGTGAGAAATATAAAGTTATTTGTTTAGTGCAAATATTAAAGAAGAAATTGATTAATGTTGTAATAGATCTTCTACAGATAGTATTAATGAAATTGTAAGTAGTGTTCCAACTTGTAATTTTAATTACTAAAGGAATTGACCACAGTTAAAAGTAAAGATAGTCCAGATGAAATTACTGTCCATTTTTTAAAAAACTTTTAATGAAATGCCTGAGTCTTTATTTGATATAATAAATAGTAGTTTTGTATACTGGATGTGTAGTGGATAAACTAACAAATACGGGTGTAATCTTTCTTAATCTTAAAAAAGCATTTGAAACTTTAGATAGAAAAAATGATTATCAAAATTAAATATATATATATATATATATATATATATATATATATATATATATATATATATCTATGGAATAATAGGTAAAGTTTATAAGTAATTGTGTAATTGTGTTTATAAGTAATTGTATAACAGAAAACAAATTGTTAACTGCGAAACTATATAGAATAATTTCAAATACCATATATACAGTAAAAATATTGTAATATTGAATAATATTCTAAATAGCTATTAGACTAAATAAAATGTGAAATAAAACTAATTTAATTAATTAATTTACTTTTTAATAGGCATGCAACAGTGGATATTTGTAATTTTTTCAATATTAAAAAATTACATAGTTTCCAAGTAAACACTTGAACGTTATATAAACGTCAGTAGTGTGGTTATACAGGATGCTCAATAAAACACGGAAAACAAAAAATGGACAAAACAACAGAGGATTTTTTATTTATTTGGTACATTATCTAAAGGTAAGTTCGAAGAAAATCCTTTAATTTCTATACTTATATGAGTGGACAATTTAGCAATAAAAAAACATTCAATAAACATTTAATTGTCTCTTCTTTTTTTATTTAAATAAGTACGAATCATTTAATCTTTTTATGCCACAGCCTAAAAATCAATATTTTTTTTCCAAATTTTGAAAAGTTTGCAGCTAATAACAAATTATCACATATTAAACCCATTAATATAAAACTACCCAATATCATATTGCATTGCCGTTTTATTTTGGTCTATATACATTAATAAATATCTTGTTATTAGAAGATTATCATTATATTTCTTAAGATTAAAAATGTGTTATGAAAAGTTATATTAACATAATTTTATAATTTAAAAATAAGTCTATATTTAGGACTTACCTACAAATTGAGTCAGTGTTGTCCATAACTTCTCTGCGAAATATTCAAATTTTAAATTTCTACTCGTTTAGGCCTACATATTGGATATTTAATTTATTTAAATAAATTAATTGTAAACGTTCATGTTTTAAAATGGTAGCATTTAATAAGCAAGACGAGTCTCTCATCAGTGAGAATCTTTTTCTTTATGTTTTTTATAATTTGATGTACAAATGAAAATCAATATAAAAATATGACAGAATAAGGACAGTTTAAATAATGGATTCATATTGTCGCTTTGAAAATGGAAACAATAAATTTCCGAAAGCTCGGTATATGTAAAGAACAAGTTTTACTTTAGCCCAAGACCACTAACCCAAGTAATTTTGAATCTTTTTATTTATATAACATATATGTTAGAAGCTTTTCTAAGAGCATTTTATTAACATGTACTTAACAAAACAAATATTCTTAATACTAAATTATTGAACAAATAATTAATTAAATTATTTTTGTAATTAAAACAATTAAATAAAAATAATTCTTGCTTAAAATATTTGAATTAAAATTTTATACCTTGGAAAAGACAATAACATTTATGGTGTTTCAATGTTTTTAACCGATAAATTCCGTAATTATAAAAAAACATTATTTTGATTTTTCAAAATTTATTGAGAACCATATCTTATACTAAGACTTTTTCTGAAACTAATTTCAATTGAAAAATAACAAGTTTGTAAAAAATAAATCACTTAGTGACCTAGAGAAAAAATGCAACATCTCCAAAATTATGACTATTGCTTAGTAACAACTAGAAATTGGTGTTCTTATATTGAGCTTTACAGTTATTTATTCTTAAACTCATGTAAATAAATTTGATTTCCTACTTTAAAAAATAGTAACTATATATATATATATATATATATATATATATATATATATATATATATATATATATATATATATATTGTCTATTTTTTCTCTTAGTAAACAGATTTTTTAATTTTAAACAATTAGATAAAATTTCTCTAGAGTGCCAGAGTGCCTTGATGTGATTGTGGTTTATGGAGTGCCTATTTTAAAATTTCTATATAATTAATTTTATTTGTAGGCTTTACAATATTTTGAAACTCGTTTAAATAATATATACCAATTGTCAATTTGTTTTCAATAAACACTAATTTACTCTAGTAATTGTAACATAATAACGCATAATTATACCGGTGTTTTTTATTAATTTTCTATATCGTTGAGGGTTACAAATTTTGTGGCATTTATACACATCTCAATCCTAAATTTAACCTTGACTACTTTTAATTATAAAACGTTCTTAATCTTGATAAAAATTATATCCTAAATATTTTAATTACAGTCACTTATATTTTGCTTAATAACATTCTTTCTAATGTCTACATTTTTAAAGGTACATAGATCTAATGATTATTATTTTCGGACATACATAAAGGTAACTGCTGATCTTATACAAGTTTCTTATTCTGTTCTAGTTACACTTATCTTTTACGTTGTTCTCTTTTAATAATTGGTTAATGTAGTCTTATTGTTTATCTTCTATATATTGCATTTTAGATTAATAGCTTGTCTTTAAACAATTAAACTTTTATAAATTCTATCTTAATTATATTGACTACTGAGTGTTCTATAGTTTTTACCTTTTGTTTTACCTTTTATCACATCTACCAATGTAAAGAAGATTTGATTGTAGGACATTGAAAATTAAAAGGAGACTTTAAAATAAATTCTTCAAGTAAATTTCTTTTGTATTCCTTACTTAGATATTTAGCAAAATGAAATTTAGTATATATATCTTTTGATAGTGCCCATTCAAAAGAATATACGAGTACATATTTGACTAATATTGAATTCACACCCCCTAGTGCCTCCTCATTAGCATTATACTGAGCACCTAGAGTGTAAACCAAAAAATAAATAATATTTATGCTTTCATTAGGTTGTATACTTTGTATGGTTGCTTTTTGATTGTCTGTATTTTATTATTACAAATTTGTCAAAATTATATAATGGGCATTTCAAACAAACGTATTAAAACTGAAAAAGATAATTTATCTCCGCTGGAGATTCGAACTCAGGACCTCTCACTGTCTAGGTAAACGTTTTGAGCACTAAGCCAGGAAGACTTTGAGCTCAACAACCAACTAAAAGAATTTAAATTATTCAATTTTACGTTAGTAGACTACAAACGGAGGCGTGAATTAAAGGGGAAAGGAATTTAATAATGTTTATTAGTCACTAAGATCTATGAATCTAACATCCGAATGCATTGTCGACATATTCAGCAGGAATCCGAAATAGCTTTCTGAATATTATTATCCGATCGAGAAAATTCTGATATATCCGATTTTTCCGATCCGATACTTTATTGTCGCATTTTTACGGGCATACCCACCCGTCTATATTCTGCTTTAATTTCTTAAACTGTATATTGTAGTTAGGATTAGTAGAATCGATGAATTCTATTTAAAATCCACCCTATCTTTCCAAAAAGGTACTAAACAAAGCATTCATAAAAAGCAAATTAAAATTTTTGGCCATTAATAGCTTAAGGGGGGGGGGGGGCACGTAAAGATGGAGTATTTTAGAAATACTTTGTAAATCAGAAAAAAAAAGTGTAGTAGTAGTTAGTAGGTATAGTACTAGTATTTTTATGATCCGATCTCTTGCGTTGTCGCAAAACCATCTTTTTAATGTAATAGTTTAGATTGTAAAATAATTTTTGTAAAATTAAATGTTTGAAATAAAAAACTCAGATCAAAATTTGTAACAATTTGTCTTAAAATTTCACATTGTTATTGCTGTGTCAATTTCAAGATAAAATACGAAGCGGTATCGGTAGATCAAGGTACGTAACCCGAAAAATATCTTACCTTGACAACATAGAACTATTAGGATTCGCAGAATCCAAAACACTTTGTCCGTTTGAAGCAAACCCCGCTTTTTTAGCCGTCGGCTCTTCTCTCGATAATATACTCGAAATCGAAAAATTCGTAGAACTACCGGGAATTTTTTGTGTAGCCGTAATTTTTGAGTCTTTATCGCTTCTCTCCTCGTCGTCACTTGTCCTGATCACCGGAAAACACGTCGTCACATGATGGTTTACCATCCTGCCAAAGTCCGGCGGCTCCGGTGAGTTGTTTCGGCTGTTTGAAGATTCCGGCGATGACACTACGTTAACCTCAATGTCCCGGATAGGAGAACTCATGTTCACACCACAAAACTATTCGCAAAACAAAAGAGCAGCGCGTATTTTTGTACATTAATCAAAAAACAAACCCGGACGAACAACCACTGCTCGAGCCGATCATGAAATAGCCCTTCTGTATGTTTAGATTGCATTTGCTTGCTTGGGGCGGACATAACGAGGGCACACCCCTTTAGAATAACGCTAGGACCACCCCTAATTTGTTTCTTTCTTTCTCTTGGACACAGCCATCAGCTTTATAATGGCGAGAGGGGTTACTGATGTTGTTTCTTTCTCTCTTTCTCTTCTTATTTCATCCCCCTAGCGCTTAAAGAGGGTTCATTATGTGTTGCTCTCGCACTTGTTGGGAAGTTATTTGACGTCTCTGTTTATTCAGGAGCTCTTAAAGTGGTGTTTCTTGGCAGTTGGGGAATTTTTGTGTCGTGGATTATGCGATACTCGCTTTGCCTAATTTGTCGGGGAGGCGAGCTGTGAAATTGGCTGTTTTCTAGCTTACGAGTTGGGGTTTTGTCGGGAAATTGCCACTCTTTTAGCGAAATTAAACTGTTAGATGTGATACTGGCGTGAATGGGTTTTAGTCCAAATAGGACTTTGTATCTATTTCTGAAAGAATTGCTTCTTACTATAAAAGTATATAGAGTTAAAAAAAACAGGTATCTCAGAAAGACAATTTCAATTTTGACTGGGACTGAGTTTTTATTAATCACTTCAAACTGCAGAAACTTAATAGGTATTTATAATTGTTTAATTACAAGGTTACAATTAAAGGTTTATCAGATCAGAATCAGATCAAAACGTATACTCGACAAAGGCTTTTGAAGCCTGTACGCCGTGCTTCAGCCCCTCCTCCCTATTTTAGTACTACTATACTTAGAAAGAGCCAAACATATCTACAGAAAACTCACATGAACATACCCAGTAAAATTAAAATATGCTTTACTACCAGTGAGATTGCTTCAAATTTTAGTCCCTCTGCCATAATTTCAATTAATTGATAAAAAAACCTGAATAATAGTGAACACAAAAATTCCCTACAACAAAACTTTAAATTAAATAAAATTAACTAAAATATAAAACTTATTACTTAAAGCAATATTGTATATTATTCGTATAAGTATTTTTTAATATTCTATTAAATTTTTTAATATGCCTCATTTGAGTGCAGATATGATTGATCAGCCTTCTACACTGCACACACAAACCATTGTATTAGATATTTATATATTTATTTATATAATTTATAAGTAGAAAAATTCACTTTCTATACAGAGTACGTTAAAAGTAAAATATTAAACGTAAGTTTTCTAGAATGTTTGGTAATATGAGAGTAGTACTACAGATGTTTAAAAGTCATTACGTATAATAAGGGTAGCTGTTTAATATTTAATAATAGTACAGTGCTCCCCTTAACTGGGGCAACGTGGAATTTAAAATTGGCAAATATGTAAATCAAAGTTAAACCCAATTTAAGTTATATTTTTAATAATTTCCCATTTTGATGTAGTTTTTTTTTAATTTGTCTGAGAAATTAACTTTTTATAAGTTGTAGAGGTTGTGAGATACAAAAGATATCTAGTGGGAAAAATGTTTGATAAAATTACTTAAAACTAAACAAAACCTAAAAATAAAAAAAGCTCTTTTTAAAGTAAAGTAAAGTAGAAATGCATCCGACGTTGTAGTGCAAAAATACCATTTAACCGTTTGTTATCTTTTATTATTTTTAATAACAAATATATCCAATCAGAAATACGAATAAAAATATACCAATAATTGCGCATTTGGCAAGTATGCCAGAATGATCAAGATCGACAATCACACTACTTATGTATTTGACAAACATTTAAAACACCAAGTGTTCACGTACCTATTTGTCACGATGGAGGAAGGTCACGCTAAAAAGTCGCGCCTGTCGTTTTCATGGTGATAGGTGGATGTTATTTAACGAAGTTAAGGCAGAAAAATCCGCCAAAAGTAATAGTACAACGACAATTAATTCGCAATATTTTTTTCAAGTCGATTGAGCGCAATCTGAAATATTATAAGGTTACCGATCTATCCTTTGACTTGTGCCATATGTACGGACGACCGATGGCATGGACAAGTTCCAAATATTTGTACAAGTAGAGCATTCATACCACGCAACATAATTTACCCGTGATGATTTATTTGTCAAGAACACCAGTCGTTCGATTCCACCTTGACAGTGTTGAAAGGAAACAGAAGGTCATGTAAATGGCCTACTCGTACAACTATTCGACATTTATCTATTTGCCTTCGGTTGTTCACACAATATGACATATTAAGTCAAAGCGTGCTTGTGACAAACTTGTGTGTTGCGCTTAAACGGTTCAACAGAATATTGTAAATTATTTGTCCTTATACTATTCTTTTTGAATGGGTTTTCTGCTTCATTTTCATTAAACAACAACCACTCATCACGACTCCATGATAATAGCTGTACAGTAAGTACTAAGAGTATAAATTGTGCGAAGAGCTTCTATTTATTTTGAAACGAATAGCCTAAAAATAAAAAGTAATCGTGAAAAAAAACCCACTTACCGAAATAAAAGCACTGAAAAATAAAAAATACATTTTAAAAGACCATACAATTTTAACTTAATAGTCGGTGTCAAGTATTTGAGTACTAGGTATAAAGCAAAGCTACGTATTTAGTATAGTTGCTTTGCTTTAGAATCCTTATCCAAGAAATACCTATTTGCCACTGTATCAAATTTTAATTAGGTTTTATTTCTCTCAAAAAAATTGTACTTTTATTATTGTTATTTTTTAATGTATACTATTTTTTAACTATATTAAAATGTTTAAAATGTTCAGATTTTACGTTTTTTAATTGATTAGATTTTTATTTGGATTTTAGTCTTAACTATAAACACTTTTTTGTATTTGTTACATTTCTTATATTAAAAACTAAGGTAAGTTTCTATACGTGGCTTAATTTTATTGTTATTGTTTTTTAAGGGAACTTTGTTTTTCAGTTTTGTCTACATAAATCAAATTGTGTGATCTTATCTTCCTCTGCAACCTGACTTTCTTGTGCGGAGAATTTTTGCCTAACTTTTGGGTGCGTTGTTTAATAACTCTATTAATGTGTTGTTCCGGGAAACAATTTTTCAGTGTTTTTTTTCTCTTTTTTGTGTTCTGGCGATATTAATTGTAGGGTACGATGAGCTCTTCCTGTTATTACACTTAAAAAAACTTAATTTTTTATTTTTTGAGTGATTCAAATAATAGTATAAATTTCTCACTAATGAATTATATCTAAGAAATTTATTTGAGGCTTTATCTCATGCATAAACTATAAATTAGGGTGGAAATTGTTAAATTCGCACAGAGTTTGTTTTGATTTATTAATAGGAATCGACATTAAACAATCCTTAATACATCTTTTAAAAAATAGATGTGGGACATTTAATTTTTTCAAAAGTCTTTCTTCCAAGAACTCCTTTATTAATTGTGCTATAGTTGACTAACTTTTTTCTTTATACTAAAAATAATTCGTTGATAATGTGATTCATGTCTGTAACCTCTTCGAATGATAGTTGTGTGTGTTTTTTGTTATTTGGTTTTGATAGATGAGGGTTAAATTTTTAAATTCTTGAATATATTTCAATCGTTCAAAAGTTCTTCTATTTTGATTTCCTATTCCGTTGTGTTCACAATAACTGTTTTGTTACTTTTATCTGAATTCGAATGGAGTCCCTACTCGAACGCGTAACAGAAAGTTAAACAAAACCCGGAATGATAACACATTTTACATATACATATACACACACTAAGGGTGGTTCTTAAGTAAAGTGTACAGTCTAGAGCTTGGGGAAATACTATAACTAAAGGGGCCATGTGAAATTTTTTTACATGGTTCACAAGTTTCAATCTTGCCGTAATTGCTAGAGTTGGTAACACATTTCGACATTTTATCCGAAAATCCCAGAAAAGATTACAACCTTGAAAGTATATATATATATATATATATATATATATATATATATATATATATATATATATATATATATATATATATATATATATATATATATATATATATATATATATATATATATATATATATATATATATATATATATATATATATATATATATATATATATATATATATATATATATATATATATATATATATATATATATTTTCATTCCGGGTGTACATCCGTTCACTACTGTCGTTCTGAAAAGAACAGTTTTACTGACGTTTCGCCAAAATCACATTTGGCATTTTCGAAGCTTTCTTTCTCGCGTCCGAATAGAGACTTGTATGTGTCACACATATATATATATATATATATATATATATATATAATATGTATATATATATACATACATATAAATATATATATATATATATATATATATATATATATATATATATATAAATATGTATATACATATATATATACATATATATATATATATATATATATATATATATATATATATATATATATATATATATATATATATATATATATATATATATATATATATATTTTCATTATTATTTCACACAATTCTAAGTTATTGAACCATAGCAAAACTCTCACAATTGATTACCTACATTAGAGAGTTAATAAAAATAGTGACCAATAATGTCTTATGGAAATAATTTAATAGCTGATTTAGGCAGATAATATAACTATTAGGCATAAATATCAATAAAATGGAACTAAATTCTCTTGATAACCCTAAAAAATTAAAAATGACAACTTTGCCCCGGGAATACTGTTTACTTATAGGCCAGGAGACAAAGTCATTTTCTATTTGACATAAGTGCAGAAAACATTCAAATTGGATCAACCTATAACTTTGGCAATAGTGAAGTGCCGAAAAAGGATTTAAAACCGTTTAGAAAGAAAGTCTAGGGTATACTCTATACTATTGGGAGTCAGTAACAAATTTAAAAGTAGGCATACTTAAAATAAAAATAAATATCTTAACATTGCTAAAGCGGATAGTCTATCTTGGCCCAACTCCTCAACAAAATTTATAAACCCTCGAAAAACCCCTGGATTTTCAAACAAAGCCGTTTCATCATGGCCACATAGTGCCAGCTCAAATGCCCCACAAAATGTTACACAATCTATAATTTTGTTTAAAATATAACGATTTTTGGATACATTTTCATTAAAATCTCTAAGGGATTCTCTATAAGCTGTGTCTAGCTGAGTGCGAATATCAACACTTCCGACCATAGCATAGTTGACCGAACATTTCATGTGATCTTCAGAAAACGCATGTTTTTTTCTTTTTCTTTTTAGTGTTTTAAGTCTTTAACACCGGTTTTGCACCATAATGAGGCCGACAAGTCTTTAGAAAACAACAAACAAACAAAACAGTAAAATGAGTTAGATACTTCACAACCACATATCCAGTTAGCTAAATCGTACATACTTTTGCGAAAGTTTCGATGAACCTCTTTATTTTAGTCTTTACTAGTTTGTCGTATACTAAATTCTGGCAAATTGCGATCACTTACCTTGAATTGGGTTATTTTCTCAAAATTAAGTTCATTAGCACTCTTTAGTTGTTTAATTTTTTTGCACTACCGACATTTCATTTCACCTAGATTCACAACTCAAACATAGACCACCTTGCAATTGGTTATTTTTGCAAAATTAAGTTCGTAAGCACTTTTTAGTTGTTTATTTTTTGCATTAGTCTCTACCAACGTTTTATTTCCTGCATATTTCCAACTCACACATGAATCATAAAAATAAAAAAATATATATTACAAAAAATAGTATATAAATCAATTTTCATCGATTAAAAACGTCCGAAACAATATCGAGTTAGAATATCGACCGCGCGACCTCTGAACAACAGAACTTCCGCATGCCGACGTGATGCCGCGACCGATCGATCGAATTATGAGAAGAGACCGGCTGATGACCCAAATCGCGATTTCATATTCCATTTGCTATCACGTTCGGCTGCCGCTCGGAAGCTGTGAAATCTTCGGGTACTTTCATCAAGCTTTAAGGTAATCAGGGCAATTCGGATTGCCCGGCCTAACTTAGTATAGCGTATTTTATTATGCCTAAGGAACGTAACGAGACCATTCGAACTGCTGCGCGCGGCTAATAGTGCAGCGTATTTAACTTTTTCCGAGGATCGCGCTTTATTACAACTATTAGGAGGGACGGTCAAACGAATAATTTATTTTTTGAAATATTTTTGGGGGGTCATTGACCAAATGACCCTATGGAAGAGCCGCCACTGACTCCAGTAAAGCCAAAGTGGTTTAATTTGTGAACGTTTTTAGTTAATCGAGAATTTATTAGACATAAAAGACATAAGAATATTTTCATTGGGGCATAAAGAAACAAGCATGTTCGACCAACTTGTATAACCTAGAATAACATTTATTAGAATAATGGAATTTGGAATTTTTACAAGGGTCATAGGTAATACTCTGCATATAAAGTTTTGGCCTTTTATATATTGAGAACCCCAATCTCGATATCTTTATTTGTTTTGGAAATAAAAGTCAGCAAATTGTCTTTCAAAATTATATATATCTATGTTCAGCAGTATATTTGTTTCCACTGTCCTAGAGTGTACAAAAAAAAATTTTTAATCTTGTTCCAGCTCCTCTTATGTTTGGAGTTGCGACGATCAGTGTTCTGAAGTTGTGCCATTATAAGTGCCTTAATTATAATAATTATTATTAATATTTTGAAAAACAGACATAATATTGACGAACACTGTATATAATTTTTTTTTATGAAAATTATGTTTTTACCATATGAAACCGTTAACAAATTGGTCAGAAAACGGTAATTGATTGTCTTTTCTATTGGAAATACGGGTAAAAGAACATCAAAATTGGGTCAACCTGTAACTAACCTAAATAACATTCTGTGATTTGTAGGAGCAACCGCCATGTTTCTGTTACTTTATTATATAAATAAAGGTTTTATTATTAAGTATCAGCAAAGTATTTGTAACAGCAATATAACGCTTGTACAACTAAAGATTTTATAACAAACTCTCAGCAATATTTCTGTTAATGCTATAAAACCTAATCAAAGGTATATTAAATTATTTAAGACACAAGCAACCCCACCTACATGAAAAAAGAGCGGGTGTCCTTCTTCGTCTGTCACATTGAATAGATGTGATTTTATTTTACCTACGTCATGATTTGTTTTGTTCTTGTGGATGTTGCTGTGTGGCATTTACTCAATTCAACAATTTTTCTGAGTAGTGTTATTGTTTGAAGTGTAAACAATAAATGCCACACATAATTTACTTATAAAACGACATGTTGTACCCCTTCTAAAATTCAAGCGCCACGAATTAAACAAAAATTCGAACTTTTAGTGAAAAATTTGTTTTTTTTTAAATCAACTTTTACTTATTTAACTGCATCTCTTCTATCCAACATGGCCTCTACAGACTTCAGTTTCATTGTAACAATAGTCAGCACTCAGCCATTGAAGTTTTATTTGGGTAATCAGAGCTTATAATGGTAAATGTAATCTTATATTAAATAACTCGAAGTTTCTAATGAACTATTTATATAGCAGGCAAAGAACCAACGCCATCTACATGACGCGGCTTTGTTTTTGATGTTAATAATAGTATATAGTATGTTTTAAGTAGATAACTTTAAGCGGTTTCTTGTGTCAAAATGACTAGTAACATATTTCATTTTAAATATAGCATATTACCAATATTCGGATTTTTGTATTTTAAAAAAACTTATAAGGATATTCAGGTTTTTTATAAATCTTTTGGTTTTTACTGGGAGTTAGAGTAAAATAATAAAACGAATACAAATACATGGTAACCTATAGATATTTAAAATAGTTATATAAACTTTTATTAAACACAGTTTATATACCTCTAGTAATTTAATGTTTAAAGTTAATAAAACTTGATTACCATTTTATATACCTTTTGGCTGGAAAATGTTACTTGGGAAAGCAATAGTGAAGTGACCAAAGAAAACTAAAAACCGTTTAGAGATATTATATTAGATATGGTATATTCCAGTAAAATCAAAATGTTCAAATTGTAAAAGTTTTAGGTACCTAATCAAAAATTTATTAGACATTGAAAAAAAAACATATGCTGATTATGTTATAAAAAAATACACTTTTTAGACAACCTGTATAATCTACAATAACCTTTTCGGTATTCCATCAATTAAATTTATATATAAAAATTCAGTAAAGTGAGAAATAATTTCATATTAAAAAAAATCAAAATTTTGATGAAATCGCCATATTTCGGTAAATAAATTAAGTAAATTTTCTTTACTCGGAACTTCCCTCGTTATGAATCCTTCCTCTTATTAGAGATACTGAGGTATGACCCAATTTAGGTACACACATGGTCATTTAGTAACACATATACATATACTGTCTTTTCAAATATTTTTATTGGGCGCCATTTTGTTATCCCATATTGGATTCGTACCAACATTTTACCGTTTTCTACCTACGACACACTTGATGTTTGGACATAATTTAAAATAAATTGAAAAAGTAGTTCTTACGCTGATTTTTTCAAGACTGCCATTTTGCTCCGTGATGCTAAAGTTTTGTTTTCTACATCACATTTTGTGAAAAAAACTGTATTCAATTAAAGAAGAAAATATTTTAGGTTGCATTTTATTTGGTCGTCGTTTTGAATTCGTATCACACCTTTACTAGTTTATCTGTATATAACACCACTTAATGCTTGCACAAAACTTGAAATTAATCTAATAAGTAGTTTTTTCAGGCTGATTCTCCATCTTGGAGTGATGCCAAAATGTTACCAGTTCATTCCTATGTAACACTTTGCTTTTGTTTTATATTCACCAGGTCGCCATTTTGTTCCCCCGTATGGGATATCTCCTAAAATATGATCAGATCATCTCCATAAGACCTTTAATTTTTTACCAGAATTTGGGGACAACCGAGTAAGTAGTTTTTTAACTATTCTGGCAGAAGAAACGGAGAAAACAGGCAGACAGGCCGAAGGAATTAAGAAAATGTGACATATCTTTCAATACCTATTTATTTAAAATAATATATGTTTCGTTTTACCGTCATTAATTTTTTTCTTTGCGGTTAACCAAAAAAGAAAATACACAAAATATGGGATATGGTGGGTCAATACTTCGTTACTTGTACTTTTAATCTGTATCATACATCCTCTTTTACGATATTTAAGAAATTTCACTTACGTGTTACAGGGAAATTTCTTTAATTTTGATACCCAACTAGATGCTTCATTTTCAAACTGGAATAACACTTAAGAAAAGAGAGCTGTACAATTCTTCCTATATTATCTTTTGGGACTATCATAGTATAAAATAGTAAGTAAATAAATAAAAAGTATGTTTTTTATAACATTTTTATTCGGGCACTTTCCCTGTTATATGTCTTTTTTAAAATGTAGGTTTAGTTAATTTTTTCGAATTTTTATGAAACATTTGAAATTCCGATGCAGTCAAAAGAAAATAAACAAAATCCCACAAATTTTGTATTTAAAGTAACCGACTATAACCTATAATGAATAATTCTGTATACTGAAATTTAAGGTTTCGTTGATCCCGGACTATTCGTTCTATACTATTTTTTCAAATTTACAATACTATGATTTTATTTTGATGAACATTTTTTTCTATAATTGTCTTTAACTCATTGCTCCACATTAGACAGATAAACACATGAAATAAGCCGAGTATAAGTAAAATAATATTATGTAAAAATAAAAACTATTATTTTGCAATATATTTATATCACCGAGTATCGGTTGAAACAGTTGTATAAGCGAAATATTCTGTAGTCCAAAAAAACTATGGGTACTGGCGTATCTTTTGGCTTAGGACACTTAGAAAATTATATATGGCTCAGAATAGTACTACGTTGATAAAATTTTATAGAATATTATTCAGTCGTCGAAATTTTTAATAACATAACTGTGTGGTTTGTGAAATCCGCTAAACTTGGACCACCCACTTCGCCTCAATGTAGTTTTTATGATGATTAATTGATACTAGTGAACTACAGTAAGATGCCTTTATTTGGCATTAACAACATTGTTTTTAACTCACAAACAAAACAGAACAAAGTTTATAGATGACAATAACGGTGTCACTTTTTTCTGACTTCTTCATTCCCAGTGTTTTCGGAACTCAACCTCACATTTCATCCTTTTGAGTTATAGGGCTTTTGACAATACAAACCAGACATGCCACCCCCATTTGAAAATGTTCTAACTTTCAACACCTTCGAATTTATTCAAAAGGTAAGACAGATATTTTGGTAATAGATCGCTTGAATACACCAATTCAAGTTCTGACTGACACCACACGCACTAAGCCATCACGCCTGGATGAGTTTCTATTATTTTTCCCATCTTCCAATACAATGGGCAAATATTTTCTTCATGGAGCTAAACTAGTTTGTCTATGATTAGATTGTAGTCATTCTACACTTTCCATTTAGATCTCCGTTGTAGAGAAGCTAAGTAATCCTTTTACCACTGATCCCAAAATCTTTGAATTAGTAACTTTATATGCAGTGATCCAACCAAAAAATGACCAGAGATTATAACTTCGTAGTCTTCTGGTGCCTCGTAACGAGATACAAAAGCCGAGAGTTCAAGACTCATTCCACTTGAACGCAAATTGAGTAAAAGTTATATTCTGTAGAGTAGTCATACTTTGCAAGATGTAACGCAGATTCCCATAAACCGCCGAAGTGTGGCTAACGGGGAAGCAAAAAACTCCACGTTATTTGAAACTATTTCAGTACGGATTTAGAACTAAAATATACGAAGATACAAAAATATGTACTAATCATTCTCTTCTTTCTTAATTTACTGTCCTTTATTAGATATGGCCCTATGTAATCATAGGGCCATAAGTAACAAACGAACCTATAGTGGGTGACTCCTGAGGCAGGTAAATCAGCCATAATTTGCATAAGTTTAGTATGTAAGACACTAAAAAAAGAATTTACTCAAAACAATGCAAACGATCTGGTTACCTCGTAATAGCCACAAATATTTTTACCTAGGTAATTAAAAGTGTATTTGTGGTGTTGATTGTACTTGCTGTTCTGGAGACAAACCTACACTATTAGCAACTGAAGCAGTTTTAGATCTTTCTTCTGTATCCTTAATTATTTGCTTAATTTTAGAAATTATATAAAAATACTTATTTAAAAATTCCTCTCGTCCCTTCAGTTCAAGGTCAGAGAAATAGATTACCTCTATAGTGGACTGTATGGCATTGAAGTCGTCATACACTTTTTCCAAAGTAAACGCACGTCCTGATAGTTCTATTTCTATATTTCTATATATATATAATATTCTATTTTCTGTGCTTCAGAATCAGCTTCGATGGCTTCTACACGAGCCTCTGTGTCAGGCATTTTGAAATGAATAAAATGAGTGTATTAATTAAGCAAAATAAATTATATGCAAATTATGCAAATAAAACACAAGATCATAACTTAATTAAGTAATTGAGGTCTTTTTGCTGCACCATATAGGTATATGTTAACAAAGTCACCTTTTATTTGATTGGTACACCATATGCCTAAAAGTGGTAATAAAACTTATCTTGCAACACCGACACTGCAAAGGTAACAAATAAAGGAGTATTGCCAAATATGCACTCTATTTATAACAATATAGCCTAAACTCGCTAAAAAACTTGCCAATTCTGTAACTTCAACCTGTCAATAGCAAGTGAGCAAACAATACAAAAATAAAATACCAAATCAAAATAAAATATTCAAATGCAAAATACTTTTTAACGAAATAACGAGGAACGGATTTATGGAGCTCATCTTTGTCATACTTCATAGGTACTTCGTAGAGGTTCCAAGAAAATATCTAAAATAACCAGTAAACATCCGGAGAGAAGAGCGAAAAATGTTGGGTTTGTGGAGTCCGCTTAACTTGGACGATTCATTTTGCACCAATGTGGTGTTTATGTTCATTAATTGATACTACTGAACTACAGTAAGATGCCTTTATGTGACATTGAGATTTTTTTTTGTAACTAACAACTAACAGACATATCAGAACAAAGTTTAAAGGTGACAATGTCGGTCACTTTTTTTGACTTCTTCATTCCCGATATTTTCAAATCTTAAATTGCTTTGAACTAAAGAAGTATTTTTAGGATATTCAACCACTAATGGTGTAAAATAAAGGATGAAAGTTTGTACGGAGAAAAAATATTTCTTTGTTTATTGAATTGAAATTTAATCCATCTCCAATAAAAATAATTAAACACGTGTTTCAGCATTAACAAAACTCATCCTTTTACAACTAAAAGTGTAAACAATTCGGATGAAAGTTTGTTTCGTGTGACTAAAATATCCGACATATTCTACTTATACACCTCTAAATCCAAAAAAAAATCAGCGGACAGTGGTGTACGAGTATTCAAGTGGCTCAGTTTGGTTAGAATGTTATATATATATATATATATATATATATATATATATATATATATATATATATATATATATATATATATATATATATATATATATATATATATATATATATATATATATATATATATATATATATATATATATATATATATATATATATATATATATATATATATATATATATATATATATATATATATATATATATATATTTAGTTACCTTACCCTCTTTTCATTGCTACCCCACACTGTAACTAGTGTCGAAATAGAAGAAACATTAGAGACGTGGTATGGCTTAAGCGGCTGTAAACTAGTAATATTATTATTAGTTCAAATAGAGATAATAAACAATCGCTTTCATCATCCGCGCCCCTGAATGCAAAGATCGTTTGGCGGTGTTGCGAGACTATCAGAAAAGTGTGGGCATGTAAACACGCGTTAAGTTATGGCCATTTATCGCGCGGTCGAAGACGACGCAACAGTTGTAAATATCGGGCCTTAAACGGGATTGGCTGAGGAGGGGGAAGGGGGACATTCGGCAGGCACATCCTCTCGGTGGTGGGGCGGAGGGCGCGACGCCGCTGTTCAGATGTTCCCTTGTTTCGTTGAATGGGTTTGGGGAATTAGGCTGATTGCCCCCTTGACGATAGTGGGGTGGCTGCTGCCGCTGTTAAATGGAGCCAAGAATTGTTGCACTTGTTTTCGCTGGGAATGATGTGGATAAATGTTGACTTTTTTACTTTATTTTCGTAATATTAGATGATAATAGTTATTATCTATAATTTTTTTTTAACACGTAATCGCTCAATAACGTACTGGTGCCGATATCATGAAAAGCCAGCATTTCCATGGCAGTATTTCATTTCTTTAACTTTAATCTGCAGGAAAAAAAGTAAATTTACTATAAAAAATTATAATAAGATCATTAATCACAGCACAGTGGCGTGCAAGGAATTTTCGTCCGACCTGCATGAAAAGAACTTGAGCTCCCCCAGCCAGCTACCATAAGAAATACATTAAAAGTCAAAATTAACCAACAATCAGCAAATAAGGTATTTTTTTAAATACATATACGATCAACTATATAAATGCCTTTGCTTTGGTTTGTACACTTTTAATAGAAAAATAAACGAGATTTTATATACTTTTCGTACAATAAGATGCCCGTATACCGTATATGATCAAAGCATACACAATTTACGATACGTAATCGAAACCAAAGAAATAAAAGAGAGATAGAAAAGGACAGTCAGGGAATTGAAGTAATGCGAAAGTGGTTTCCGATGCATGGGCAGACGAAAAAAGGGGAGGAGTTTTGGTGGGTAGAAGCCCCCAATTACCGTCCCCACACATAATATCCAGTGGGTGTCTTTTAAAGATTTCCCTTCCTCTGCAAAAAATGTACATACAAAATTGAAAAAATGGTTCATTTTAATTAAACTAAACATTCTGGATCAAGAAAAATATATATAAAATACGACCTTGTTGTTACAGCAAGAAATTCACCAGGGTGTTACAGAAAGAAATCCATCCACTGAATTATTAAAATTAATATCCAATCTTACAAGCCTCACAATCTCTTCCTAACCTAGATCAAAATAAGCTGTAAAAATGTAACTAATTGTGGCTACGTTCGTAGTAATTTATCCTGTACAAGACTTCCCAATCTTAAATCGAATAGATTTGTTATCCCTTGGCTCAAACTAGTCCTTAAAACTTCCATTAAATTTATTTGTTCCATCACTGCTCTCCTTCAGACAATTCCATCATCGAGCACTTCGACTTTATTTCGGCTAGGTTGGATTTCGTAATCCCTAAATTGTTTTCTCTGAAATCATTATCCTTGGATACTAGAAATAATAGCTAGAATCTACTAAAACCGATCTTCATAGTAATGTAGCAGAGGTCTTTGAAATGAGACAATCTCTTATCAACCTCATCAAAGAACCTACCGACTTCCTACGCATCATCACAAACAACGAAATCCCAGTATACCTCTTTCTGACCACTCACTCAGACTCTTATCAATATTCCTTTCCGCTCTCCTGGGTTCCTCTGAGTACAATCTTGTGAGATTTCTACTCTTCTTTCGGCTGGAATCATATTTGTTTTTCTTCTAGGCTTGTTGAAAAACATTTCGCTGCAAATTCTACTTCAGGCTTTCCTCTCCGTTTTCCTCTCCCATTTAAGGCTCATACAATATGCATAAGATTACCTTCAGGAATAAAGAGGTTTGACAGATCCTCAAAACACTACACTTATTACCAAAAAGTCCTCTGAACTGAATGGTATTCTGGTGGTAGTCCTAAAAATGTGCGCTTTCGAACTGGCTGCTATCCTGTTTAGGCTAGTCCGTGTCATATCACAAGGATATTTTTCCCAAAAACTCTGCCCTCTAACTACATTCCATACCCCTACTCCCAGTTATGAGTAAGACAGTGGAGAAATATATCAATACTGATCCTTTGAATTACCTTGACAGGTGTATACAGGTATTACAGGGAATACGGCTTCCGCCAATATAGATCTGCAGCAGATTTTCTTATTTACCGAAATCACAACTGGAACAAGTCCATGGAATTCCGTGGAGAAACCTAAATGATTGCCCTCAACATATCTAAAGCGTTCGGTCAAATATGGCACTTCTTAATAAATATCCGGCCTGCAGTTTTCCTCTGAAACTTTGTACTTGGAATGTCAGTTTTCTTACCAACAGAAATATTTCTGTAGTGGTTGACGGTCATTTATCTGATATTCACAAAATCAACGCAGGCGTTCCACAGGCTTCAGTGTTAACACCTACATTATTCCTCCTGTACACCAATGATTTGTTTTCTTCTACCAGCAATCCTATTCACAGCTATGTTGATGATAGTATACTCCATATCACATTCAATTTCCCAAAACTCTTTCCAAGACTAAAATAAATGATAGGGCTAGAGTAATAAATTTATCCTTAATCGAGGACAAAAAAACAGTAAAAGACGTTTTGTTTTATTATTTGTAAATAAAATTTCTTTCGATCACACAGGCTAATTTTAGAGACGCAAAAAAAATTAAAAGTAAAAATAATTTTTATATTTCAGAAATTGTTATTTTTTGATGGCAAACGGCAAAACACGTGAAATATATTATATTTTTACTTATACCTCGATATTTAATATATTTTATATATTTAGAACTCGTATAAGACATGAAATAATATTAATAATATCATATAAATTAACAAGAAGTTTTGTCCAAACCACCTTGCCCAGAAATGGTTCTAAAGAATGAATCCGTATTTCTTCTTTGTATTGACAAGCTGATTTTTTTGAGTAATAAAGCTTTTTGCAGTCTTTGCAAGTTGTGGTACGAATTTAAGATGACGACGCAAAATAGTTGCCAAATATATTTTTTTTAAATCAACGTAAAAAAAATCTTGTTCATTTGACTCTAACTGGTATGAATTCAACATAACGTAACAAAATGAATTATCGAATTTATTTTATATTATACCCAAAAGTCAAGTGTGGCATAGATAGAAAGCAACTGGTAAAATATTGGTAGAAACTCAATATGATGGAACAAAATGGCGCCCAATAAAAATGTTTGGAAAGGCAGTATATGTAACACATATACTGAATGAACTAAATTGAGTCACACTTCACTATTTCTAACAAATCGAAAAAAAAAAACGAGGAAAGCTTAAGATTTAGATTTAACGATTTTTTTAAGGTAGCAAACAAAATATTTTTTAAAGGATAATTTTGTATGCTAAAATCGGTAAAATAAGTAAGTTAACTAAAATTTAAATACGTAATTTCTGATACTTTTCGCTTGTGTGATACTCTACATCTCCATATCTATTTGTACTCGACGCTTTTCAGTATAAATCGACGTAATAATATATTTTACCCGTATATTCAGGCAACATCCGTTAAGTTTTCCTCGGCGGCGGCTATAGTGAGCCGGCTGCAGACAACGGGGTGGGGGGCTGCGGCTGTGGCCGGCCATTCGCTGACCCATTGCAATTGGGTTCAATCAGCACTAATTGATTAGGACCGCCGCAGCCAGCTTGATCGATTCCAACCGACCGACACTTGAGCCACCAGCCACCGGTGATTACGGGCCCGATTGATTGGCCCCTGGTTATCGATGCCAAGAAAAGACGATGTATCTTTAAATAAGTAATTATTGTAAAACGAACCGAGTCGGCTAGAATTAATTGATATAAGAGCAAATTTCTGCTAAAATCTATTCCAAGGGAGAATCTGGATTGAGAATCCCGTTCTAGCGGTTAAACGGGGGTATGAATGGGGAAATATAGTAAGGCAAATTCCCTTTTTAGGCAAAAACAATACTATACTTTGGTTCGTATTTCATAGGAGCACGCCAAAGGGTCTAAAGCGATAAGGCGGTAATAAAATATTGGCGTCTTGTCTCATTTTCCATTTTTAGTAGATTTATTAATAGTTCCAATATAGTTATGCTTTTTGTTCTCGAGAAATGCACCAAACGCTTTATGGGGCTTTCAATGAACTTTTCCTTTGTTACCAAAGGTTTGGTAAGCTCTGCCTATTATGACGTAAGTCTTAGGTAGTTTAATTACAGGTAAATAAAGGGGCTAAGGAACTAGAAAAGGAAAACAGGTACCCCTCTTTGTAGATATAATCCTCAACATAAAATGTATTTTTTAGTATTTGTTTTGTTCCTGTGTATATCGTGTATTCAAACTTTTTAAAAATGTCCAAGTGTATTCTTGATTCCAAAGGACTATGGTGTTGAACGTCCATGATGCATTCCATCTGTGCACCAGATGCCTGTTAGAAATATTGTCAACTTATGTGCTAATATGGCAGGAATCAGTCAATCAACAGTATGCAGACTTCTTAGTGAATCAAAAGTGGAAACAGTGGTAGTGTAAAGTTGCCTAAGTAAAGCTGTGATAGAAAACCATTGGAGGTGGATGAACAAGCATTCTTTTTTATTTTATGAATGAGATTACAACAGTTAACATTTTAGATGTTGTAAGTGAAGACGAAAATGTACCAGAAATGTGAAGATGGAAAATACTATATTAGTTGAACTTTTCTTGGGAAAATCAGGTTTAGTAGTTTACTGAAATTTGAATCAAAATCTACGAAATATTACAACAAAGAGATGACTGCAGATGTTTTTAAAGATTGTTATGGAAAACGCTAGCTATCATTGGAGACTAGCAAAGAAATTATCCTGGTCTTGTAGGCGAAAACAAGATATTGTAAATTGTAAACCTCTAGGATGATTTTAATTTGTATTTTTTTGAATGCCTAATTCTTAAGTACGTATTTAAGAATATTTTTCAAATATCATAATAATTAATAATTTTACAGGAAAAACACATTTATATACCAGAAATTCATCTTGGAGTAAAATTAAAAGTAATCCAAGATAGAATTAGATTATCTTTGTTAATAATTCAATCTCAATAATGTCAGACCTATTTCCCACAACCCACTTTTAGATCTGATTGAAATATGTCTCATATTAAATTATTTCTTTTTCAAGGAACTTGTTTTGAACAAGCCTTAGCAGCAGCTATGGGATTTACGCTATCACCTGTGGTAGCCAGTATCTTCATGGAGGGTTTTCAGGAAGAAGCCGCAGAGTCGTCCCCATTAAAACCAAAATCGTAATTCAGATATGTAGACGAGACTTTTTTAATATGGCCTCATGGTCCAGAAAATCTCCCCGTGTTTTTAAATCATTTGAATCAGTAAATATAAAATTAACAATAAAAATTAAATCAGAAGGTACACTCTACTTTCTGGAAGTTCTTGTAGAAAGAAAAGTTCCTTAGGACACTGTGTATATAGAAAACTAACATATACGAACACCTAGCTAAATGCAAATTTACATCATCATCCGAGACAGAAGCAATCATACATTGATTATTTAATTTATAGAACCTTCGTAACCTGTGACAAACATTTTTTATAATCAGAAACATATAAACTGACTCAAGCTTGAAGAGGGAATGGATATTGATTGTACTGAGACTATTAGATGGTCAATTAGAAAATATAATATTCCTACTCCACACAGGAAACTAATAAAGAGTTACCGATAGGAAGTGTAATTTTTCTATTTATACACGGAACCACAGACAAGATTGCAAGGTTATTTTGCCGGTTCAATATACGGGCTTTATTCTTTTCCAAATGCAATTACTTGTTCCTGTGGTGATATTTATATTGGAGAAACTGGACGATCCATATCCATTAGGCTTAAGGAACATGAACGATATTAGAAAAAAAGAAATTGTACAATCTATATCTGAACACCAACATTCCACTGGACATGTCATAAATGCACAAGATGCCAAAGTTCTTGCATCGGTCCACATAGGAGTATTTGACCTTAAAATCCGGTCAAAAGTAATTGGGGGGAGTTTTTTAACGAGAATAAATAAAAATACTTTAGTAAAATAACAAACTATATATTGAGCATTAGTGAACATAAATAAGGTTATAAAACACCTATATTAATTTTATATTACAATAAGGTTTTTCTCATTAAAGGACCTCGCACATTTCTTATGGAAAATGACTTCGGTTAATTTTTCTAATTGTTTGATATAATGCTGTTCTTGATGTCCTGATTAAAAGTTCTCATGGGTATATTCTAATTCTATGAGTAGTTTTTAACATACAGGGTGTTAAACTTCTCTTCCATATAAAATACATGGGGTAAATATGATGACTCAAAATATAAGTTTGCACGAGTAGGTTTAAAGTTTTAAGTTTAAAGTTTCCTGTGAGAAAGGCTGTTTTTTGTGGTGTGGCTGCCTTTTGCGCATACTGCTGAGCAATAGGTCCGAAGTCAGTAAAAGTTTATTTAAAATATCTTTGTTGCAGAGTACCCTTGAATTTTTTCTTGAAAAGTCTTTCCTGTAGGAACAAACATGTTTATTACGGGCTTCTGTTGCTGCTTCGGTGTTATAGCATGCTTTATAACGCTTACACCATGTACGAGAATCTTATGCAAAATGGGTGTCATTGGATGGCAACCAGATAAATTCACTTATAACCTCGCAGTCTCTTTTGTAAATTCTGCAAACCTCATTAATTTTGTGGCCAGATGAAATTGCTTCTAATATTATTTTAAGTTTTTGAATGAAAGTTATTTCTATGCTTGTAATTTCAGCAGCAGTTTTGGGGTCACTAAAAACCTTCTAAATATGTTTTCCGAGTTACAATTTCCAAAACCAGTTTTCATCTATTATTAAGCCAGTCTTATCCCTGAATTCTTTTTGGATCCGTTCTTTGGTTCCTTTTCGACATTTTTTTCTTCGGCAGATCTGACGATCGGTTTTTCAAAATCATTAAAAGTTTTACACATACCTCATTGTAGAGGTTGTGTCTGTGGCTAAATTACACACGTTTGCATCCACCATAGTAGATAGCAAAGTGTGTCGAACATAAATTATACCCTGCGGATTTAAAATTTCAGTTAAGTTCTTTGCTTGGTCCTCCACATATTTTATTTCTTCATTCGTAATCAATCAATAGTTTCATGTAAAGAAACGTATGCTAATGGAGCCGACAGAAGCGTGTTGATGATGCTAGTTGGGCCGACAGAAGCGTCAAGGAATATATTTGAAGCGTTATGTGAGGTATCCGTGATGATAAGAACCATCACAACCTCATTTTGTAACGAGTTCAATATTTTCTAATTCTTTCTGAGGACAGTTTTTAAGAACTTCCTCTAATTATTGACATAGGCTTGAAGCAGTGTGATTGTGTAAGCCTTGAAGGCGTAATTTCTGTACAGGTCTCCGTAACTCGCCTCGACTCTTCTTTTGGATAGCAAATTTTTTTCGCTTCTTTAATAAGGGTAAATAGTTTTGTTAGATTCGTGCAATATTTCCCACTGTTTCTTGGTAAAACGTCTTTCAAAAAGATGGAAGTGCGAATGTTTGTGAGCTGTCCTTTTTTGTACCATAACAGAACTAGCTACGTAACTGAGTTAATCGACAGGGACCTAACAGCGTCTCTTTTCTCCATGTTAGGAGCGGCTGAACAAGGACCTGGCAGTAGGGATAAAATGCAATGGAAAGACCACCCATAAAAACCAAGTATGGCAGACGGTACAACAAAATTACCCCAGGTGGGTAGAGCCAGTGGCTCGAAATCCCACCCTGGCCAACAACCAGGCGGCCCCTCGGATTCTGGGGGGGGGGGACCAACAGCCCGGACGTTTTAACGCCCAACTACCAAATTGGAGAGGATATGTTTTTTGTATCCAAAGAGGATCTAGAACGCCAGTCAGAAACTAGGAGTATCCTATCCTCTAACTCTCTGTCGAGTTTGGAAATGAAAAAAGTAGATTGGAGGGAGAACATTGAGCAACCCAATAAACGGAAGAGAACAGCGAAACAACCAGAGACCACCAGAAATGACGCAGTAGGAACTCTGTTGAGAGACGCACTGGAGAAATTAACAACTCAGGCGAGGGAACTAGATAAAGTTGTCGCAGGAATGTATAAGCCAAAGCAAGAGGTGAAAGAAGCAGCAAGCAAAATAATCCTTCAAGTTGAGAGGCTGCAGACGAGAGAAATTAGAGAATGGCTCGAGGAATTAAATAGTGATAGACGTGACCAGCAATTGAGAAATGAAAATGCTAAACTTCGTAAATGCGTTGAAGAACTGGAAGCGAGAAACGAACTGCGACCGGAATACAACGCCGCGACTCAACCGCAGTGTAAAGACTGCAGCGCAGCTCAAAAAACAACGATTAGAAGAAAATAATTGCTGAAATTTGATACTTTTGAAGCCTTCCAGGATATAACCGAAGATGATTGGAAAGATGAAATTCTCCAATGGATTGAATCGAAGCAAGGGAGCCGTGCAGTCAAAAATTTTGGCTGGAGCAACCATATAACCAGGAAAGTAATAAACCAGCTAGGTGGTAAGGAAGGTCTACGAAAACAGAACAGAGCCAGAGAGGAAGTTGCAATGATGAGACACTCATTGAGTTTTCCAGACGAGAATGGTAGTTTTTCTCAAAATTCTAGGTTTATATACTACCCGATTATTAAAAATGGTGAAACTGGTGGAGAAGTTGAGGATAGGCACGTATTTACAAGTCTTAAGGAAGTAAAAAACTTATGGCTAAGCACCAAAATAAGCACCTGGCCATCCCAGAGATGGAAAGAGCTGTGGGAGCTAAAATTCTAAGAACGCTAGAGTTCCTATTATATATACAAGTTGTAATGTACCGGAAGCATGAAATCCGAGGGAACATCGAAACGGCAGGAGAAATCAGGGAAAAGAGACCAAGACGAGAGGCTATCCAAATTAGGTTGGGGGAAAGAACGTACGTGGATATGGTCAAAACCATGAGCCAGGCTAAAAGTGGAAACTTGCTTCTTAGTATTGAAAACTGGCTCGACAAAGCTGAGACCCTCAAGGCGGAAATAAATAAGAAGCTCCCAGAGGTAGACACCACCCTACTGTTTGCACGGCAGAGGCCTTAATGAATTAACAACGAAGGAAGAAATTACTCAGACGATCACAAATTAAACTGATATTAAATCAGAGGCGTTCGAAGTCAGATCACTATGACCAGCATATGGCAATAAACAAAAGGCCACTATAATAATGCATACAAAGGAGGCTGAAAAGCTCCTCAATATGGGAAAAATAAGGATCGGCTGGATAAACTGCAAGATAGAAGAAATAGTAACCGATAAAGAAACTAAATGCTTTAGGTGCTGGAAATATGGACACAAAAAAACACAGTGTGCAGGTCCTGATAGGGAAAGGTTATGCATAAAGTGCGGCAAAGAGGAACACAAAGTAGTTGAGTGCAAAAACAAAGCATACTGTGTGCACCGCGAGGAAGAAAGACACCAGTCTGGAAGCCTGAGATGCCCAAAAAACAAGAAACATCAAAGCAGAGTAGAGAGACCATACAAATCCCAGATTGATGATAAAGTTTTTACAAATTAACACTAACCGGACCCGGCTAGCACATGATATGGACCTGGCTATCTCCAGGAACATAGGGGCAAAAGTGCTATTCGTAAGCGAACCTAACAAGAACGCTATTAGAGCCGTCAAGATTGGATATATAACGAACAACTGGATACAACGGTTAAAGTACTGGACAATGATATAGTAATTAAAACGCAGGGAAGAGGTTTGGGTTTCTACTACTTCAGTACAGACCCTTCACAGTGTGTAGTCTCTACTCGTCCGGAAACAGAGATATAGAAGAACTAGAAGAAACATTGGCTGAAATTCAAGCCATGGTAAAAACAAAAAAAGACGAAGTCATTGTTGCGGGGGACTTCAATGCAAAATCGCCCCAATGGGGAATGAACACCGCCGATCAGAGAGGACAAGTGGTAACCAAGTTGATCGCCCAATACGACATGTGTATCGTAAATGAAGGGGAAACTCCGACCTTTCAAACTCAAGGTCGATCATCCATTCTGGACCTAACCCTAGCCACTGTGGGCATTAAAAGGAAAATTGACAAATGGGAAGTAATGGAAGCAGAATTCCTAAGTGACCATAACTATATTGTCTTCGAGGTAAAAGAAGCGTCTATCAAAACACATAATAAAAACATAAAGCCTGAAGGATGGCAAGTAAGGAAACTAGATAAAGAAAAACTAAATCACTCCCTGGAAGAAATTGACAACGAGTTTAACGAACAACCCGAAAAGCGCCTCTCAAATACACTGCGTAAAATATCCGACAAAAGCATGCCCAGAAGGAAAGGTGTTGGCGGAAGAAAGCCAGTATATTGGTGAAATGAGGAAATCGCACAACTACGACGCAAATGCATTCATAGGAGAAGAGTTTATACTAGAGCTTCAAAAAGATCCGGACTAATCAAAAACCAAAGGTGTTGGGAAGAATATAAGGAAAGTAAAAAATGCCTCTGAGACAGTATAAAGATGGCAAAAAAGCGAGCATGGAAATCGGTATGTAACGACATAGACCGAGACATATGGGGCGACGGGTACAAGATCGTGACAGAAAGATTGGTAGGATACTCACCGAAATCTCAAATGACGATGGGGAAGATGGAAGTGGTGGAGCACCTCTTTCCAAAACATGCGCAGGTGGAGTAGTACCCAGACCCGTTAGCTACATTCCAAAACTTCACCTTGGACGAACTGAAAACGGCAAGTAGGAAGCTTAAAAACAATAAACCTCCTGGACCCCGAAATCATCAAAGAATTGGCGATAAGAAAACTTGAATACCTCCTGAAAATATTCAACGAGATGGCCGAAAGAGCGAACTTTCCAAAAGTCTGGAAACAAGCGGGACTAGTCTTACTGAGAAAGGGTGACAAACCTTTGAAGAACCCTGGATCATACAGGCCGATCTGCCTCTTGGATGTAGAGGGTAAACTCTATGAGCAACTTATCCTTATAGGGCTAAAGAGAGAACTAGTCAGAACTGGAGGACTATCGGAGCGGCAATATGGTTTTAGGGAAGGTCGACAGACTATCGATGCGGTTGGGGTTGGGGAAGTTACACGGATCGCAAAACTAGCAAAAGACTTTTCCTGCGCACACCGAAGGCTGTGCAGTGTAATAACGCTCGACGTTAAGAACGATTTCAATAGTGCATCATGGCAATTCATACTGGATGAACTGAGGAAGAGATGAGAGCTTGATAGGAATCATAGCATCCTACCTGTCGAACAGGGAAGTTGTCCTAAAAGCAGAAAATACCGTGAAAAAAATAGGGATAAATAGTGGTGTTCCACAAGGATCGGTACTTGGCCTGACGCTGGAAAATACTCCATGATGACCTATTGGAAATGCCTGACGGGACGACCCTGATAGGTTTTGCGGACGACATCGCCATGGCTGTAGTAGCAAAGACAGAAGAGCTGCTAATAAATACGACAAACACTGCCCTGCATAGAGTGTCAAATTGGATGGAAGGAAGAAGGCTACAGCTGGCTCCTGAAAAAAACGGAAGCAGTCATTCTCATGACCAAACGGAAGACGAACCCAATACATTTCGAGGTAGAAGGTATTAGAGTAACCCCAAAAAACAACATCAAATACCTGGGTGTGTGGCTAGATACCAAACTCACATTCGCGGAACATGTGAACAAAACAGTGCAAAAGGCCCAAAAGACCGCAGCAGCGCTAGCTAGGCTAATGCCGAATATTAGGAATCAGGCTCATGCAACAATCAGAGAAATCATAGAGACCAAAGAGGAAGAGGGCAGCAGCTAAGATAGCACAATCACATTGAAGGAATGCGAGAACGAATACCAGTGTAATTGGCCGGAGGAAAAGGGGAGGGGTTTTGGTAGGTAGAAAGCTCACACTACCCACGTTACACAGTGATCCCACACATAACATCTAGTGGGTGCCATTTACTACACTCAATTACTGGAATCGCTTGATTGGCCGTCCAGGTTTAGATGTAATCGGTGTCGACCAGGTACGTATAGATATTGGACCATTAAGCCATT